>BMAO01032869.1:600000-936769 GCA_019973975.1 Trichonephila clavata
GTGTCAAATCTGTTATTATGTCATAGAATAACTAGATATTTCATAAACATCTAGACAAGTCAGTTAAAGTTTATAAAATTATTGATTTCTATGATTTAACTAGATATTCTATAGATTACTTGTTCGTTAAAGTAAGAAATACGGTACACTCGAAAGTTCTTTGAACCAGTTCTAGCTGCTTTTAGTCAGTTTTGAACCATTTATAGCTGCTTAAGTGAAGAATTTTTCCTATTAGGAACAAGAAATGTCTGAATAAAATAGCTGTACTCGAGACCTCAGTTCAGAATATGTGAGCGAGAATTAATTTCCAAGGAAGAGGTTCCGAATATTGACACACAACGCTTCTATCTCTTGCAACAGCTTAATGTTGCAGCATTGGACAAGAATTTAAAAAGTGCTCTTGTAAAAATATGTGTAATAGTAAAAAGTGTGCTTGTTTCAAAAATAATATACAATAGCAATTCAAAGTGTCATCACCGCAATCCTTGCTCTAATAAATAATGAAAAGTAATATATAAAGGCATTTCATAAAATTTAAATTAATATTTTCTTACAATTTTGTTTGAAAAGATTTACAAGTTTTTATGAAGCAACAATTTCTCTTCCTAGCGTATATATTTTTTTACAATATTTAAATATAACTATTTCTGCAACATATTCTTTTTTTCTTTCCGTTTAACTAATGTTAACAATATGATCAATAATAAATCATATCATTTGCTTTTTCTCATTATTTATCAATTAATCATCCGCAATAGGGATAAAATGTATTTTTTGAGATATTTTAGCTATTTATGATCAATTAATTTATAAAATAACTTTGAAATTGTTCATTTTTCACTTTAATGGTCTATCATTAGTTATTTCATGGATAACTAGTTATTTCACAGAATAACTAGGTAATGTATGAAGTTTTTCTTCTATTATATATTTTAACTGACTTGTCTAGTTATTTCATGAAATACCTAATTATTCGAGGAAATAACTGAATTATACATTTTATCAGTAATATATACATATCCCTCTATTATTCATTGGCATAAGAAGCACACATATTTCGCATTATTATTCATTATAAACCCACAAGATAAAGACTCCCCTCTAATATGTGTTGCAAGATGTACAAAGATCCATTTGGAAAATTCAGGTCAAGAGACAAAAGGCTGGATAATTAAATGTTATATTTATTATAACTACTAACAAAGTATTGAAAACTTTGAAAATTTTAATAAGAAAAAATGAGTAATATTGATTTCTAAAAGCCATTAAATTTGAAAATGCCAGACAGACATTAACTATAAAAACTATGAAAAACTTTTTAATTTGAGTTACTTAATATAAACCATTTATAATTCATGTCTGAAACCATTAAAATACAAGGAACATTTATTTTGCAATTTCATTCGACATTTAAAAAAATAAAGATGAAATATTTAATTTATTTTCGACCAAAAAATATCTCAGTTCTATGTTTTCTTAAAGTTTTATAATTCAATTATTAAACAAAAAGGCGTCTTTCTAAGTTTAGATTCATAGCAATAGGAGATAATAACAGTCCAAATTAAAATTGTTTTTATAATTTAGCCATCTGATGAATCAGTCTAGTAAGATGAAGCATAAGAAATAAGACAAATATGTATATATACATATGTCTCCATAATATACGCCCAACATAAAAGTTAATAAAGAAGTTCAATTTTTGTGACTGTAGAATTTTCAACTATTCCACCCGACTTAAATAAATATTTAAAAGAGACTTTCTATTTAAATTATACTCCATTTTGTTTCTTTACGATATATGATTTTCTGCGTCTTTTGTTCTTAAGATAAAATAAACTTAAGTTATGGAAGAAGAAATCTAATTTGATAAAGGTACCTCAGTCGGTTATGGACAGCAACATGTTTCCTACTTTTTCTTTGATATCATTTAGAAAAAATATATATAGTTTTCTTCTGTGAAAATTTATGACTCTGTTTTTTCTCCAAGATAATCCAATTTGAGATCTAAAACAAAACTGCTTGTCTATGGTTGTTTAGGTTTATCCTTGGTTTCTTTTATAAGGATTTTATATTTCGTGTTTTGAGGCCAGTGGGAATTATTTCATGTTATTTGGAGCTCTGAACTAGACTTCTAAGCGAAAAAAATATTATGCTTTGTAATTAATGTCTCGCAAATTGAATAATGTTACTCTTTGTACAGAAAATGTTTCTAAGTATTATTTCCTTTTTTTTTAATTCATGATTAAATACTTTGTCCTGTGTATTAAAATATAATAGCAAATGTTTGGATTTAAAACTATATTCTCTCTCTATAGAATGTATATTTTTATTTTAACATTTACATTAATTTTGAAATTGTTTTATTTAATGTATTATAGACTGTTACAATATTGTTAAAGAGAAATGGGACAAAAAGTAAACAACATTCTCACAAAAAAAAATTTATATCAGCCTAATTTTTCCAGTTTAAAAACAATTCCAGTTATTATTGCACTGTCATTTCCTTTATACGTTTATAATACTCATTACTGAACCTAATAATAAGGATTTTAATTCATGATTGTTATTAAATTTATAAAGTTTGCTTATTGAAAGAATAAATATTAGAAATTCAAGTTCTTCCTAACATTCCTAAGAAATTTCGAAGAACTATATTGGAGTTTCGTGCACTTCTGTTGACTGATTGATCAGAAAAAAGCATCAATCATTTTCTTTACTAAATAAAATAAAGTGATTTTTAGATCTTACATAAACATAAAAACCATACGTTTTATGATGTTACTAAATGACGTTCAAAACACATCAATCAAGCAACTATCAAAGACATATCAATTTAATTCCAATTTCTCAGCTTTATGTAAAATGGAATAACGTTTCCGGAGTATCGAATTATTTTCGAATCATGCTTCCAATTCTGAATATGCTACATCGTAGAAGTAACGACAGCTGTCATTGGTGAGAAAGAGAGATTATGACAACGATCATTTAAGAAAGACAAATCAAAAATCAGCAGATATATTCATGACCTTTGTTATAAAGGATTAATTAAATAGTAAATGATAAAGTGGCTATTCTTGAATACTGATAATAGTCCGCTAAGGAATAAAATTAAAAATGATTCGATCATATACTTCTAATTCATAACTCCATCAAAAAATAAATTGAGTTTTGCTAAATAAATTAACAAGCATTGAAAATATCTAAGAAAAGTGGATTAATATATATAAAAGGTTAGAAGTAATAAATAGCGCAAGTGTCAATCAACTTCAAGGGGAAAAAATTCAACAATTATTTAAGTTTAGCATTTGAATTAAGCATTCTTAAAATGAGTGTTGTTGCATAATAATATTTTCATACATAAACGTGAGAGATTGAAGTAGAATGTATTAAAAATATTATTTTCTTAAATAAAAATGTTGCTGATTAACCCCTTAACTGGTTAATTTTTTTGGCCAAAATACTCCGAAAAAGGCAAATTTTTTATTACATATAACTAAGCATAATACTTAACAAAATGTGAAAACGGAAATTTTAATTATTAATTTTAAAGGGTTTTCCCACTATTTTTTTTTATTTTATAATTGTGGAACACAAAAAATCCCTAAATGTTTGCTTTTTATAAGTACACTCTAGATACTATGAAGAGTATTTCATATATTTAAACAGAATTTCTCTCATACAATAATTTTCATTTTCTTATCTCTTTTTTAAATGGTTGAGGTTTATGTGTGTGTGTGTGCATACACACACACAACTTGAAGCATAGTGTAATACAAAGACTTACATTGCAATCGGGACCTAAATATATCGACTTTGTTGGATCTTACTGTTTCCAGTTAATCTCAAACAACAAGCAACACATTATCTTGGCAATCCCTGTTTTTTTATCAAAAATTCTGAAGAATCTAAATTTCTGTTTTCAGAGAAATATCCCCGCCTTCACCACAAAGAAAATCCCGAATGATAAGCACTTCAGTACCATGGAGAAACTGCATCTCTTAAACACACACACACATTACCTCTAATAATTTCACTATAAAAATTAAAAATATGTGCAAATCAAAAGATAGAAAGAAGAAAATATCAGTGCCCATACAGCGTTCGAGAAAACAGGTTAGGGCTAGTTTTCTATTACCCGTACGGTGTACGGGTAAACCAAACCAATTAACGGGTTAAGTATTTCAATATTCTGTAAGCTAAACTTGTCTTTCTCTATTTAAATATAGAAAAAACTACTTTTTAAAATCAAAATAAGTACTTTAAAAATGTATTAATTATTTCCATGTCATGATCTTAACATTAAAGGCATCGCTTCAATTATATCGAAAGAGTTAAGTAAACCAGAGAGCTATAAAATTAAAAATATCGTTAAGCAAAAAAGTAAAGGTTTTGAATAAATACAGGCTATTACACTCATGTCTATAAATTAAGGTTAATGAAGTTCAGGCGAAGAAAGAGACAGAAGTAAAACAAATTTGACTTATTTGTAAAGTCTATTTATTAAACAAAAGGTAAAGAGCAAAAAAGATGCTATATGTTTGACATAATTAATAAAAATGGCGATTTTTACTCCCTGGAGCAAATTTCAAAAAAGAACCTTTTACAAAAATCAGTATAACATGGTTAGTATGATGGTTAATACGGAGTATGTCTCCCGGACGATGCAATACAGGCCTTACAACGCCTACGCATGCTGAGTATCAAATTATCAATCTGATCTTGGGGAATATCACACCACTCATCAAGCAATGCCCTCCGAAGTTCCGGTAGACAGGTGGGAGTGGGTTGACAGGCTGCAATTCGTCGACCAAGCATATCCCACGCATGCTCTATTGGATTCAAGTCCGGTGAGTATGCTGGCCAATCCATACGGGTGATATCCTCCGATTGAAGGCATTCGTCTACAATGTTTGCACGGTGAGGACGGGCGTTGTCATCCATAAACAGAAATTCAGCACCCATGGCGCCCCGAAACAAACGTACATGTTGTTCCAGAATGACATCCCGATAGATGTGGCCTGCCATCGTTACACTCTGAACATGCAGGTCAGTTCTGGAACCAAGAATAGTTCCTCCCCAAACGAGCCATCCTGCACCACCATAACGGTGTCGTTCAATGGTGTTCTCTTGGTGGTATCGTTAACCGGGCGCTCTCCATATGAAAGTCCGGCGTGAATCAGACTGCAAACTAAACCTGGACTCATCGGAAAACATCACACAAGACCACTGTTGCGGTGTCCACAATACATGCTCTCTACTCCAGGTTAATCGCAGGCGAAAGTGAGTTGCGGTAAGGGAAACACATCTGACAGGCCTACGAGCATATAGATCAATGTGCCCTAAGCGTCTGTACACGGGTCTGCCTTGAAACTGTCGTACCGGTTGCTGAAGAGAGCTGACGAGACCGGTCTGATGCTGTGCTCCGTCTGTTTCTTTTGGCAGTAACTGCCAAATACCGGTCCTCATTCGGCGTTGTAACTCGGGGGCGACTTGTGCTGTAACATCTACTCACATTACCATCATCTTGAAATTGTTGCCAAAGCCTGGAGATAACACTTTGGGCGATTCCAAGTTCCTCGGATATTTCCAGTTGAGTACGTCCACATTCCAGTCGTCCAATAATTCTACCACGTAAAAAATCATCCAAATGCTTCCTTTGTGCCATTACTATGCGGTTATTGCACTGAAAGGCTTTTAAAGCGCTTGTGAACAATTTTACTTCTTTGCCACCATTCCTTATATACCCCTCTCTTACACTCTCGTCTTTGTGTCGTACTATCCGTACCATCTGGTGGTTTCCTGTAATTTGCATATTCTTCTTCAAGATGTGTGTGATAATTCTACAGGTGAAATTTTTATTTTAGAGTTCAATTTCTGTGTGATTCTGAATTATCCTTAATTTATGGACATGAGTGTACTTTTACCGCTTTTTGTTGTTTATACTTTGAGTATTGCAAATAGAAATTAATATAATATAATATATAATATATTACACATATTTTATATATAGATAAATATTTCTCTAAATATTTTGAAATACATTAAAATATAATAGTAGTTGTTCCAAGTCGTGAGTTGTAAGTTAGCTGTGTCTTTTTTGTTCCATATTTTAATACCATTGGCTGAGAAACCATTAATTTCAGATGAACACAGCACTTGCGTTATGTATCCGAATGTTTTACATGTTACATCAGTATAAAGTCAGCTTTTTAGTTCCGTGTTCATTACAGAAAGTTGATGAATATTTCAAGTCAAGAATTTATTGCTCCTGAAGAGTTTTTAATAATTTTTGTGGGAAATTACAAAGTTAAAAGACGAAAGTTACAAGGTTGAATTCATCGAAAGTCATTTTAGGCTATTAAAGTAAATGTAACAAAGAAATTGATTCTTATGATATCAAACTGTTTCCTTCAAACATCTATAATGGGAAATTAAAAATATGTTTCAGGATATGATATTATTATATTATGGACAAACAAGACTCTTTCGAATACTAAGAAAATATATAAAATATAAATTTCCATTAGAAAAAATTCATAAAGTGGTTTCTAAACTTAGTAGTAAAACGTAATACTAGAGAAAACAAATAAATGAATAAAAACTATTTCTTTTCATAGAAACTATTTGCGAAGTTATTAATATAACTTAATAGTTTTAATTGTTAAATGTTTATATATATATATAATAACCAATATACTTTTTAAGAAAACTTAGGCAGAAAATCTTTTATCACATTATGGAATAACAAGAATATTTAAATATAGTACAGAATATTCATAATTTCGGTCCAGAACTGAATAATTTGTCGTACATTAACTTTAATTGAAAGCTAATTAGCTTTTAAAAGGATATCACAAGAGGTGATTGTTAAATTAAAGAAGACTTTCAATTTTAATATCTAACGAAAATTCAATGTTATTTTTATTCTTTGAAACTTTCCCTATGCACAATAGTAGAACAGAAAATGAAATTCTTCGCTTATTTACCAGAATTTTGTTGTAAAAGCCACTCCAGATTTTAGTAAAACTCATTTTGACAGGATACGAGAGATATTATTAGCGAAAGTACAATTAATGCACTTAGCAAGCTTGGCTTACCACTTCAGCATAAATTGCTAAGCAAAATTGAATTATTGGCCACGTCGTTCCTATTAATTATTTAGTCTGTCGTTATCTTGCAGGGTTTTTACACAAAAAGTTTCTTTTGGTACTCTGTAGCATAGAAACACTTAAAACTTTTTACAGCATCCTTCTCCGTACGTTTAATTTTATTAGGACCTTCTTATTACAATTTCGGTAGGAGGAAAGAATTAGCGATAGGTACTTTAAGAAGCATCAGTAACACTTCTCTGAGATAGTACAGAACTTGATTGAAAATTCAAAATATTCCATGCTATCCTCTCTCTGGAGTGCTTCAAATTATTTAAATCAGATCACCGCGTCTTCGTTCAACCTGAATTTAAGAGAACGCATATTTTAAGCTAAATTATCCTACATGCAATGAGGGTAAAAACCTTCGGATTTTCGTGTCAGAAAACATATTTTGCTGCTTCATTAAATTTAACGAAAATATATATTTTATGCTTGAAAATGGAGTTTCACTCCAAATTTCTTGGAAAAGTATTGCCTGCCCTTAAATGTAAAGGAAGAGCTAGTTTAAAAAATTATCTTTGCTTTAGTTGGTTTAATGAAATGCTTTTTTTTTTGTTTTTAATTACTTTTTTGCTAGGAATATTTAAAAAGTACATTTATTATTTACTTTTTGTTTATATTTTAGAGTTACGAAATTATTTAACTCATTTGCTTCAACTGCGTATATATCCGTCTTGCTCAACCAGTGGATTCAGCACCGTGGACGTATATATACGTCTTTCTGAAAAACCGATTATTTTCTTTGCGCTGTTAACAGTAAAACTATTCCGAAGGCTTTGGAATGCGATAAAATGATCTTGACACTGATTATAAGGAATTTATTTATTTCAGAGAAACATTTGTTTATATGTGCCTTTCCTTCCCCCCCCCCCAACATACCGCATATGCGTACCTATATGAAAAACGGTGGCACTGGCGAGCGAATCGTGTAACTATCAATCGGCATATAAGGGGTTAATAAAAAGTAGGTCTATTTTTAACACTTACCTCAAAAATATGCTAACCATAACAAAATATTATAGCACATTTAATGCTTATAAGTTTAATTTCTTATTTCAAAATTAAAGGTCAAATATATTCCAATACTTCGTTGATTCTATAAAACTTATCTATTTTTCATAAAATATAAAAATTTTGAAATTTTGAATTCTTTTTATAATTAGAATAAAAATTACCATGCAGTATAAACATTGGACTATACATAATAAAGAAAAAAACTAACAACTTTCTCTTTTAATTACATATTAAGTAATACCAGCTAGAAACAAAACCCACAATAGAGCCAGACATACGCTTATCTAAAGGCCTTTGTCAACTGACATTAATTTATATTTTGAGATAAAAATCTTTTAACTATTTTAGTTAAACTCTCTTAATTGAGTTTGTTTTCATGATTTTAGTTTTTAAAATATATTCTCTTATTTAAATGATATACTATAACTCTTTTTCATACAAATAATGTTGTACTTCTCGATAGGTCTTGTTCCGTTATCCTGAAGTTTATTGGATCCAGCATGAATAAATTTAAATTGCTTAAAACATCAGATTATTAAAATTATTTAAACTAAATATCAAAGTTTTGCTTTATATTTATGCATTATTTTTATGCAAAGATTAATTCATAGTAATTCATAATTAATCTTGGCTTCTTAATGATATTAAATCATTGATATTTCAGGAACATTCCATAAGAAAAAAACTGTTGACATACGCTTTCACCCTTCTACAATAAGTCTATGAATAGATGAGATTATAGATACCTTTCAGCTGGGGATTACAAAACATGTTTGAATCATTTTTTTTGTAAGCTATGAGATTATACTTTTCTTGCATATTATTCTTTCATGATGAGTGAGATTATTTTTTCATATAAGTATGTTTCCAATTTCATTAACAATGTTATAAAGTAAATTCCATTACATATTAATCGATGTTTTTTCAGGACGAATATATTAGCTTTGTTTTAAAGGCAAATCGCGAAAGAGCTGTTCTAAATTGTAAACAAATTCGCTTCTCAATATGAACTTTTTTATATTGATTTCAAGTATTTTCTCTCCCACAGCGATAAATTCTTAAACAATTCAATTTAATTTGATTAATGTTTTTAGTAACAACATTTTCTTCGAAGAAACGAGTATTTCTTCTTTAAGAAAAATTTTATTCAACAAGTAAATAAGTTGGAAGAAAGGTGACAATTTTATTCTAATACGCCTTTTTCTTAACAATATAAATTATTTCCATCAATTAAAACAGATTACATATTTCAGTAGTGATGATAGCTGAAATGGGGGGGGGGAGGACAGAAAACAGATCTCTTCACAATTACATTTTTAAGCTTAATGGACAAGTTCGTTTTGAAATTCAAAGGTTTTTTTATTCTTTTCATAATGAAATGAAAATAAGTTTTAAGTTTATTATTCTCTTGAACTTTAATCCCTGTAACAATCCTTCCATATATAATTAAGCTGAAATAAATTTAATGTGCTCCTTTATTTCGTTTTATTTTTGATTGATGATTATCTCAGTAGAGTTATAAATTTGTTGATTTATTGCATGTGTTATTATTTGATATATTTATTTGATATTTGTGCATGATATTTTTATTTCATTATGTGACAAATATAACGAATGATTTTTATGTATTGAAAAACAGTAATAATGGAAATCAGAAAATCTTTTAAAAAATGTGTGCAACACTTTGCAAAAATATCTTTCTTCGAAACATTTTACAGATTAAGGAAAACAAAAATTTCTGGTGTATAAATTTTAATGGTTTAAATTGAACACTACTTATAACAAATTAAATAATACTGTACTGAAATTTACTTACTAAACAATATTTATTTATTTAGATATAGTAAATTTAATTTTAATCCTTTTTCTTGTCATAATATCGTATTTATTCAAATCTAAGCCGTGACTTTTTTTTGCAATGCCGCTGCTGAAAATCGAGTGCGGCTTAGAATCGAAAGTGGAAAAATTCATTGGATGGGGATATTGAACATGATTGATGTTTAGAGTAATTATAGGTTCATGTATGTATTTAAAAGTTTTTACTACTGGTAAAATAAATTAATATTTGCCACTACCCGTCGGTCACAGGTGTAAGAGAGTTCGAGTAAGAAGCAGACACACATGATCTACTTTTATACATCCTTCAGCACTTATGAGAATTTATAAGAATGCACTCTTTTAACTAAAACTGAGAAGCAATAAAGCTTATTAATTATTAGATATAAGAAGCACTTATCTTAATTATTCTCTTGATCTCTCCCTGTTTCCAACTTGCTAAATCGACAACTGTAAAGTGAACGTCTTCCACCTTTCTAGGAATCCTTCCCATTGGATAAAGTATTACGAAGTGCGACCACTAGTCACTCACACTATGCTTTCTGCTTAGGATCAACACTCAACCATTTCCTCGCTTACTCAACGATTAGCATTTAAATAGAAGTTTTCACTTGCATAAAATCAAGTCCTCTCTACGGAAAGCGGTTTTCAATAAAATCGCAGTTAAAAAAAGTATTTTCCCCAAGAGGATTAGTAGAAGCCCAAATAGAACCCGTTACATATATTCACTTCTTCAGTTCTCAATTTTTGATGTGTAACATATTTCTTATTTTTTTAAAATTTCGTATATATTAGAAATTTAAAAACCATTTTACACTATTTTTTCAAAAAATTTTTCACAAGAACGTGTTGAAAATTTGGAGTGTGGCTTAGAATCAATGCCGGCTTAAATTCGAATAAATATGGTAATTGTAAGAGCTAGAAGTTTTACTCGGTATTACAGTATTACATAGAGAAATTTAATTTTTATATGAGTTCTATAATGTTCCATAATTTAAAATCAAAACTCAATGTCAAATTTAAAAAAAGATTTAGTTCAAAAATCGCATTTATATTCAAGAATATAAATTATTAAATTTAGTGTATCCCTTTCTGAAAGTATACAGATTTTCCAAATTAATTATAATTGGTAAAATTACTCTTACATATTTATTCAAATATTTTTTCCAACTATAAAATAATTTAGTAAGTGATTATTATCCCCCTTTAAATAAAGAATTGTATTTTAAAAATGTGTAAATTTTTCAGTTGACCTTAAATTCGAGAAACATAACTAACCACTACTTATAAATATTTATAACTACTTTCTTGAAAGAACTGGCAATATAGTTTTATATTCAATCTTTTTATTACCTAACTGTATAACGTATTCCTTCTGTCAAATTCAGAATAGCAAAGACTTCATAAGATCATAGAAGAGAAGGAGGTTTTGGTCTTTCAATGCACCAACAAAAGAATCCTATGGCGACGGACGTCTGCATTTTTGATTTCTCTCAAACAAATGAAATGTATTGTTGGACTCTTCTTTCCACAGATAGTCCAAAACTTTTATATTTACTTGATACGTTTGGCAGAAATAAGGAATAAGTAACTGAATATGAAAGATACCAATTTTATTCCAAATATGGTTGCTGTCACTGGTCCATCTTTTAAAAAAATTGTAAGATCATCTAGAACTATTTTAAATTTTGTTTTTATGTAAACTCTAAAAAAATTATAATGATCATTTGTCAAAATTTATAAATTTCAGAAAAATGCCTCAAGAAGTTGAAAAAAGAATATACATATACATGTATATATAATAATTCTAGAGTAATATATATACATGTGTATGTAATAATTCTAGAGTAATACATATACATGTACATGTAATACATTGTACATGTGTATTTAATAATTCTAGAGTAATACACATACATGTGCATGTAATAATTTCTCTAAAAGGATTTTGATTCATAATGGTCTTAAGCCTTCCAAGACTTCACGTGGTAATTGATTTTTAGTTTCCCTGCCTAACGTAATATAACTATAACATTCTCCACCGCCCCCCCCCCCAAAACTAAAAGTTCAGTGTTTTTAAATTAAGGATGATTCTACCTGGCCAGGTATCTGAACTAATCAGCAAATCTTTTACCGAAAATCATGTGATTTAATAGCTTCCGGTTAATCATCAATATAAATAGACGAGATTTTTGGAGTAAAAGAAAAAGAATGTTTGCGTCACCGTCTTAAACCACTAAAACCACAAAATCAAAACTTGATCCCAAAACTTTTTTAGCAAATCTAGCAATTAAACTTGCAGTTATTATACTGTTATTTAAAGTTACTTGCGTATGAATAAATAAAATAAGTAGACTTTCCCCAGGTTTAAAAAGACAATGTTTATACTTTTATCTGTCAAAGTGGGCGTTGCACAACAGCTGACTATTTTTTAAAAGTCATTTTTGACATACTTTTAATTTATAAAATAGCAAATGTGTTATATCACTGGTAAAGTCATGAATTGAAGATTTTAGAAATATCAAAATCTCAAAATTGATAATCTGAAGATTTTTAGCCTGCTGGCTGCTCTTATATGTGCGCCTGTTTGTCATTTTGGAGTTTATGCTGTACTGTTTCTGTCGTCGTTCTATTCGTTTGTTCGTCAGTAAAATATATATGTTTAACGTCTAAAAGCCTCTTCATCCTTTCTACCATTGCAACAAACTGTAAAGTTCACCTTAATATCAAAAAGCTCTAAACTAAGTCTGAAATATTGCATTTATAGTACATAAATTAACAGCAGACATCAATCCAAGAAATTGAATGATGCAATCCGTAAGAAAAAAACTTATTTCACCGTGATTATACTTATTAAAAACGTTCAAAATGTATCCTTTTTTTTACATTTGTCTATTTTCATGGTAGTTCAATTATTTTTTTTCTCTAGATATAACTGGCATAAAAAGTGAAGATGAATGAATTTCAAGGTATTCACAAAAATAAAATATATTATGTATCATCAAGCTAATTATTTAACTTTAAACATATTCATGTATTTAAGAACACAAATATAACGCTCTAATGTATATACATTTCAACTTTTTAACTAATAGTGTAACGGGTCTATTCGCTGACCTTCAACTAATCTTCTTGGGGTAAATTTATTTCTTTTTAACTGTAAGTTATATTGAAAACTTTCCCCCGATGAAGAAGACGTTATTTAGGCAAATGTGTATTTCTGTTTAAGCTTGACATTTAGGTACGCGATGTTAGTTGACGGATAGTCGCTAGTTAGTCGACGGAAGGTCGCTGAAGGTTCAATTATTGATCATTGGAGAATAAGTTCTAAGATTGAGTTTAAGAATCACGACCTACGGTAAGATATTTATCGTGAAGTTTAGTGTAGTAGTCTAGAGTGTTCCAATAGCAAGTGGAGTAGATTATACTCATTTGTTAGATATCCTTAAGCCGTGTGATTGCTCTTCTAATTAGTTACGTAGTGCATTTCCCTTCGTTAGTTGTCTGGTTTAAATCAGTGGGATAATAAATCTGAGTTTAAAACTCGTTATGATTATATAATCGTTACTCAAACCCCCCAAACACCAACAACCACTACCCAGTTGTTACAATAGTTCAATAACAGGCTGTTATAAAATTTCCAAGTGTAACAGCACAGCAATAGGCTCTTATAGAATTTCAGTATTTATTAGTAGAATTGGAAACGGAACCTGATTCTGTACCCCTGAACACAAAATTCTTAATTTTTCTCATCTTTCTCACCATGCCCGAAAACCCTTTCATTGATTAAAATAAGTTTAAATCATTGAAATATGTTGAAATTAGTTTCTTAAAGTTTCTCCTTAGAGTTCTTCATGAGGCTAGATATTCTCTGTTTAATCTCTTTCAATATTCAATTTAAAAATATTATTTCATTTTATTTATTCACTAAATATAAATCAATAACTTTAAATCGCATATACATTGAGTTAATGCATATAAAATCTGAAATAGAATACATTCAAGTTTACATTAAGTTGAAGAATAGGTATAATCCCAAAAAAACTAAAACTTTTCCCTTCTTATATTTCAGACTAAATATATATTGAAGCTATTCTTAAAGTATTATGCATCAGATGGTCAAACTCATTGTACTTTTTTACCATCAGTTTTTTTTTTTTGGTCCGTATACTCAAAAATCAATTTATCTATGCAATACCGGATAATACTTTTTTTTTTTGCATGAATTTTCAAAAAAATACATTTCAAAAGTAACGGACCAAGTTTCTCTTATTTTTTTTCAATTTTTGTTCAATTCACACCAGTTTCTCTATCTTTTGTAGCTTCCATTCTTTCATTTCGTTTCTCACATTCCTCACTCTTTCAAAAGATCCTGATACATTTTTTGGAAAGTGACCTCCGTTTTGTATTGTGCTAAGAAATCCATCTCAGCACCTGAATGTCGAGGGGAAAAGTAGAGTTCTCGAAAAGAAGCTATTGAGTTTGTATTTTTATGTCACTTCGAGTTACTCTAGGGAAATCACGGGAGTCATTCGGGAGCTTCAATTTCTTGGTCCATTGAACAAGTTGCTTAGTACCGTCTTCAATTCACTAGCTTTAAAATTAATTTCGTCCAAATACAATGTGTGAAACCTCAAATACATTTTTTTTCAATTCAGAGGAAAAATGGTACGAGTTTATACTCAAAGCTTTTAATACGATTACAAACGTTAACAATAGATTTAAAAAGAAAAGAAAAATAGAAGGATTTCTATGAAAACTTATTCATGTAAAATTAAGTAAAATTTCATTTGTTGGGGGAAGGAGATGTGACACTAAAACATTCATAAAATAACCCATAGCACTATAATTCCCTAGACTTAAAAACTTTATAATGACACTCTGTTACATATTTGAACTAAGGAATTTCTCAAAAAAAAATATTCGGATCTAATTTGTAGTATTAAACATCAAGAAATGTCAGCGTTTTCGAGAAAAATACTAACGTACAAATATTCATTTAAGGAACCTTTTGAAAATGCTTGTAAATGAGTAACTTTTTGATATTTAGTGCAACCTCAATTAGAATAAATATATAAAATTGTCTTCAGCATATTTTTACAATAAAAAATTATTTAAATGTAATTTGTTGGTAAAAAATAAAGTAAAAATTACGTATATTCAAAACGTTCTCCTTTTATAGAAAATACTTCTATAATAATATTTTGCTTATATATAGAGATAAAAGATTTCTCTACAGAGCCTGGACTAGGAGTTTTCAAAAATTCACATTATTTTCAGAGTTACGATCAAGAGAAATAGCAACGGATCTCTTTTTTCTTTTTTTTGTTAAAGTTTCTTTATTCTTATGTATCGAAATTTGAATATAAATCCACTTCAAAATAATATATTTCAAAAATCCTAATTCACAGGCTCTGTATAGAAGTCCTAGATATATATATATAGGCAAAATATTATTATAGAAGCATTTTCTATAAAAGAAGAATGTTTTGAAAATACGTCATTCTTTCTTCATTTTTTGCCAATAAATTGCATTTAAGTAATTTTTTATTGTAGAAATGTTCATAAAACAATTTTTATATGTATATTCTAATTCAGGTGAAGTTAAATATTAAAAAAAATTCATTTATACGCTTTTTCAAAACCACATTCTGAACGTAGTCGGATACCTTAAAAAAATAACTAGGCATAATGATCATAAAATTTCTGGTCAAAGTACAAATTATAGTTCAATTAATATTCATTAAAAAATCAGGAGATTTTTATTCAATAGATCTCTAAAATGTTCCCTAAAAATACTTAGTTTTAACATTATTGAGATACAGATTCTGTTTCATCAACTCACCATCTTAAGCATATCGCACTATTAATCATAAGATTTACAGTACAATGAGAATTTTTTAGCAATCTACTTAGCCATTTAATCATTCATGAAAAACTATATTATATGAAACGTTATTAATGTTTTTTGTTATCATTATATGATGATTTATAGAGTTCAAGGGAATTTATTGAGATAAATTTCTCTTAGGAAATAAACTACTGCATGAATTTTTAATAGTTATCATATTTTAAGGTATGCAAGTGAAAAACACTAACTATAATGTATAAATCTTGCGAAAATATTTTATTTTCAGCTGTAATAAATTACAAAACAATGAACATTATAGTAGAATTGATGCGTCTGTGTTTTTTTTTGCTTGAAATTTTATGCTTTTAATAATAATAAATAAACTCCTCTAATTTTAAACTTTGTGTTCATGTAATCACAAGCATAATCTGAACTTAAAGTAATAAATCGATAAGTGAATTCAAAATTATGAACAATGAAATACACATAATTAAAATGAAATTATTTTCGTTCTATGTGTGTGTGTGTGTGTGTGTGTGTGTGTGTGTGTGTGTGTGTGTGTGTGTGTGTGTGTGTGTGTGTGTGTGTGTGTGTGTGTGTGTGTGTGTGTGTGTGTGTGTGTGTGTGTTTTTTTTTTTTGTGTGTGTGTGTTGTGTGTGTGTGTGTGTGTGTGTGAATCTATTTATTTATTAGAATTCATAAAATATTTAATATTTAAGTAAAAACTTGGAACATATATGCATTTTCATAACTACATATGATTTGATCAGCTTTGTTATTATTGTTTTGTCTATTCTCCATTGCATTCAAATATTATGTTCATTTGAAACTAGAAAATGTGTAAGGATTAAGTTTATCCCCTCTAAAATTCAAATTTTATCCAATCTTTGATTCTTTCACTATATGCTACTTTTATAATAGATTATTTTACACAACCTAAAATGAATATTTCTAAATTTCCTAGACACATAATGAATTTGATTTTATTAAATTAGCTGTAAAACTATAACATTTCTTTTTTTTCCGTTAAAGCTTATAATAGTAATGATTTGTATATAACTGCAGTTATAACGGATTAATTTAAACTTATTAATGCTCTTTTTGTATCTTTTTATCTATTTGTTAGGGCCTTAAGGGTGTTAACTTTCTGTAGAGGGCTGAAAATATAAACAATATTCAAATATATATAACTCTTTGAAATTAAAATTAAATAATTCGAATCTTTTACACATTATTTATAAGGGAATTTGGCTTCAGAAAAGTGTAAAATGTTTAAAATATAATCCTAATTTTAAAAATTATAAGCATATGAAAATAAGAAATATTTCTATAAGAAATATTAATTAAGTTTTACGTTGCTCATGCTGTTTTCTAAAATAATAGCTTTAATTACTAGCAATAAGTTGATTTATGAAGTTAAATTTATCCTTATTACACTGTAATATTTTTAAATAGATAGAATAATAAATTATATTTTTTAAAAATAAAAAAAAAACTACATTTTCGAAATTTTTTTTAAAATTTCAGTATTTTTCAAATATTTTGCAATACAAAAGACACATTATTCTTAAATCAGTAAGGTTTAAAGAGTATGATACATTTTATAATTCTATAAAATTTTATACATCAAAGGCTTCTATTTTAGAAAATAGCGTGCGCCATACAAAAATTACTTATTACTTATTACAAAATATTTCTTATTTGCATATGCTTATAATTTTTTAAATTATGAATATATTTCAAACATTTTACACATTTTTGAAACCATAATCCTTTATAAATAACTTGCAAAAGATTCGAATTGCTTAATTTAAATTTAAAAGACGTATACCTGTTTGAAAATTGTTTATATTTTCAACCCTCGAGACAAAATTAACACCCCTGAGACCCATTAATATATATCTCCCTCTTCTTATCTCTTTCTCTATCTACTTTTATCGCAAAAGTACAAACAAACACAGAAGCAAAAAATAACACTTAAGTAATCCAACAGATTATACAAAACCAATAAATTCATAAAATAAGTCTTATTTATATATATATATTGAGGAATCAAAATGTGCATTTAAGCTGTGTTACAAAATACATACAGATAAAATCATTTTGCTTGACATTTTTCTTGTGTAAAGAAACAATACCAAACTAAGCCATGGATGAAATATGAAACGTTGTACAAAGAATTAAATACTTAGTCCCTCCCAATCCATTGTTATGTCACCGCTAATCAGAAAGCATTAACTATAGAATTTACCTCTAACAAAATGACCTGAAGAAGAAAGTCCATTTAGTTAGTTAAACTATTACTTTCATAAGTAAAGCTGGTTAGATAAATACAAAGGAAATCCGAACAGGAAATTAAAAAGTGTGTTGGGCCGTAAACAGTATAGATCGTGTTTCAAGCAACATTTAGCATGCAATGATTTGTAGAACTCTTGAATAAAACCATAATGTGTTCAATAGAAGCAATATTCATTTTTATAAAATATTGAAAACTATGTATAAAGTACATCCAAATCAATTAATTATGTTAACTGTTTTGTTAATTAATAGTAATAATTAATCTTAATTATTTAACACTTTCTAAAGAATGTGTTATTCTATATCTTAGAATGCACTTTTTGTATTATGAAAGAGATGTATCTTTTATAATATGAAAGTTCTTTTATACTATGTTTTGTGTGTACTTTTTGCATAGCTTTTAATATGTTATAAAGTGAATATTTTTATATTATGCAAGAGTTAGCTCGGTAACTAAGTGGTAGAGTACGCACTTCGCAAGCCTATGGTTGCGGGTTCAATCCCAAGAGGAGTCAATAGATTTTCTGAAAGCAAATATCGTAGACCTGTATGTCATGTGATTATGTGGCATGTAAAAGATCCCTTTAGTATCAATTTGGCTTTTGTTCTTACTGCAATATTTAGTGTCTAACGAGAGTTTGAATTAAAATTAATTCAAGCGTCAAAATTTGGTTGGTTGCGCAAACTGACACTACATATTGCTACCATGAATTGCTTTGGGTACTTGTCGCATCTGCGAAGTCTTAGTTCCCAATATTCATCCCTTTAGAATATATATGTATAAATATTAGGCTATAATTTTATCGTTATTTATTAATAGTATTGTGTTTTGTATTTGTAATATTTAAATTTCTCTTAATATTCTTTCCTCTTTCCCTATAGCCCAGAGTATTGGCAAATTACAGGTCAGGTGTAGGTTGGCTAGCTACAAAACTTTGTATAAACCTGCAATCTTAGTTCCTAAGACCAGGAGTTTGCTATTGAAATACTGTGGCTAAAATTTCTTACTCTCTTGACTAGTTATATTACGTTTTGTAACTATATTTTGTATATATATATTACGTGAGACATTTGTATTTGAAAGGAAAACTCCCTTTTTGTAGAATCAGAAATAAACTTAACATTTTAATTAGTTAATTAAAAATGAGGAGAGAATAAAAAAGGATATACTTTAAATATGACTTAGCTAGATAAATGTTTAATTAAAACATTAAAAATGGTTACAGTATGCCTGATTATTATATTCGGATATTTTATGCTAATTTTAAAAGTTTTGAGAATATTAATATTTATTCTTCTTATTGCAAAATATTTATCATTACACTTAGAGAGCATTAACTGATTAATAAATTGCTCATTATCGAATTATTAAATTTTTTAACGTTTTGTTTTACATCTCTCCATTAGTAGCAGTAGTATTTTCCTTCTTTTTGTTACAATAAAACAAAAATCACTGGAAACAAAGTTTTTCAGTCAATTTCAATGTTTCTTAAACATTCTTTGAGTATATAAATCTTCTTCAGAAAAAGAGAGATCAGTCAGAAAAAGGTTCTAGAACTATAAAAATGTGATTCATGCTTACTGTAAATGTATAGAATTGTTGGACTATTACTCTACCCAAGTGACTTTTATAGACACTGAATAAAATTTATTGTCAATCTTATAAAAAAGCTGTGTTGTGTGGATTTATTCTCTTCACAGTTATTAAAATATATTGTCTAGAATTCAATGTTGTTTATTTTATTTTGTCAGAAATGCTCCCTTAAATATTTTATATGCATTCTTCCGGGTACATAATTAAATTTATTTTAAAAATGGCGGAACGAAAGAAACATAATGTGATATTAGCAAGTAGATTGTTATTTTTTTGTGAACTTTTAAGTTATCAGTCTGTTTTATGACTTTTTTGATACATTCTTCACACAACAGTTTAATATATCCCAACTTTCAATCTATTTCTTTTAAACGGTTTTAAGAATGAAATTGACACAAAAAGGCAATAATATTATCAGAGAAATACGAATGTTTTTGTTTCAAGAACTTTTTTTTAAATAATGTAAACTTTTATAGTATTTAAATTTAGAAGATAGAATACATATGCCACACACTTTTTTTTATTTGTGAAAAACATAACTCAAAAAATGTGTCATTCAGATTTTATGTTATAAATAATATTTCATTTTGTTTAAAAAAACATACATACATGAAAAATTATCTTATAAAAAAATTTTATTTTTAATATAAATTAAAGTATTAAAAAGTAATCTCAAAATAAATTATTTACTTATGTTGCTTAAATTACGTGTAATTTTCGTAGTGTTGTCTTTCTTTCTCTGTCAGCTGTGGTAGAGATTGTTGATTAAACAAACACTCTTTAAAACTGATTATATATATATAAACCTGAACTCTCAGAATAAAATAAATGATATATAGAGATAAAACATATAATTAAATCTTATTCTTTTTATATTAAATATTAATTTTAAATAAGTTTTTTGCTTTTAAAAGTATTGTAATTATATAACGATTATTTAACTAACCATTAAGCACCATTGCATAAAAATACGAATTGTTATAATAATATGGAATAAAAGTTTAAAGTGGTTAAACTAAATGAACATAAATGACGAAATAATACTTAGTTTTTGATTTATGAAGTAAATTTATATACATATATATATATATATATATATATATATATATATATATATAAACACTTTTTTAACTAATGCCATTAAAAAAACCAGCCTTTGTTATGCTTAAAACTCATACTCACGATTTAACCAACTTAAAAGTACCAATTTTGAATTTTTTAACGAGGAAAAGTATTTTGAACTTTTGATATAATATTACCTTTCAATAAATAAATTTTAAATAAATGTGATTAACCAATTCTTACATTCCGAATGAAAATCAGCTTCAATTTAGTGAAATATGTCTTTAGTTTTTTATATATATAAATAAAGTTCCTTAAAATCCAACATCCCCATGTAGACATATTATTTTCTTTCTACAAAAACGTAAAAAGGCACACAAAAAAAACAGAATTGCACAATTTTCACCACTTTTTTTATTTATACACTGCATTTTATGAGGTATTTTCCTATAAACGGAGACTAATTTCACTTTTCGACCAAGTTTCTATTCAATTTTAGTAGTTAATAGATCGAAACTCTCATGTATGCTCTTCTTTATTACTTTTTTGCAGCTTTTTTAGTGTAACCTCACACTACATGAAGATAACCTCGGGGTTTACTTAAAATATGGATGTAATTAAGAGGATGAAATTAATGGGCTATGATTGGATCAAGGTTTTAATGTTCAACGCGCAAACGCAATTTATTTAAAGGCCTCCAGCAGCCTCGTAAAATTTCACATCGCTACTTTCATTTATTAAACCTTAATTTTATGTTAAAAGCTGTTTTTTCTCCTACCACATCTACGCTATCCATAACAAGCAAGACTGTAGCTTGGTGTTTCATTTCTTTGCTGTATATTTAAAGTTGATAGATTCCTTAAAATGAGCTATTTATAAAGTCGCGAGAATATTCTATTTGTGCAATTTGTTAAGTGCGCATTATCACCCAACGACAAAACGATTTATTTTTGTTTTATTGATTTAAATATTCCCTAATTTTACAGGTATAATGAGCGAAGGAATGTCATCAGCATAGTTCAATATGTTTCTTTAAGGAACATTGCAATTTATATAAAAAGCGACTGTTTTCATGCTGAATATTCCATGATTATATTAATACTCATATTCTGTTCTTAAAGTTATATATGTAATATTACATTTATCAAACAGTTTAAGTTTCCTTTACGAAAATATTTATTTATCTCTCTTCTTTATTTCCATTATCATACATTCCAAATTTTTTTCGCAATTTTCCTTATTGAAATTGTTTTATTTTATTTCTCGAAATGATTACTTAGGAATTCCCAGGACTGAAAAGATAAACACCTCAAACTTTGCTACTGCCCTTCTGATAAAATTATCTATTTCTCTTTTATAAAAGATATTCCATAAAATTATTTTCCGTTCACTTATTTATCATCATACTTTTTTTTCGTTAAGCATATCAGAGATCTGGAATACAGCTATAGTGTGACGAAAAAATCAGTGCTAATAATAATTTCTAGATTTTTTTGCTTTATATTAAAAAAGGTTCAAATTCTGGGAACAACATTTTCAATAGAGAAAGTCTCTATGATCAGTATCCCATTATGACTTTACTTTCATATGAGAGAAGAAAATCCCGTATTAATATAATACTCATTTCTATTTAAAATCAGTTTTTTTCTACGAATGATGCGTGGCATATTCCTCTACATTTTGTACGATATTTATCTTATTAATATCTTTAATAAGCTAATATTAATTCACTAATGTATAGTACATATTCACATATACATGCCCAGACATACATATATATGTAATAACATGATTTTTACTTAATGTTCTAATCTTATATAATTTTACCTAAATCATAATTACGAATACTCTATTTGTTTCATTTATTTCGCATTAAGGAATTAAAACCTTTAATTTCACAGATTTGTTCATGATTCCTAGAACAAGAATATCTTAATAGCTTACACGCGCCTTCGTGAGTGACGGAAACTTTTTCTAAGACATTTAACTAATTTTTAAAAATAACTAATATATCCCTTCACTTGTGAACTCGTGACTCTTGCATTCCTATTGTATTTTATACAATTTTTCCTTATTCTTGATTGCAGAAAGGCATAAATCTCTCTCTTTTTGGCTTGGCATTGAAACGGAGTTCACGCTCGAAGTAACTCTCTAGATGTTAAAATTACCTAAATAAACAATAACTTAATTTATATCCTATTTTTTAATTGCTATGTGATTACAGTATTCCGATTAACAAATTGAATGCATCTTTATGTTGCATGCGTGTGATTTTTGTAATCATATGACCTCGAATGAGTGATTCGGCTTTTTTCTGTTCAGAAAAAGAAAGCTGATTTATAATTACTGTTACTTTATATCTGGTGAACATAATTTCAAAATGAGTAACCAATAAAAAAATTTTTACTTTCATTATTTTACTGCCTATACGAAATTTTAGAGGATAATTCAAAGTATTCCACTTTTCAAATATTTTTGCAGATTATACGTAAGTGGTGGAAAAGACGCAAAAAAAAAAAAAAAATTTAAGTTATAAATCATAAACTTCTTTCCAAATATTCACCACGTTGCATTTTCTTGTGTGCGGCGTTGCCAAATTATAAACAATAAATGTGATATCATCACCAATATAATGCATGCTCACACCAATATTGTAACAGCATGAAGACAGTACAGCCTCATTTACTGGCAGAAATTTAACCCATTTACTGGAGTTGAGTGTATTATTAGAGTCAACAGAAGCAAGTCACTTCCGTAAATCAAGGTCTTCAACAAATAAAATTTAAGTTAAACAACGGTGTCATTTGACAGTAGTACAAATGAATTACATAACTCAAATGGACGGGAGAGGAACTAACAATACATTATTTTCAGCAAAATAATGATATTATCACGTCGAGAAAAAGTAGCTAAGTATCAAACAAAGCTAGCTCTACACACATTTGACAAAGAGAACCACCGATGTGAACGCCAGCAATACTTTTCCGTGTTCATGAACACGTCATATGATAGTTTGATTAAGGGTTGAAAAAAAGAACGCGACAGCTAAAAAGTAAAACATTGTAAAAGCATTGCTTTTGTTATTGTAAGTCTTTCTTCCAAACGGATTTTTCCGACCTGTCATTGTTCTTTAACAATACTTGTGGCCTTTTGCGTTATTCGGGATGGCATTTTATTGCGATAACGTAGTTTTAAGATCGCAATCCTTGAAACTTAGAAGCACAAATTTAATGATCAGTGAAATAATATTACCGGTTTTTCAAACATCAATAATTTAGAAACTATTTTACAATAACAAGCTATGACACGAGTTTATCAATTGAGTTTATATGAAGTACTCTTTTTATTTATGTTCTTACTGTATATTTACATTTTATGGAACAGATTTTTCATTTAGAATCTTCCATCTCACCATACCTTATATTTTACTTGAATGACATGATACACTAAAATTATACAAGAGAAATTTATAATTAATTTAATGAATTACACATTTGCTTTTATAAAATTTATTACTTGATGGTACTGCTTGTGTGAGTGTATTAAAACTACACTATATGCGTTTTATTACTAAGTACAAAAACATAATTTACGCTCTTTTTTAAACTTATTTCCATCTTGACTCAGTACATTCATCCAATAAATGGTGTTATATGATACTTTGAAAGGATAATAAATTTGATTTACTAAGTTAAATTTTCCCAAACTTTTAAAGGGAATTTTGGTGTTTTAATGAATGGTACCTCACGTTATTATATTTTGTTTTCCAAAATCAATTTTATGCAGTTTAATTTTGTATTCTTGCACTTAAAAAGTTTTCCTTAAAATTAAAAATATCCAATGTTTTTTTTTTTGAAGCTCCGTAACATTTCTAAGATAAATTCACGCAATAATTTGAGTAAAAAATTGTTTTTACAGTTGCTATAAAATAATTTTTACGGTTAGAGGAAATATTTTTAAGGAGGAAAAAATGCATCAGCATAAGTCTGCCGTCAATGGTTTTTTAATGAACTTATGTTTAAATTTTTCACTGATTATGCGAGGCATTAAATAATATCATTTTAGTACAACCTAGACTCAGATTTAATCGCATTTTTTATTTTAAACACAAAAATTCCCTTTTATTTCAGTTTAGTATATTTGTTTTTCAGCTCATTTTATACAATGGCTATACGTTTCATGCTTGTAAAATTTAGTATTGCCTTCTTTTAAACTTTTAAAATTGAAAAAAAAATTCAAGAAAAGATCGCTACAGTTTAAATAAAATATTATAATAATCTTTACAAAAGAAAAAGAGAAACTTTCCTCTGTAGTAAAAGAATTTTGTAATTAAAAGTTATTTTTATATCCCCTTTTTTTAGGTTTCCGACAACTCTAAAATTCTTAATTTTGCCAAAACTTGACATTTTTTTATGATTTTATTTTATAGGCCATCTTATTAACTTTATAAAAATACCAAGCGTATTATTTTACGTTCACTAAAACAAAAACTACAAGTGTTTTAGTAAAAGCAGATGCCATTACTTTAAGCAAGATATGTCACACTTTAAAACGCGTTTTACTCGAAATGAGGTTTTTTTTAAATGCTCAAATGACAGTGATTGTTGAAATAGTTTGAAAATAATTAACTGAAAATTTTATGTATGTTCTGAATAATAGTAGAAGTGTTTTAACCTTCAAATTTATCAATCACAGTTTTATTACAAAATTTACAGTCCCTTATGTTAATATAATCACTGTTTTCTTAAGTAATTTCATATAATAACTAAGATAAAGTGCTCAAGATTTTGTAAAAATTAAAACATCTCTTATCCTGTAGGTCATTTCAAAAATGAATGACAGAGCAACACGTCAGGATTGAAAAATTGAAAATTTGTTCATAAACTTTTGGTTCGAATGGGCCGCATTTTTATGTTATTTTTTTGTAAATTATTATCAATTTTTTCCCATTTTTGTAATAACAATTTCTTTTTCTCTTTTTAGTTTTAGTATATTTTTCTTAAAATGTACTAACAAATCTAAAAAACCGCAAAAAAATCCCTATATCTCCATCTTTTAAAAAAAGTTGTCGCGCAAGTAGTCGGATATCTTAAATGACAAATATAACGGTATTTAAAGGCAATGATTATCTTAAACATTGTCAGTTGTAGGCTTATCGTCATTTTATTTCAGCCATGTTAAAGAATCATTCCACATTTTTAATGAAGAAAATGTGTGTGATACAACTTTAAAAAATAAAATAGAGACAGAGAGATTACAAGAAGAAATATTTGTTTTTAGGTGTACTTATGTTGTTAATTTTCATTTGATTACATATACTACGTCTTAGAAAAGGAAATGAAAGAGTTTTAATATAGTCACATAAATCACATATTTACATATGTTAAAAATAAATCTAAAGCGCGTATCACGTGGCATCTTAGACGTTATGGTCACGAACCCACGGCCGGCATGTCGTGGCTTCGGATCTTGGTGTCACCAAAGACCCACCGTGTAAAGGGGATATAGGGACGCAAAGGCTATTGTGCTCAAAGTTCTCTCAATGGTATGATCATTTGGGGGAAGAGGAACCTGGACTCAGGAGTTGTCACTTTATCTAGGATCAAAATTAAGGTGTTCAACTACCCTAAAATTGTGAATTTAGCCTAAAATTGAGAAATTTTTTTATGATTTTACTTTATACGTCATCTTATTAGCTTTATAAAAATACCAAGTTTATCATTTTCCGTTCACTTGAACAAAATCTACAAGTGTTTTAGTAAAAGCACATGTCATTACTTTAAGCGAGATGTCATACGCGTTTTACTCAAAATGCGATTTTTTGAAAATAATCAAACAGGGCCAGCGATTGCTAAAAAAGTTTTGAAAATAATTAACTGAATTTTTTGTGTGTATGTTCTGTATAATAGTAGAATTGTTTTCATCTTCAGATTTATCAAACACTGTTTTATTACAAAATTTATAGTCCCTTATGTGAATGTAATCACTGTTTTTTAAGCAATTTCATATAAGAACAAAGATAAAGCACTCTAGTTTTTGTAAAAAAGAAAATATCTATCCTGAAGGTCATTTACAAAATGAATAACATAGCAACACATTAGAATGAAAAAATTGAAAATTTGTTCATAAACCTTTGGTACGGAATGGGCCGGGTTTATGCTATTTTTTGTAAATGTTTACCAATTTTTTCCATTTTAGTAATAATAATTTATTTTTCTCTTCTTAATTTTAGCATATTTTTCTTAAAATGTACTAAAAAAATCTAAAAATAACAAAAAAATCCCCATATATACATTTTTTGTCACAACCAGTCGGATACATTAAAAGGGCAGTTGCCAGTATCCCTCGTGATATGCTTTATATGCGACGTTATTATACATAACTCTAGCACATAGGCTCTCAACGTGGGCTATAACACCCCCTTGTGGGCGTTTGAGGCTTTTAGGGGGGCGTGGAGATGGCACGTAGGGGCTTGGACAGACTAACCAAGAAAGACTACAAAAACACGCTGATTATGTACTAACAAAAGTAAACTTTAATACTGTTTGCTTATGTTGATTGTATGTATTTAAATCATTTCATATCACATGTACGAAAATTCAGATATTTCGGTAGTACGGGAAGTGGATGAAAAACTTACAAGATTACATTACATTCAGACGTACATTAAACTGAATGATATAGTGCATTTTAATTTCTGTAGTGCACGTGTTGTCTTTGTCTGTGAGCAGTAGGAAACATGTTACACCCACTGGATTTCATTACGTATATTATCCAAGAAACATAATTAAATATGTTAACCAGGAATTAACGTGATTCTATAAAGGCTGATACTGTCGATTTATATTTATTTTGAAAGCAATAGTTTATTATGAATTACTTCGTATCATCTAAGTGCCTGCAAGTCTTTATAACAGGTTATCTAAAAACCTTTTATTCCACTCTTTTAAATGAAGAAGAAATTCATTAGCGTTTCAATTCCAACAATATCCTACCTATATGATTAAAATATATAATATTACACATTTAAATATATTTGTTGCAATAGATATTTCAGATTCGCAAGTAAAAAAACTGAGACTTCAGGGGAAAAAAGAAATTAAAAAATATATTCTTTTAGTAATAGGATATTTTTTAAAACTTAACTCTTGTTTTCACCATGTATTATGTATATTCTTATTCCGCTAGAGTGGGAGGGGGCGGTGTCGAAATATTCACTAGAAAAGGGGGCGATATCGAAATATTTATTAGAAAAGGGGGTGCCAGTTCAAAAAAGGTTGGGAACCTATGCTCTAGCACATTGCACGATCATGCCACTCACCGATAATTCAGTGAACCAAATTTCCATTTATGAGTTATTAGGTTGAGTTCTGTCTAATTGCAGTTAATGCAAAGAGAAAAAAAAGAGTTTAAAATATTTTTTCAGACATATAAATACTACTTTCGTAAATGAATGAAAAATTGAGAATGTTTTCCATATATTCTTCTCCTCAAATACAAAATAAACTACTATTATCATAAAATTGCTCATTTACATTCCCTAAGATAAATAACTCTTAAAACAAGCAGACAAAACATTATTTTTTGTTATAATAAATTTAAAAATTATTTTCTCTTAAAAGAAATTTTGAAACTGTTATTAACTTCTTTTAGCCTCAACTTTAATGAAGTCTAATAAATTCTAGATGTCTAAGCTAAAAAAGACGGTAGACCGATCGATTAATTTTAATTTTTTTAGAAGAGTTCAATAGGTAAAGAAAGTTTTAATAGCCTTTTGCTATAGATATTTTAAATAATGAGATATCTTAGTAAATTTTAAAGCGCAGTATATAAAACGAAAAAGAACATTAATTTATGATATTAATAGTGATTATAAAATTTTTATAAGTGATGGGTAAATAAAACTTAAAATATGTGAAACAGCAATCTTCAGAAATATAACGTTAAATGTTGAAGTTTATAGTAACTTCAAAAGATTTTCTCAAATAAATTTTCAGGATATTAACAAAAAGTTCTTTTCACCTAAAATAAACAAAAACGGTAATTTATTACTATATTTTCTCAGTTACAAACATTAAAAGATAAAAATTTTAAACATGTAAATATATAGAGAAAGATCCTTGTTTTGTCTTATAAATGTATAATCAAACACACATTCCCGTAACTCTATATTTGATAATTGTTAAGTAAATTATCGAAAGATGTAATGAGCAATGATATTTTCAAATTTAGATAATGCGTATAATAATTGTTCATGTCTGCATAGTTCAAATTCAAATTTTATTTCAAAGAAAAATTACTAACCATATTATTATTTTATTTAATTTCACTAAATCAAAATTCAGTAAGCAAAAAGGTTGTATCTAGAAGAATTTGTTACATTCTCGAATAAATGTAGTTGTATTTAACCTTAAAGTTAAAAAAAATTGGATGTATAAATGATTTATCAAGTTTAAAAGTTACAAAGAAAATTTATGTCTTAATTTATTATTCTCCATTAAATTGAGAGACTCTTTATCGGTATCATAAATTATCTATGAAAATCTTCCAATACCTTATATTCCTCTAGTGAGACTATTTATCTGCTTAAAAGCTTTTGTTATGTTTATTAATCTAATTAGATGAATCCAATACCATGAAAGGATATCTTCCAAATGTTAGTGATGAATCCCGAAATGCAAAGGAGCATTACCTTGCATTGAATAGCAAGTATTTACTTATTAATTCTATTTTCTTTCTCTGTCTCTTTACTTATTTCCAGAAATACGATAAGTACTTTTCAAAACTCATAAAAAGCTACACCTGAAAATTGTTATCTACAACTTAAAAACTGCCTTAATGTATTTTTGAATGAAAGTTCAAAATAAATTCTAAATTTCTTTCAAAAAATATCTGTTTTAATTTATCGGTAGATTTGTCATAAGGGTCACATTTTAATATTTTTTCCCAATTTTCAGGCTCTCTTTTCAAGAAAGAATATGATTTTCGCTTTGTAAAGAATTTTTTGTGAGTAATTAGTTTTATGATCCTTACAACACGTCAAGAGAGAAAAATAAAACCGAAATAAAAAAAAACGAAATTGAAAAATGGAACTGCGTATTCATAGAATTTCTTTTATAAAAACTGAGTAAACACTTTTTTTGAAGTCAAATTAAATTATGAGATAGCGTCCACGCTTAGAAAATAATTATATTAAGAAAGAATAGTGATCTCTTCAGTTAATTAATTTGTAGAAGTAAACAATAGGATCAAATAATTATGTGCATTTATGTCTTTAAGTGTATCTTGCATATATTTTAAGAACCTTTGTAGAACTTAACTGACTTATGAATTTGATAAATTAACAGTGCTAATTTAATTAATAATTAATTTTCCGAAGTTAAACTCAAATAGGGATATTATAGTTAAAAAATAAATTATGCATCTGGCAAAGTATTGATCGTGCTAGCTAATGGATGCTCAAAAATAAAATAATTACTAATTCTCCATCTGCGTCTGTTTCTCAAAATGCTTCCCACATAACATTTAATGATTCTAATTATTTTTCGTTTCCATTATTCTTCTTAAGTTAACTGGTAAATAACTTTCTTATAAGCTACACGATCTTCAGATGACAAATTACTTACATAAAGGTATAATTTCAATAGCGACGCGTTTCATTTCAACAGAAAATCTTCAAAATCATTAAATCTTAAGCCAAAAGTACTTTAATTATCTTGATGATCCATGGGTTTAATTACCTCTAGCATAAAGTAACCTTTTCCGTATTTTTGGCGCAAGAAATTAGAAAACAAAAGAGTAATGAAATATTCCTGTGATTAACGATCAAGATCATCAAGATCGAATAAGGGGAGGAGAGTTGTCCAAAACAAAAATTGAAGACAGAGTTGCCACTTGTCCACCCAATAAGCAGTCTGGAACGTATCAATCTCTGCCAAACCTTTCAATACCGGGGATTGAAGATTGGATCAATAGCGTACACTTTTTCCTCCGTTTCCACCCATGCCCAAGCAAGCGTGTAACCTGTGATGTAGAGTTCGGTCAACATCAGTTAAAGTTAGCGATCAAGCTTTCGAAATAGCCATCCGCCGCTTGATCGAAGTATACTGGATTTTCTTTTAGTTTCTGTTTTTCACGCCAAGGATCAAGAGAATTAACTGGAGAATCGTTTTGAGGTGTTTTTTTCCACCAGGCCGGGTAATTAGTCTGCATTAGAAGACTTTAAAAAAATTTCTTTGTTCAGTTCATTGAGAATTTCAGTATGTAAAGAAACCTAAACAAAATGTTCGCACTGCTTTTAGAGTCCCTTATATAGATTGGATAGAGCATTTTTTGCTTTTTTTATTATGTTTCTCAGACGAATTTGGTTAGTGAGACAATCAGAGACGTAAGTACAAAAAAACGCATTCGTTTTATGAATGTGATATACCATTACTAATGTATATGATATTTTTGTATATTCATTCAAAATAAAATTCATTGATTTGACATTAGCTATTTCACACGCAATCGTAATTAGTTATGTACCTATTGACCTTAATAAAAAAACTCGATAGTTTCATGCAATGGATAAAGCATCATTAATAAAATCTAAGGTATTGTTTTTCATCTTTTCATTCAAAACTAAATAAATTAATTATACATTAATCATTTTGAAGTCATTATTACTTTGTGTGTTTTTTTTTCAGTCTTGTGTAAAAAGATTCATATTTTTTAAGCATGAGTTAAAACATTGCATTAAAGGTTTTGCATGCTACGATAATTATAGTTCTTGTGGGTATTTTCTTATTCTAAAAAGACTGTGTGTGTGTATCTATTTTCAATATAAATTGTATTTACATTCCTTTGAAGGATATGAAAATTTGAAAATTTAGAAGTGTATACATACAGTATTATTTATCAAATTCAATAGTTTATCACACCTATCTGCACATATTGGTGGATAGAAAAAGTAATTTTTCATAATATCCTGTCTCAGAAATTTCTTCTTCACTGCTATCTACTGTGCTGTTAAATTACATGAAATATTATATGTATTAATAATAAACCGTTCTATATGCGTGAAAAATGATGTCTTTCTTTTGAAGTTTTAAGTAAAATATATCGGTGTGTTGAAAATATATTCTTGTCTTATTTTGTACAAAAAAGTAAGTTTTTAGAATTTGTTGCTATGCTTATATTTACTCTTATATAAGTTTAATAAAGCTGCATCCGGATTTTAAGCAACAATTTTGTTAATTTTTATCAAAAATGTATCTCATTTAGTGACTTTTTAATGTATATCACTATACCTAAATTAGTAATATTTTAAAAACTGGAAACACTCCATACATCTAAGCTGAATAGTCTATACATATTTAAAGAGTAAATTTTGATCTATTTCACTAATTCCAAAATATTTATCAACAAACAGATTATAAAGCAAAAGAAACCTTATTCACTCATCTTTGTTTTGTTTTGTTTTTAATTTTTTGTTATTATTGCAAAAAAATAAATAGGTATGCAATAATTATTTAATCCATTAGTTATGTTAATAAAATAAGGATGGATTTTCAAGCTAATTCTCAAGAGATGAATAAGAAAAATAAACCATCTTTTTATACCGAGTTACCTTCACCTTTTTATTTATTATTTTCTTTGAAAAAAAATCGCATAATTTTGATGTTTGTAATAAAGCTCTGTAAAAGGATTCAATTATTTTTTTAGTAAATCAATAGATTTCAAAGATACGTTTGCATCTGATGAAAAGCAATGAAGTACCAGATCTTAATAAGTTTCAAAATTAAACAATTACGAGCTAATATTAAGCTTGAGCAGATTAAGAGGAAATCATATATTACGAAATGAATCATTCCGATATTAAAATATTTCAAAACGTATACCTCATAAGATATTTCATTAATTCAATGTATCTAATTGAAACAATAATTAAATCAATGTATTAAAACTTTCTTAGGGTGATATGGAAAACCACCTGGGAAAATTCCATTGCTATCCCAATATGCTAATAGTCTCCCCATCAAAGAAATTAATACTGTAATATTAAAGAGCTAAGTGCTTCATTAAAAGGTTTCCAAACTTTGGTTAATTAAGTTTTCAATGAATTGATCTTTCAGCGGAAGCTTTTTTCTAAATTCAACTTTGTAATAATTGTTTAATGTAAACTTTGAAACTGATGAGAAGAACAATTAATAAGATACGAAGAAAATCAAAGCTTTTTGTAGCCTTAATTTAGACGGTTTTTTCAGTAATACATTTCAAAAAAATACGCAACAAACAAATTTGAATTGCATTCAAGCACAAAAAAATTATTTTAACTTTAAATCCAAGGGGGAATAGCAATATTTAGAGCATCTTTTATTGAAATTACTTCAAAACAATCGAAATACTTAAGCAGAAATTATGTTACATTCTTAAAACTTATTAGTTTTCATTATTCTTATGTCTTGTGAGATTAGTAGACGTGCATGTAAGATATTTCTTATGAATAGTAGATTAAAATTCGTATTAAAAAAATCTCCATCTATTTATTTATTCCGAAACAAAATATGCATTAATAATCTAAATGTGTTAATTAATAATTCATTACAGCATGTAGAATTTTTCATGCAAATTCCAAGATTCTGGTCTCTTTAAACCTGTGAAGAACATTAAAGTTTTACAGAATATGATTTTGTGTCCTACTTTGTTACCATTTTTATCACTTCGATCAAAAATATTTTTTAATAGTTTAATCTTTCAAACATTATGGCAAGCTAAGTATCTATAGTCTAACAATCTTCGAAAGTATGCCTTATAATTTTCATGTATTCTTATTTTCAAAATTCAAAGGTTATGTTTAGATCGTTTTTTCAATATTTTTTTAAAAAATATACTACGTAAGTTTCTTTGGGCTTTTTTGTTATGCAAATCTTATACTTTCTGAAAGATGGAAAAGTATGAATTTTTTGTGAAGCTATTAATTTCACTCTTAAAAAGTTACGGGAAGGACTTACCTTAGAGAAACCTCTTGAATCATTTTTCTTGACAGAAGATTCCTGTGCTGAATGAAGTCAAAAATTCAAAATGGAGCTGGAAAATTGCCTTTTTCCGTCCAACGAGATTTACTACGAACTCATAAGAGTCAACAAACTAAAAGTTCAAGTTTTTATAAAGGAGAAGATACAAAAATTTTTAACAAAGAAAGGAGTTCAGAAGTAATGGTATCGTTTAACCCAAAAAACACTCTCGACTCATTGCGATAAAATTAGATAATAATCGATTTTTTTTACTTCACATATGCTTACATTTTTAATAAAAACTCTGGAAATAAAAAAAATCATTTTAAAATTTTTCGAAACACAGTTCTCCATTTTGTATTAGCTATTAGTCTTAAATAACACGGTTTCGCACAACACGGTGTTTTTAGGAACCTATCTACCGTGTTATAGGGGTGGAACTTGAGTGTATTAATACTTACATTATTTTTACTAATAAATTCATAATACTATCTTTTTTGAAAGAAAGAAATGTTTCAAAACTAAAAAAGGAAATCGTTATTCAGATTAACTTAACTTGATTCCGACAAACAATAAAGCTTATCAAGCCAATGTTCTAGATATTCAAGTATAATTTAAATGTTATTTGTAGTATCATAAATATTAGTGTATATGAATAATTCAATTAATATGCACTAATATTTATCACAAGAGAGATTATTTTAGCTTTAATATTATTAAAATGCCCTTTTTAGAAAGAAACATACTTAAATCTATATAAAGAAACATTCTTATAAGTTACATTTAAAGTAACTAATTCTTAGTTTTAACAAAAAAACGAAACAAATTAAAAATTATTATAATTTTATTAAATACTGTTTAGAACAAAATAATTAATTTTATAAATAGTTATTTTTAAAAAGTTACCCCAAATTGTTACACTCTATATATATATATGTTTATTCTTCCTCGATAATTAGGACATTATTCTTAATAAATATAATATATCCATTCAAAGTTATATCTGAAAATTTTCCTTCTTTTTAAAGCCTCCTTTATCAAATCCCAAATAGTGATACTATATCTCAAAGAAATAGTATTTACCAAATATTCATCATTAGTATATTTTTTCATAAAATAGAAAATATTGTAAAAATATTTTTAATAATACTGATATAATTTTGCTTTTACTCAATGTTAGTTTAACATAATTTATTAATAATTTTTGCATTTATCAATTCTGCTACTAATAGGATTTTCTATTACAAGCTTTGAGCTCACAGTTAGGTCACAGAACCTGGAAATAACCGGTTTATCTTTCTTTTATTCAAGTAGTGATCTAAGCATTTTCCAATGCATGCATTGGTACGGAACTTATTTTATTTATAATGGATTCAGAATTTCTACCCATTACATTTCTCAAGATTACACTTAGTATTATAAATAGATGGGGGAAGTCTACCAAACCTCAAAACTATCTCTAACCCCCCAATATTCAGTCTTAAATCTCATATGCTTATAAATGCTGAAGAGTCCATCATTTTATATATAAGCTTTAAATTAACAATAGTTAAATCATTATTGTTATCATCCAAGCATTTACTGTCTCTCTCATTGTCTCTTTCTCTTTTTTCTCTCTCTTTCTCTCTCTCTCTCTTTCTCTCCCTCTCTCTCAATTTCCCTCACTCTTTCTCTCACTCTCTCTCTTTCCCTCACTCTCTCTCTCTCTCTTTCTCTCACTCTCTCTCTCTATATATATTTACATATACCGTTACTACTCGAATCCAAGCCGCTCTATTTTTCTAGTGTTAATGCTACTGAAAATCGTGTGCAGCTTAGAATTGAAGACTTTTACTGGATGGGGAAAATTGAATTCCCACTTCTTTTAAAAGGAGAAATGTAACCGTTCATTCTGGCCACTTGCAATGATGGTTTATCCCATTTCGCAGTTTATCTAAAATATTCAGTTTATCCTAAACATCGCTGTCTGGTCGTATTTTGGAATTTTGTTTGTCTAGACTTTCTTTCAATTACTAAAACATCAAAGATACTGGTAATAACATCAACACGAGCTCATTATGATTCAAGTATGAAAAGGGGGGCAATTTCCTATGCAGTGAAAAATGGAAAGAGCAGCAGTCGCTGAAAATTTGGCACGGATGAAAAAATATACATCGATGGCGTAAGCAAAATCACATAATTTTTTGCTTTTAAGTCTTAACTACAGTCCTTAATATTTCATTTACATTCCTTCTTTAAAAAATGTTGTATGACAAATTTATTGGAGGGCACGGGGGATGACACCGTGTAGGAAAATGGCATCAGCTCCTGAGTCAGCTGTGAGTATGGGAGTAGCAAATAAGTTTCGAAATATGACGGTTAAAGCAGTTATAGGTTCAGGTATGCATTTGAATATTTTAATACCGGTAAAATAATTTAATTATTTCACATTAATTTTTTTAATTTCTGAAGTATTGGATAGTGATGAACCTTTTAAACAATCTTTTTATTTTTTTCTCAAAAATGTGCAGAGAATTGAAGGTGTGGCTCAGACTCGACGACAACATTTTTTCTCGAAGTGTTTTGAGAATTCGGGGGTGCGGCTTAGAATTGATAACGGCTTAAATTCGAGTAAGTACAGTATATTAAAAAAAGATGATACACTTAAAATCTTTTACTAAAAGGACTCTGAAATAATTATTATCAATTAATTTGTTTAAATATTTCAAGCTTTTCAATATCATCGTTATTAATTTCAGTTTTGTTAAATGAAGAATTGCTAAACGAAAATAAGAACTATAATTCTTTAAATTTAAAGATTCATATTAAGTGAATGAAACACCAGTGTGAAAGTTAATTCATTAAATATGATAAAGCGAAATTGTTAGAAGTAAGATAAATATTTGGAGAGATTTCATGTAATATTTGAATGGGTCATTGCTAGATTTCAAAGAAAAGAAAACAAAACAAAAAGAACTATTGAAAAGTATGAAAACATATTCCAGCTAATTAAGTTTCATATTTATTCCATCATTGTTAAGTTAGAACTAGGAAGTAGTTGAAATATTTATACTTTTAACAAATATTAGTTCAACACTTAGAAATCCAATATTATTCCATTTATTCCGTCATTTATTTCCATGCAATAAAAACACTTTGTCAAAGCATTACTCTTTCATGTTGCTGCAGTATATATATATTTACATACAGGGTTTACCTCGCTGAACCATTTATTGAAATTTGTCCACATACTAAATATACTTAATATATAAATATTAAATTTTATTTATAGAATGCTTCACAGCTAAACCATATATCTCTTAAGTGCATTTTCCTTTTAAAGAGGGTTTTAAATTTGAAATGTAAACATATACTAGGGTAATTAATTTTTTGTTCTGTATGCCAAAATTTGCATCTCTTGAAAATTTAGAACCCTTAAAATTTTTATTTTTTAAACTTTACCCGCAATGTTCTGTTTTCTGAATTAAAAATTTTGCAGTTTTATTTCATTAAAGGTTATGAAATAATTCTGCATTAATTAAATAATATTTTTGAGAACATAAGGAATTCATTTAAAATGTCACAATAGGTATAAAGATAAAGATGATCATATTAAGAAGTAAAAATTCTTAAATGTGATTTGAATAAAAGGCGATGTTTACTTAATAAAATATTTCTGTAAAATAAGAAATGAACAAATTATAAAATTACAAAAGTAAACTTTAAAAGACACGCATATTTTAAACTTTATGGTATATGAAAAAGTTAGAGAAATAAAAAAAGATTCTTTTATATATATAAGACTTTTCGTTAAGAAATTTTCATTTTTTTTTGTTTGGTATTTTTTGTATGGACTATAAAACTTTCGGTATACCTAAAAGAGCATTTGTTATTTATTAGACTTCCATTACTTTTTCTTTTTGTCTTATAGCCAGTTCTGTTACCTTGATCTGCCTCAAAACAGGATTCAATCTTGTCATCAGCTAGAAAGAATTCGTTTAAAGAACAACAAATAAAACAATGCAAAATAAAATCAACTGCTTTAAAAGAAAACTTAGAAATTTACATTTGTTTTCATAAACTAACCAATTATTTGCCGAAACATTTTTAAATCATGAATAGGGTTAATAACAAGTTATCGAAGAATTGTTGTTTCATGTTAATTTTTAATCACTCTATCACGAATTAATAATATTAATTTAAAGTTCAAAAGTAGTTATTGAAAAGTTCAAAGAAATATCATTCTTTCAAAGTAAAGTTAGATGCTAAGAAATGTCCAAAGTACAGCATGTATTTTGTACAAAGAATTACTAGATTCGTTGTTATTTGGCCCATTGTATTGGCCTAGCGTAGCAATGATTGAAAGCTAACCAACAAACTGTGCTACTTTTGAATGTTTTTGCTAGTTTTAATAGCTCAATAGAATATTTTAAATAACCCTTTAAAAATCTTGGAACAATAAAAAATTGAATTATTATCAAACAAAAATTTTCAATTTAACTATTCAAACAAATGTTTGAAGTTCAAATTCTTATCAAAGCAATACTGCATGCCAGTTTACCATCCTGAGTAAAATCAACTTGATCAAGATATTCAAATTCTTAAAAAATCCTATTCTTTTCAAACATTTCTAGCTTTCCAGTAACAAAATTTGACATCTCATATATTTGAAATCGTATTTCCGTTCATTCATAAATCAGTAAGTGAAAATGCTTTACTGTGTTTTCTCTTTCAGTTCAATCCACTGAGAAAGATACTGCAATGAGATAACAGATACCCTTTAAAGCAAAATGAAATTGGCATTGACACCATGAAGCTATAAATCACATGGAAAGAGGTTTTTAAAGAATTCAGAAGTAATCACTTCGATTTCATTTCAGGAAACATGATACTCTGTCTATACAAGATAAGGATTTCCTTGTTTCGGAAATAAGACTTATAGACTTTCAAAATGTTTTTTAATACTATTTTTTTTAAAAACTGGCAACCGTTTCAGTTTTTATTTTTCGAGATCCTGTACCTGCAACAAGCTAGTGGAGCAAAGACTCCAATCTTTTATTCAAGAAGCATTATTTCACTCTTCAGATTTCACCGAGAACATGGAATAAAATATAGATGCATTTCCTGTCTTCTTCTGATCCAGCTTTTTAGTATATTGTGATCCCTCTAAGCAAGTAGCTGTCATGCAATGTTGAAAGTAGCCCCAGGATTATCTTTGCTTTCTGTTTTGCAATAAAACGAGCGTTTACTGCAGTGCACTTTAGGGAAAACAGTTTCACTCAATAATTCTATTACACATTAAATTTATGGGAAAGAGAATTATGCAAGCATAAATTACTTTCAAATTTAATTTGGGCTTTACTAGTTACTCTTTTTTCTATATATTAGATATACTAACTGTCGAACAGTTGTTTTTTTAATATTAATAAAATGTGAATAAAAATAAATTTTTGAACAAAATGATTTAATAGATAAATATATTAGGAAAAACTTATTATAAAACCTTGTATTGATAAATATTTCTATTTAATAAGGCAGAAATGAAAATTAACTACTAGAATACAAATGAAGTTAAACTCATTATATGTTGAACATGTTTTCATTAAAAAATAATTAAAATGTGTCAATACATTTCTCACATAAATGCATCCAAACGCATTATAATATATTTTCCCCAAATTTACTGTTCTTCTTATGTAGCATAATTCAGTCATAAATTCATTAATACACAGATTTTGAATTGACGACGCCTCCAATTCCAATAAAAACCTCCACTGCACAATAAAATCAATTTTATTTACAGTTTTAAAATCATCTCGCTCACCAGCTCATACTCGCATGATCTGTTCTTCTCCAATCCGTCACTCTTTATATAGGCACCGCCGAAGCGCAGCGCCATCTATTTCCCAACAGATTTGTTTCATAAAAGTAGTTTAAATATTCTTCATAAAAATACATTTCAACATCGTTTTGCAAATATGTAAGAATATTTAAGAGTTACTTAACAAAAAAAATATTCAAAAATATACTTCTATCCATAACCTAAGGATTATGACAGCTCCGGCAAATAAAGGTTCAGAAACACAACAACAAAAAAATGTGACTTATTCATAAATCCCATTTATTAAACAAAAAATAAAAAACAAAAAAGATGGTGTATGTATACGATACCATTTATAAAAACTTCGAGTTTTGCTCTCTGTAGCAATATTATTATAAGAGCAATACTTCCTTTATAAAAACTTAATATCATATGGTTGATATGATAGTTAACCCTTTATCTACCGCATTATCATTTAAAGCAATTTTTTTCGTGAAATATTTTTTTTGAATCACTACATTGAAAATTAAGGGATATACGTAACTAAAATACTCAACTTTGGGAAATTTAATCCATTAGAGCTAATTAACTAAATTGGTATTTTAAAGTACCGTCAGTACACAAAGGTCTAAAATATTCTCCTAATACAAAAAGACCGGATGGCTTTTTGTAACGGAGTTTTAACTCTTAAAAATGCTAAATAACCAGAGAACACTTGTATTTTACAGTGCAAAATATTTATTTTTGAAAATTATAAAATTTTTAGAACTTATATATTTACTTTTTTTAAACGAAAAGTAGGTTTTACACATAAAATTAATTTTATGATATTCAAAGAAACAGTTTTCCTTTTCATTAATACACGGGAATTCATTACACGTTGTTGTGCATTTTGAGTGAGGTTTCGATTGAATATTTTTTAAAACACTGCGTCCTGAGGGAGGAAATACTGTATTTTCCGATCATGAACTACTGTACCTTGAGTCTTGTTCAATCTCTTGATCGCCATCTTAAGGATTTAACGAAAATTCCAGCAGATAATTTGCTGGGACGTCTTCATCTGAAGAATCATCAGTTAGTGCATCACTGCTTTCAGATGGTAGGTTTAGTAATAAATATAAAACCTCTTGAAAACTGGGCTTCTTTTTTTCTAGTTACTCTAAGAAAGGAAAAACAATAATAATAGTAGCACCTTGATCCTATTATTGTTAAATCTCAGTCACAAATAAAGAAATTAAAATGTTGCTGATTTTTTAATAAATTATAGATATTTCATTTAACTGTGTGGTTAAGAAAAACACCTTAGATTCAAAGTTCACAATTTTTTGGAAACGTTAAAATAAATAGTAAAAAATCAAAATAAGTAAGTTAAACAAAATGAAATGCTAAAAAAGGGCATAACTCTATTGTACTATTGTGATGATGACTCCACAACACAACAAAAAATAACAATAAACTACACTGACGAAAAAAATTAAGTTCTTGCTCTAACATCCAGTGTTCTATTGGTACATATAATTACCACAAAGTTACTCAACTGTAAAATTAATTATATACATTGTTCACTTAAAATAAATAGTCAAATCGCGTTTTCTAAGTTCTCAAATAACATACAAAAAAAATACTGCACTTAACTTTTGACATTAAATACTTTTTCGGAACAAAAATGAGTCTTCGCAATCCGATCAAAATGTCAGCTGAAAATTCAACTTCTGTTTTAAAACTATATTCGCCTTCCCCGCCAAAATACTCATCATAGAGCCTGTGCTACCACGTATCCTGGAAGAGCAGAATTAAAAGAGTGTTCCTGCTAAATATCATCAGAATATTTGCAAAAAGGGTTATTTATTCTATGTAATTTGAAAGTGAGTGGTACTTATAAGTACAGTCGGTGGTTAAGGATTAATACATTATATGTCTCTCTCCCATGTGCTTAAAACACCTAGGCATGCTGAGTATCAAACTATCGAGTTGACCTTAGGGAATATTTCGTCACTCAGCAAACAATTCTCTCCGAAGTTCGGTGAGTGAATAATAACGTCACACTGTTCAGCTACAAGAGAGCTTTGGGTGATGGACCATGTAATTTTGAACCATGGTCAAGTGACGAGAACGACACATGAGCTGGCATCCCCTCCCCTCTCCTAACTATCACACCACACCAACAGGAGGATGTTTAAGCTCTCAAGATGGGTCTTGAGTGGTACTGGGCTCGAACTCGTGACATGCCAGCCACGATCAGATGCCCTGACGACTAGGCTATCGTGGCCACTCCGAAGTTTCAGTACACATGTAGGAGGGGGTTGACTGGCTGAAACTCGTCGGCAAAACATGTTCCACTCAAGTTCATTAAATTCAAGTCAGGCGGGAATACTGGCCATTCTATGCGGGGGAATGATCACTGTTTTAACAAAATTACAAAAATTAGCTTTGTGAATTAGTGAATTTTAATAATTTCTATCACTGTCTTTATCTCTTGTGATCATTGTCGCTAACACGTGATCGGTGTGTTCGAGTCATAGTGCCACTGAAGACTCGCCATGTAGAGGATTTGATGCACATTAATCTGTTGAAGTTCAAAAATATTCGTCAATGTGGCGTGAAAGTTTGGAGAGTGTGGTGCCATCTCAGGTGTCATCACTTGACTGAGATTTAAAATCCCGAGGACCGTCACCAACAGCCATAGTTTAGCTTCAAAGTGCAACTCGTTAATAAAAAAATCAAATCACTCTCTCCACCTTGTGAGTACGGTGCAACAATTCACTTTATTTACTGTTCTTTTAAGTTTGAAGTTAAAAACTATAGCACTCTTGTAGCAAGAATCGTCTAATTAAAATATTATGCATTTGGGTAGAGACATTTACAAACAAAGATGAAGGAAGAGCTTTAATTATGTTTGTTTAAAAGATTAAATAGACAATATATCCAACTGCGAACATATAAATGTATTTATCTAAGTTAAACACACAATCTAAATTGAATGTGTCTGTTTCTATGTTTTAATTTCAACAGTCACTGCAAAGTAATTTAAAATGTATACTTTATCTGTATTTTTCTTTGAGAAAACAAGCTAAATAAATATGTCATGGGATATCTTACGTCAAGCATTTTGTTATATTTTTATAAGATAAAATATCTAAATTCTTACGGAGGACTTTGTCTAGAATTTTTTTAAATTTTTATTCTCAAATTATTTATGTTTTTTCTTTATAAATACTGCTGGAATCTAAAGAAAGACATAATATTCGTAAAAATATTTTTCATTCTTTTTGTATAAAGAAGTATATTGCAATCAATTTCTTCAATCAATTTGATAAAAATGTTACTTATGAAGCTATTTTGTTTTGGAAGAATTTTACAACACAAATAAATCTTTTAATAAGAGCTTTCAACACAATAGCCTAACTTAATGAATAAACCAGAGTAATTATTTGTTCTAAAATTTATAAAAGTTATGTTTTAAAACAATTTCTAAGAAGAAATAAGAACCAGAATATTTTTATTTATACTTACATTTAATTATTTTTTATTTAATTTAACATTGATCAATTTGCATGTAATTTAGTATAGGTTTAATTACTTCTATATAATTTAATTGTACATTAAAGCTAAATGCAATCGGAACCTGATTTAACGAACCTTTAACGAATTTTTCTCTATCTTCGGGGGGAAAGAAGGTAAAAACTCTTTTTTAATGAATAATTATCACTCTGAATTAACGAATTATTTCAATAGCTTGAAAAAAATTTTATTAGGTATTATTTTTTTTAAATAAATTTATTTGCAAAACTCCTCATGATCCACATTGCATAACATGAGGCTTACAGACGTAAGTGGTAATAACATTACAAAACAATAATAATGAAAAAAAACATAATTAAGAAAAAACACATAATTAAGGGGGGAAACATAATTAAGGGGGGGAAACACAATAAGGAAAAAAAACATAAAAGAGCCAAATCTAAAATAAAGGAAGGGAGGAAATACATAAATATAAAGAAAGGAAAGCATCTGTAAAATTTTAAAAATCTATTAGGTATTATTAGAAAAAGGATTTTTCTTTCAAATAAGATATCCCTTTCCTCCGGAACAGATAAAGACTTTTCTTGTTCGCCGCAAGTTTTGACGGGAAAGTGTGCTATTAGAATTATTAGACTTAATAGGTGCAGATGAGTCAGAAGTGTAATCTATCGTGTGAATTTTGAATAGAATGGAAAATTCCTTTCTTATATAAACCCACTCCACAATGCAGGGGATATTTTAAGATTTTAACGATTACGTTTCATTTGATGACGGACTGCCTATCTGTGCAATTGAAGTTGAGGAAATAGTTGACGAATAGCGATTCTGATGCAGACATCAATAATGAAACTTTTTTCAAAACTAATACATTTTTTAATACTTTACGTTGTTCTCAAACTGTGAAAACATACCTCTTAAAACAGGATGTAAAAAACTCAGTAGTTTCTTCTCTACATAAAGTCGAAAAAGAATCTTCCAAGTCAAGAATCAAACAGATTATCAAACATTTATCAGTCAGTATTTTAAAATTTCTAATTAACTGAAGCGTAATAATTTTCACTAATAGTATCTTTGGTTGTTGAGCAAAAAATATGTAATTTGTAATTACAGTTAATTTAGTTAATTAATAGTTAATTTTTTGCGTATTGTAGAATTTCTAAAGTTCTGACCCCGATATAACGAATAACCCCGAATTAACGAACAAAATGTTCAATCCCCAATGAATTCGTTAAATCAGGGTTCGACTGTACTTATTTGTTTAATTTAAAAATTTAAAAATCATAGACAAACACAAATACTGAAGTACAGGAAAAAATTTTAATATTAGTCAAAAAATTCAACTCTATAAAATTTTAGAGCTAATTCAGACAATAAAAGTATCAAAACTGAAGTGAATTTTAAAAAAATAACATTAAAGAAATTTAACGGTACTTGGTAAAGTTTTCTTCATGAAGGAAAAAAAAGTTTTGTGAAAGATTTCTTCTTAAAAGAAATAACACTTGCGCATCGATTGAAACTTTGAAACAATCTTAATCATGGCTATTCATTGTTCCAACTTGCTAAATTATTCGCTATCATGAAGTGTCTTAGAAATTCTTCAGAGAAACAATTGTTTTCATGAGACTTCATTAATTAGTGTATTAATCAATGTAATTAAATAAAGTGAATTAAGTTAATCTTATTATGTAATTGGGACTGCATTTTCAAAAGATTGCGTGCTTCTGGTTGAACATTAAACATAAATTGAATTAATGAAAGAAAGTACGAAAAATGAGAAGAAAAGCCATTCTCTAAGGTACTTCTACACTCAGCTTCTTTACACGCACACAAAAAGCTTCTTATTTTTAAATGCATATGTAAGTTGGAGAGAAAAAACGAGCCAAAATACATAAAGCATATGCACTGAGCTGTTATTTTATTAATCTTAACAAATAATCAAATTACTTTCACTTCAAATTAATCCATTCGGCATTGAAAAAGAGTATGTGACATATGACCTATAATATTTCAAGAAATCATATCAAGATTTTTATTCCATAGCTTGAGATTGCTAGATCTAAAACAAATATTAGTTAAAAAATATTTCTTGTTAACACAGTTTGAACATGTCTGATTAAATGCAAGACGAAAAGGAATACAATTCAATCAAAATTTACTTTTTATTAAATAATTTTCGTGTAATCTATTACATGTAACGAGAAATTTACTTTTCATGGAAGTATAAGTTTTTATCTCTTAACTTTATTAAAGGAGAATAAGTTAATCTGCTAATTAATAATTATTTTAAAAATTAGTTGTTTTTTGTATAGTATATTTTATTGATGTTTCTGATTTGGGATCGCCTTTAAATACTTTATCACTGAATAGAAGAACTTTAAAAATGGATATTGATGTAAATCACTTTATGAAAACTGCAAATATTACTTCTTTTTTTTTCAGTTTTTTGTATCGTCTGATCAATTGAGATACAGATTAAACTGATTTTATTGGGGTGATATTCCCTGTGCATAATAGCCTTGTGATAGTAATTAATAACGTTACCCATACATAAACTGAAGTGTGAATATAAAATTTAGAATTAAATAATTTTTGCGTGTTTTATTATAACACAAGGAACACTTTTTAAAATGTTTTCACCTTTTTGTTATTGTCATTTGAGACTTTCAGCAATTTCAAAAAACCTCAAAATACATAATTTCTCTTTTATTCCTATATTTTTTAGTTTGTTTTTTTTTCAAAATACACCTAGTCCCAAATGAATATTAGTTTTCAATGCAGAAAATTATATATTTAATATTTTAGATCTATATATCTATTTTAAAAGAAATATGTACCAGAACTTGAAAGAAAAAAAAATGTTAATCTTTTCTTCAAAATAAATTTTTTTATAAAAATGACTGTCAAATAGTTTTTGAATTCTTGTCCTATTTATGGTATTTATTTCTTACTAATTTGTTTAGATTTAAGCTTTGTCTTATGATATTTATTTGGGAAATATACTTTAATAAATGAATTCAAAGGTTTGACATGCGTGTATTATAATATATTATTATAATTTATTGCTTTATAATCATAGTTCTTAAAATCTAAAAAAAAATTATCGATATCTTTAAAACAAACATTAAATAATGGTTTTTAGATACTATAACAACGAATAAAGTGAATTATATGTTAGATTGATCAAATATGTATCATTCTGTATATTTTCTTTTATCATAAATATACACTGCTCAAAAATATGCACACTAGGTCCTGAGACCCCAGGTCGTATCTTGCGTTGCAGCCACTGGAAATTCCTTTCTTTTAATGCAGGATAAGGCCAGACTTCATCATTTAGAGAATAGAATCTTGGATACAGCGTATGGAGTGTCCCTCATGCTCTTCTGATCTTAATCCGATCGCACATGTTTGGGACACAATCGGATGACGCATTTCTGTCAAACAAAGGCCTTTTGTTACTATCCAAGACTTGGAGATCGCACTTAGACAAGAGTGAAACACAGCATCCCCAAAATCCCATCAATAACCTCATTGCATCGGTGAAAAATAGGTGTTGAAAGTCTTAGCAGTTCAGGGGACCGCTCACCATTTTAAGAATCCTGTATAATTTCCAATCAGTTTTTCGTCATTTACATGTAACCAAATTGTTGCTGTGCAAATTGTTCATGTTCTTTGTACGATTCTAAAGAATTAAAAGTCCTATACCATTGTTTTTGCTCCTTTTTTTCTTTATTGGGTTTTGTACCGCTTGTATTCTTCATTTTATGCCCCACCATAGCTCTCGCGCAATGATTTCTGCACTTTTTTTTGCATTCTACCCTAATTTTTTTAAGCAGTGTACATTATTGTCCGACTGAAACAGTCCAAAGTCAATCGTAAAGCAGTAATAGGAGAACAATCGAAAATAAAGGAATATCCTTAGGAATAGATCAAAAGTGCTTGACTCACTTTTCTACTGCAAAAGAAAAACACTGAAAGAACTAACTGTTATCTTAACTACAGAAAAAAAAATATCAGATATGTTTGAATATTGCTTTAACAAGTCTCATACTAATTTTTAGATAGTTTACACGTTTCTTAATTTTTGTTTATTTATATATTTACCAAAAAGATAAATTAATGATAAAATTACAACTCATATCCCATTTTAGAGAATACAGTATATATCGAATAGACTCTGATTTAGTTAAATGTTTAGTTCTATTAAAACAGTGGCAATTAAGAGACAGAGGAAGTTGTTATGCTCTGAATTTGCTTACAGTTTATAAATACAAGTGAATCGTAGAAAGATATATTTAAAGGAAAGGCATGCAAATTCGAATGTAACCATGGATTGAAATTATTAACTCTGATGCTTACGCTCCATCATGAAAATTGAATATGATAGCATTCATTTTATATAAACAAAACTAAATATAAACAGAGAACTAATAACTGAGTTAAATCTCAACATATTTATTAAAGCATAACAGACGTACGGTAACTGAAGTGGTCATGTGAATTTGCTTTAGATATAAAAAATTAAATATATGAGATGCACTTTTGAAATAAAATGGATTTTTCGAAATTTAAATCTGACATGAAATTATTTATTTAAATAAATCTCTGGAGATTTTTCTATATTCGTCATTCTCAAGAATTCATTTCCTGGGTTTTTTCGGCGGAAGAAAGTCAAGTGAAAATTTAATTATAAAGTGCAAAAGAGAAGCTTTTCAAGCAGCTTAAAGTATATTATAAAATGTACAATTTTAGAATAAATTGTTGGGTAATTAATTGTGAATATTATTTCACATATATTTAAAATATATTTAACACATACGAAACAGATTTCTGACTATATAATTTTAATTTACTCGTTCAAAAAGCGATGAAAGGATTAATTGGATTGTGGCACTCCTTTAAAGCCCTTTTCTAAATGCAGCTTTACGTTTGAGTTAGTTTCATACAAAGATCAAATAACTGAGTCATTTACAGAAAGGAATTAAAGCTATACATTCAAGTCCATTAGGAATTGCTGGGAAAACAATTGCTCTCAAACTAGAACATCAAATGCCTGTCATTGTTATACAAGATTAAACTATGGTCAAATTTTACGCATGAGTTGTAATATTAATGATGCAGTCAGTTCTCCCTTTTCAACCCATAAATAATACTAATGAAAAGCTTAACCATAATTAGTCTAAACTGCTGCTTTGATATTTTTATTCATTTTAATCTGTCGTAATAAATAAAAAGATATTCCCCAAATATTACAAGTTATAAACTCATAACAACATAAAAAAATATTTGGATTCTATTAATGAGATACTTTCCCAATCATTTATTAAAAATTAAAACGTTATTTTCTGCGCTCTAAACAGAAGTAACGGATATTGAGATATGCATGTGTAATGACAAAATTTAATAAAATTCAGGTTTTTAATTTTATTTCGAAAATTTAGAATTCAAGTTTTTAAGTGTTTTCATTAATGTGGGAGCTTATGAATGTCCAACTTTTAGTTTTAATTTATATTGGGAAATACGAAAGATAAAAATATTTTAATCGTGAGAATTTATACTGGATACTGCATGTGAGGGGAGGGAAGGGGTACTTTCCAATGAAAACTTTAAAATGGTAATCAGACCCAAAGTACACACATATGAAACTTGACTAATAATATTATGACGAGTCTAACACCTTGCAATATATTATATAGACGAGCATATTTCAAACTTCCTGATATTGCATAATCGTTTTGTGACACATCTATCCGCGTCCTACCTTTAAACCTCTTGGAAAATCTTTGGTCTATCAATTCGAATTTACTCGCAACGAACCCTCTGGAGAAGCAAACTTGATTATGCAGATTAGGTCATATATATAGGTTTTCAAGCTACTGATGTATTGAGATATAGAGAATGCGGTGAGAAGGATAGATGGCCACCGATCACGTATTATTCTATTTTTAGTACGTTTCAGAGATTAGACAGCGGAAAAGATCAAAGTGACGATTAGTCATATAGTTGAATTATAGCTCGGATAGTTAAGGCAGTGTACTTGATCCTGATATAAGATTATCGATATTTGGAGTCTTCTCATATTTCGAGTATCTCGTTATTTACCCTCATATTGCTCAGATTGGGAACGTCTCTTCTAGTTTGAATTTATAGAGTTATGTTTGTTGATAATTTGTGTGTTCCAATAAATAGATTGTTGTCTAACATGGCTAGTCATCCTTCCTTTCCTCCCACACCTCTAGGTGGGGCTGAGAGAAGACCTCAGCCCTTATAGTTTATTTCTATTTTATAAGTGAAACATATTTATTCATTTCCTTAAAAAATGGTGATCTCAAAACTATGACACGCGTACCCCAATGGGTTCAACAAAGAATTAAGCTCATTATCTATGTATGTATATATATATAGTTTTGAGTCTTTCCCAAAAATTAATTTTTGGTTTAAGGGTACGAGATAAAAAAAATCTCGGAGATCACTGCCTTAGAGAATTGAGAAGATAACCACCTAAATTTTAAAGAGAGTAGCAGGACAATATATGTATACTGCGTGTAAAATAATGCAGGAATATTTCAATATTACAAGTAATTTGAAGGGATGTGATGAGTTTATTTCCAAAACAACACATTTCTAAAATGGTAAGATTTCTGTATTTTTTATTAAAATATCTTCTGAATCGATTTACGTAAGCTTTCTAATGAACAAAATTTAATGAATACGTGAATTGACAAACTGTAAAAATAAATCAGTAGTATTAAATCTTTGCTTACGAAGAAGCAGTTTCCACAAAAGTGATGTTGATTCTTTAATGATGTAAATCAAGATAATTTTCCTAACATTAAAAACACCAAAAATAAAATATAAACATATTTTAATAAAATGGGAAGAATAAGAATTCATTTTTCTCAAAATAGTAGAACGTATTTTTAAAATGGAGATTAAAGCATTAATTTGGTGATGTTACCTCAAAAATGTTTTAAAGCCCTCTAACAGCTTTTTCGTAAAATTACTGGAAAAGGATTAAAATCCTCAATACTACTATTCATTTTCTTTAGTACGGACAAAGATCTTTGTTCAGATTTCCGTGAAACGTTAAGTTTTGCAGAAAAAGAGACTGAATTATACCGAAAAGCATTTTTGTCTGACTTTCCTTGAATTATTCCTTATCGGTACTGAAACGGCAACTTCCGAAGATATCTGCAAAGGACAATTTCTTATTCTTTCATCGTGGATTCTGACTGAAGAGAAGATATATTTTTTACACACCGTTGTCCTTTTCTATTTTCTTGTAATCCCTCTCCAAATACAAGAACTCCAACAAAACAACAGCATATGACATGATTTATTGGTTCCTTGCATATCAGGACCCAGCAAAAGGCAGCGAAAATCTCTTCACTTCCAAGAATAAACTTTTACATGCAGTACACGTGTGAAACTGCCTTTTTTTTTAAATTCAAAAAGAACATACTTCATTCTCAAAGGAATGCAGTTTTCAGAGAAAAAGTCAATCAAATAGCAAAAAGAAGTATTGAAGAAAAATGTATCGATACGTCGCTTTGTTAAATGTATTTGAATGTACACATACTATCTAATCAAGATTTAGAAATAAAATTACAAAAATACAATTCAGTGTATAAATAAAATAGAGAATATGATATGATATACAAAAAATAGCGTATTTTATTTACTAGATATGAGAAAAAACATAATTAGAGCTCACAATAGCATTTTATATAAGACCCGTCTGGTATTGAAAGAAAGTCTTAAAGTTCCGATTCCTTAATACATCTAATATTGACACTCATAAGTGCGTTTACAAATAAATTTGCCACATTTTTCTAGATTTACAGAATTTTTATTAACGTCATACTATAAGGCTATTGGTGACAGATTTCGTTCTGAAACACGGACACCTTAGCTGGCTATCCTCTCTCCAAACCACCTCACCACACCAATGGAAAGACTTTGAGCCAAGACAGATAAAACTTGCATCAGCCCCTTTTCACGGCAGGTCTTCAGTGGCACTAGAGCTTGAGCTCAGCACACACCAGCCTCGAGCTCATGAGCATGGCCACTAGACTACCATGCGCCCCCTAGATTTACAGATTAATATTTTTATTATAACTTGGAACTCTGAAATGAATCCGACTCATAAGCCTTGTTGCATTTTTTTGTCTATTTTAACCGCATTTATATTTTCATATAAATTTTATGGAAAAAAATAATAATTTTTAATTAATCAAAGAAGTAGACACATGCCGCCATGTCCTAATAACTGTAATGTAATCATTTTCTCTTAAGTTGAATAAAAAATTTTAAATCAAATCATTTCCTAAATATAGATAAAATGTTTCCCATTCCCGAAATATGTAAATAATATTTTGTCTATACCCTTCGTACATATTTCTAGATTAGAAAAAATGTGTAAATAATATTTTCTAGAGCTTATTTAATACTAAAATAAATTCTGTATTTTAAAATTGAAAGCACAAGCTCTCCTTGCATAAAGTTCTAGCTCTTGATTCTTTAGAGTTTTACAAATATTCTGAGAATTGAATGTTAGGTAACTACGTTTTTGGCTCTTTTTGATAAATAACCGTAATAAAAGGCAAAAAGTAACCATTTATAATCTACGTATTTTTAGTTAGTTAATGGAATTTATACATATTTAACATTACTTAGCATATGAAAGAAAAAGTTTATATTAATAGTAGATTAGATATGTATAAAAAAATATCTTGCGTAATAATTAAGGATTCATACGATAAGGACTTAAGGACACAGCACTTTTCAAATTGTGAGGCACCCCCCCCTATAAGGGAGCGTGATAACCCTAAAGGGGGGGGGCGAGCATATTGAAAAGTATAAAACAAAAAATTATTCAAACAAATTATTAATATTAATTTATTGAAAGTGAACAAACAAAATATATTCCAACATAATAAAAAATTAAAAAATCATTTACTCTTATATAATACATTTATAATTGAATCAGTACTGCACAATGTATTTTATTAAATTAACAATACTTAGTTAATTTAATAAAATAATTTAATTATAAATTAATTTAATAAAGAACAAGTTTAATAATTGCCAGTGACACCACGGGCTTGTCATGTAATTTTGTAAAATTATATGGAAAAATTAAAACTTATCTAGGTAATTTGTTCGGCTTATTATTATTCCCATAACTGCCGATTAAAAGTTACACGATTTGCTCCCCAATGCCACCGCTTTTGCGTATGGGGTGTATTAGAGGGAGGAGGAGAAAGAGGGGATAAATAAGAAAATCCTGTGAAATTAGTAAATCCTTCGCAAATACTGTCAAGGTCATTTTATTGTATTCCAAAGCCTTCGGAATAATTTTATGGATAGTAGTGATCAGAAAAGATTGTATTTCAAAAAGACGTATATATACGACCGGGGCAATTTACGCACTAGCTGAGTGAGGCGTTTATATGCGCCGGCAGTACAAATAGTAAAAGTTGTATTGTAACTTTAGCGTCAGAGTATCTTACTATCATTTAATACATTGTTATTGTTTGGATGGGGTGAATATTGAATTATAATTGAATATTGTGGGTCGCAAGTATTGACAGATTGAGAAGCGCTGATATAATAGGACCCTTCTGATCACAGTTTCTCTCTAAGTATAGATGATAATAATTATGTATGCTATGTAACGTTTCTCACTGTTTTTTTCTTGTGCTTTTCAGAATCAGCAAATGTATCCAAAAAATGCAATATATTTAATATATGTGTTTTTATATTGTTATTTTTATAATTAAAACAAAAATAAATTTTAATTTTGACTAATTTCACATTTCTTTGATCTTTTCTCCTTTTATTTGATGTGTTCGAAGTTTTACGAAATGAAAACGTTTTTTCACTCCCTTTCAATTCTTTCGAAATCGTATTACTCTAATGCTTAAGCAGTCGCTATGATCCAAATAAAAAACTAAATATAAAGCGTTGATTTTTCCCTTTTCTGTACTCTGAATGCCTAACTCGTTAAAAGAGATTGAAAGTCTCACAAGAGGCTTAATTGCCGTGTCATTGATGAGAAAATGAGACTTCTGGCCTCCATAGAAAAGTTAAAAAAAACTTCATGCCGACTTCTTTTGATCGTAATCAATAAAGACGGTATAAGCCAATCCCTCACTGACTTTCGCGTTTTACTTTCCTGCAAAAAGCATATATGGGTCTTTTTTAAAAGGCATTCACTTTCAGCCTGAAAGGAGATTTTTAAATGACTTTCCCAATTAATAGGTATTATTGCGAAGCATTTTTCTGTGCTCTCTTTACAAAATTATCACATACAGAATTTGAAAAGATTGTGATTACTGGGGTATCTGAAAGACTCGAAAACATTGCGCTAATAGTGTGCAAAGCTTGAACTCTTTTCTCTTTTTTGCACATTAAATGTTTAAATGCCGAGCTGATAAACTCTGATTAGTACTATTGATAAAAAGACTTAGATGCACATGAATGCTTCTCATTGGGTTATTTACATGACTTGAAAGTTGTCTTTTTTTTAAAAAAAAAATTAAAGCACGTGGCACTTGCTGTTTTTATTTCTTTTTAACAATATCCTTTCCAAGTAAACGAGTAATAATTACCTAGAAGCTAGGAGATGTTGAATGATGAAACTATTTTTTAAGAATAATCTATTAGCTAAATCACTTGTGAAGAAGTTCTGATTATTTACAGGGATTCTAGAGTTTATTTAAATGAGTTTTACAATGTTCAAATAAGCTTAAACGTTAGTTTCTCCATCTGAGTGGTATTATTAAGTGTTACAGAATAATTTTTTGTTATTCACAAAAATGCGTAAAAGTTTTCAGGAAATAATGACATATATTTTGATGACAAATAATTGTAACGCAAATAAAATATGAATATTTAGGAAACTTCTTATTTTGGATGTAAATAATAATTTATAACAAAGTATAAAGTAACTTTTAAAAAATATGAAAAAGTACAAATCCATTAAATTTCCCATAAAACTTGTTATGTTATTTTTAAAGATATATTTAATCGAAAATAATAAATAATGTGTAACTAAAAATACTAAAAAAAAACAAAAGAAAGTACTCCAAAAAGCTATAAATATAAAAATAATTCTGATAAATAATAATAACATTTATCTCTTTCGATAAATTTAATTGTAAAGAAATTAATTTCTTTTTGTGAATTGCTTGTTTATTACGTAGTATTACGAAAAAAATTAAATTAGCACTTTTGCATCAACATATAACTCTATCAAGAATTCTGAATTTGTTATTCCAAAGATTTCTCAATTCCGGAACTCTATGTTGATTTTGACTTTTCAAATTTACGATATCATAAATTATAATTTGAAAATTAAACAAAAGATTAAAGGCTTAAAATTAAAATGAAGGTTGTGTGTTTTGTATGAGACAAATGCTAAAAAAAGGTTTATTATTCAACATACACCTAGTAAATAGTTCAAAATTAATATCCTATATTTATGACATCTAAATGATGATAAAATGAGGGAAAGAAAGAAGGATTCATCTTATATTTAAGACTTAATCCTCTTTTTAGGGTCGAAAATCACTATATCTGAAACTCACAGAAGTAGGACCAAGTGAAGAGATATCGAACTTGGTATTAAAATCGTGGTCTGAGCTATTTATCTCAAGAAGGTGAGGAGCAGGCTGAAAGCACTTCGTAATGATTTATGAGAGAGATCTCTTACAAATGTCATTGGCAGACCTTTTTTCAGATATAAGATGTTAACCAAACAAATCAATAACATTGCGATAATATATTCTCTTAGAAAAACGTACTGCAACACATAAAATAGAGTATTATCTCTCTCTATATATGAAAAAGGTTTTTCGTGATGATGTAATAAATTTATTTATCTCACACACACGAGAGCACTAATAAAAAGTCAGTAAGTCCTGCTTCATATTATGTACAAATTAGCAATAAGGTTCAATTTTCAGTTCAATCAACTATATATTTCAAGTTCAAATATTAAGATATCCGACTACTTACGACAACTTTTTTTTTTAAAATGGAGATATGGGATTTTTTTTGTGTTTTTAAGTTTTGTTTAGTACATTTTAAGAAAAATATGCTAAAATTAGGAAGATAAAAGGAAACTATTATTACTAAAATGTGGAGGGAAAATTGGTAAAAATTTACAAAAATAACATAAATGGGGCCCATTTTGTACCAAAAGTTTATGAACACATTTTCAATTTTTCAATTAATGATGTGTTGCTATGATGTTCATTTTTAAATGACCTTCAGATAATTCTTACAAAAACTAGAACAATTTATCTTAGTTATTATATGAAATTGCTTAAAAAATAGTGATTATATTAACATAAGGGACTGTAAATTTTGTGATAAAACAGTGATTAATAAATCTAATGGTTAACACACTTCTAATTATTGTACAGAACATACACAAAAAATTTCAGATAATTATTTTCAAAACGTTACATAGCAATCGCTGTCCTCATTTGAGCATTTAAAAAAAACACATTTCGAGTTTTACGCGTTTTAAAGTATGTCATATCTTGCTTAAAGTAATGGCATCTGCTTTTACTAAAACACTTATAATTTTGGTTCTAGTGAGGGGAAAATAATACACTTGGATCTTTATAAAGCTTATAAGGTGGCCTATAAAATTCACAATTTTAGGGCAGTCGGATACCTCAATGTATCATAAATGCGTTTCTGAAAATTGAAGGAGCGTGTTTGTATTATTTGCTATTAAACCAAGCACAATTGCGAACAGAATATATAAAAGGATGAATAGACCGTGTACAAAACTATATATAACATGTCTAGATATAAAAAAAGTTTTAGAACTATATAATAACATAAATTGCAGTTTTGCAGTTTGAGCACTGAGTACAAACAATCGTATAATTTGTACAATGAGAGTTGGTCCGCCTTTAGGTGGACAAGGGGTACCCCCTCCCCTCCAATGATTTTAATTATTGTTTAGTCCAACCATTTCAAATGCTGTAGAAAATGATTTAATCATCTTAGTACTTAATACAGAATAAGACCTCTGTGGCATAAAGCTTTCAGTAGCCTTATATCATATTTTTTGAAATTAATCACTTTAAAAAAATGAGATTCCATTGCTTTACAGTATAAGAAATGAAACAAATATTCTTGATAATCCTAAAAGTCGGAATTAAAAAAATTCATTTTACTGTGTGAGTAACTATAATTTAATTTCTATTTTTTTTTTAAAAAAAAGAAGAAAAACTTGTTTTTAAATGTTAATATATAAATGTTTTGTCAAACAACAGCTTTTTATAAAATATATATATATATATTAGCTTTTCCAAAATGCTTCGCGAAATGAAATTAATTTTCTTCGCAATAGATTAAAAATTTGAATGGAAAAAAATGAACTCTAAGCATCTTATTTCGATTTCAGTTACTAATATCAATTATTTTGTGTAACTGGTAAACAGAAAAACTCATAAAATAAAATAAAACATTCGTAAGCTCCTTAAAAATACTTGCAGGGCTCTCTTTTTTTTCAAAGAATCAAAGAAAAAATATATACGAGTAGCAAATCATTGCATTCTTTATTTGGTCATTGCAATGAAATAATGAATAAAAGATCCCAAAATCCTTTGAAATCCAATTAATTGTGAAATGAGATAGCTTTACAAGCAGAAGCAATAAACAATGTAATTTACTTTAAACTCTTAATTAAATTTTATTAGAGGGATTTTTACGAGTGTTCAGTCATACTAAGCTATAACTTTATTTTTAAATCGTAAGAGGAAAATAAAATTGTTTACTTCACTGTGTGAGCTTCCAAAAAGGAATTTGGTTAATAATTGTGTCTAATTAAATTTCATGGAGAAATTTTTTTTAATTTTTCGTTCCTTAAGAATCACAGCGAACAGGCTTTACACTTCTTTATTAAATTACTTTATTCATATCCTAATTATGCAATGCTTATTAAAGATTTGCTGTCAAAAATATGAAAAAAAGGATATTTACTTATATTTTTGAATATATGTAAATTAAATCTCGAGTTATTTTCGAGTACTCTATTCATTTCCTTCCTTATTTTAATTTCTTAACTTTTTCGTAAATCTAAGCAAAACTTACAAATGTTTCCATTTGCAGTATTAGAAAGACCATACATATTCGTAAATTGCAACCATACAACTAATTCTTTTTAAAAAATGTTGGAGTAAGCTTGCAAATATTTGTTTTGTTAATTAAATAAAAATTATTTCAAAAAATTAAATAGTTTTCTAAACTGATGTCTTATATTAGCAAAATAGTGTCTGTTTTTAAACTTGAACTGTCCCAAAAATATATTTCATAGGACATTTTAAAGGTATAAAAAGGAGGGCTGATGCATAATAAAAAACATTGAATCAAAAGATGTTGTTTATAAATAGAAAATTTGTCTTAGCGCAATTAATTATTTTACCGTTTGATTTAATTCATTCAGAAAAAAACCTATAAGGGATTTAATAGAGAAGCAGTCCATTTTTTTTAAGAAATTTACTTCTAAATAGGAATTTTTAGTTTTAAACTTTTGAGATCCTCGGGGTCTAACAGGGTGTCTTCCTATTATAACTTTTATTTAATTAACAGTATTTACTTACTATACCGTCAACTAATTTCCCAAATTAAAAAAACATCACCAATTCAAAACAAATCTAGCCAAATGCTGTCGTTGTTTCTATTACTGCGCTCTAAAGCGCGCGGGAAAGTTTTCATTATTGGCCGTATATTGCGGCATTTGGTGACGGTTTGTGAATTTGATGAAATTGATCGAGTGGAATAATACGTAATTATCTAGTTAATTAATGTCAGTTCGATTTGAAAACCACGCTATTCTATTGGGAAGAACTGTTTCCGAAGAAAATCAACAAATTGTTACAGAATGCGTCATCACGCATTTTTTTCAGATTTTCAAGATGGCGATTTCTACGAAAGTAAAATCACGTCCAACTAGAGGTATGAAAATCTGTTATTTAAAAATATTCAAGGTAATTAATTAAATCTTTGAATGATTTTTAATTAAGAGAAACATAAATTCTCAATTATTTGCACAATTGCATGAATATAGTTTTATACTTATCCTTTCTACAATCATTTAAAGCTCAAATATCCAAATTTGTACCTTGAATCTCTAGTTTATCAATGCCAATGAAATGTACTTTTTCATGTATTTAAGTAAAATACTTCACAAATGAGGAAATACAAGCATTACTTGCTGATAGTGACGGAGAATTCTCTCATATTGATGTTTCTTATTTTATAAATTCTGCTCGGAAAAATAAAATGATCCAGATTTTTTATTTAATGTTACTGTTTTGTGGTCGCGGTAGCCGAGTGGTCATGGTCATGAACTCGTGGCTGGCTTTGTTGAATCAAGATTTCGAAATATAATGCTTCTAATGACCAACCACGTAGAAGGGTTGAAGAACGTTAAATATGTGTGTGTGTCGAGGCTCAAGTCCCAGTTGGCATGGTGGGTGTCAACTTTGGTGCCCTCCTCACCACTTGACAGTGTTTATATAAAGTTACAAAATCCATAACCAATTGCCCTCGAGTTGCTTCAATGCACGACGTTAATTACTATACTGTTCGAATTAATTGGGACAAACATGTTTGAGTTGGTATAAGCCTGAGATCTGAGTGCGTGGCGTTAATATTCTTTCACTCACGCCATGCCAACGGAAGAACTTTGAGCCTCTACAGCAGAAGTTCCCAAACACTTTTGCCTCATAGACCCCTTGCGGTGTTTTGGGGTTTGGGGTAGACCCCTGCTTACCTATAAATTACAAATTTATCAACTTAAATGCTTTTTGACAGGTAGTATAGATCTGATTACTTTAAAATAATTAAATTTTTTACTGTATTGAAGTATAATGTTTAAAACTTAAAAAGCACATGTTAATTAATTAGATTAAGATTTAATTATAATACATAAACTAATTGGACAACAAATAAACGCTTTTGATGGGAGGGAGGAATCTGGTGCTTCAACAACAAATTTTCAACATTTGGTATCAATCTTTTCAGGTTTAACCCTAAATCTCTTTTGTTAATACTGACCAGTCCCCCACCCCTTTCTTCTTTATTTTTTTTGTTTTGGAGAGTGGCAACCATGCTGAAACTATCACTAGGAAAAGCAATTAAAAACTTTCTCACAATATTCTATAATAGGTATGTATTTTTAAAGCTAAAATTGCTGGTATCTGTTTCTAAATTTTACTTTAAGGTCGTCGTTAGTCCTTATTCCGATCAGTTCCTGTTGTAATAGGAATTTTTTTTCTATGTGACCATATGAATTGATTGTGGCTATTGTAATGCCAACCATATAGTCAAATAATTCTCAAACCTAGTTTCAAAATCTAAATAAAGGACATTTAAATGCTGTATGTAGAGTAAAACGTCTTGACGGATTGTTTCTGACAAATTGAGAAAATTCCCGAACTCTCAATGTTATACAGCTTTAGCTTAATTGCGGAAAGAAACGCTGAAACATTCCTTCCTGTAATAAAACTTATACTGTCACCTTATAACTGAAAAATAACCTAATTAAATTTAATAAATAAATCTGGTTTCTACTTGATTATTTTTTTAAAAATTAAAATCACGATCTGATTTAATGAGAGCCGTTGTCATAGACCCCCATTTACTCCTTATAGACCCCCAAATTATTTTTTGACGTGGACCCCTTGCAAGTCGTCGTAGACCCCTAGGGGTCCATATAGACCACTTTGGGAATCACTTCTTTACAGATTCAACGTCCATCAGACCTTCTACACCATGGGTTTTAGTGGAACCTGGACTCGAAAACGCTGACTTCGAGTTTCTGACCATGTCCACTCGGTTACCGCGTCCTTTCCTAAAATATGACAATGAAACAGATAGCAAACTTCTTTGGATAAATTCATTCGTTAATCATCTATCATTAACTTTATAATAAAAATTTTAATCGAATATGTGTTTAAAAATTACCCATATTTTAAAACTTTGTTTTCACCATTTTAATCTTAGTGGGATTTTATTATTAATGAATTTTTGGAATATTGAGCTTAAAGACTATTTTAAATTGCTTTTCTAATAATTAAATTGCTACATAGAATATAATACTTAATGAAAATAAATATATTTATCCGTTTAATATTTGATCCAAATGATGGTAATTCGTAAGCAAAATCCATTAAATAACTTTTTTTGTAGCCTTTAAGCACCCAAGACTTACTCTCCCATGAATATTGGAATAGCAATTTTTTTTTCAAGATTTGAAATGCAATGTCGATTTTCTTTCTTTACAAATAGTCTAAAATAAAAAATTTAACTATTATTTTTTTCTTCTCTTCCACGTATGATCAGTACCAGAAAAACAACAGAAAATATTTATAAAAGCTCTAATTAAACATTTTGAAACAGTTTCACTGGAACCATTAAACATCCACCAATTATTATATGCTTTTTTTCTAATATAATGTCAATAATTTAAAAAGTAATTATTTTTAACCTGAAAAAGGAAAATTTTATCTCAAGAATAATTAAATGACTAGTGGATTCAGTAAAGTACTATTAATAGCTATCATAAATGTATTCAAAATTTAATTACTTAATTTCATTAACTATTCTTGCACTGCAACTCAAAATTATACGAATTAGCTTTCCATTACAATCTATTATGCATTCGTAAACAACTTAAAATTAATACTTTCAAGTTCCTACATTCAACTAAACCGACAATTTTTATCGGATTTATTTATACACATCCCCATATTTATTTAATCATGAAAGACGTTTTCCGAAATATGAAATTGCCTCTTAAGACATATATACCATAAAAATATGTAATAAAACCGTAAAACTGTGTGCAATCATAAGCAACATTTCGTGTTTTAAAGAACAAAGCAATTAAAAATCACCATTTTTCATTAAATAACACTGGTTAAATTTTAACACACATCGGAAAGAAAACATAGTACTGTACTTCTTATTTTCTCATGAGAAATACTTAAGATAAAAAATTCATAATTGTAGTTTGCAATTATCCAATCAAAACGTGTCTAATTGCAATGAGGTAAAATATTAAGTGGAGATCTATTTTAAGATTTTTTAAATGCAAGAATCGTGTTGCTTTGAATCTCATTTACGTGACACTTCGCTGAATTACATTATCTGAGAATTAAATTAACCTCAAAATAGGTTCAGATTATTAGTTAATGGCTTAAGAAAATCTAACTAGTCCAAGCAAATGGCGAATTCTATTTCTTCCAATATCATTTATCCCGGAGAGCCCTTGGCATGTTATGTATGAAGCGATTTAGTTTGAATTTGCATAACAGATGTTAAACTAGGAAAGGTCCAATTTACTAAATACCCCACAAAGGATTACGTATCTTCAAGCTTAGCAGAAATATGTTTCCTCCAAAGTATCGTTCATACTTCTATGAACTTATGAAGATCAAACAATCTTATCTCACTGATTCTAAAGCTCGGATAAATCCGCTGTCTTATTACATTAATTGTTAGCTTGTATAGCAGATAGCATTAATTGCAAGCTTGTTACCAGAGTTACAATTTACTTATCATTTATTACATTTATGTTTTAAAACTAAACTGTCTAAACCTAAACTTCATGACAAAATCGTGATCCTTTAGATATTGATAAGTTAAGTTTTAGGTAAAATTGCTTTGGGGGGGTATGTAACAATAACAAAACATAATATTGTATTATGTGCCGTAAAATCCGGCGTATAATGTGCAGTTTTAACACAAAAAATAAGATTGAAATTTAAGTGTGCGCGCAATACGCCGGGTTTAAAAACGATAGTTTTAAAAATAACAAAAGAGATAAGCATAAAAAAAATTCGAAACGCTCATATCGAAATACTGTTTATTTAAAAGAAATTACAAGCCTTATGAACTAAAAGAGTTGTTGTTTTAGAAGTGTACTATATTTTTTCAAAAGTCTGAGATAATACCTCGAATAAATAACTTCAAAGCAAAGGAACATTGCATACTAATATTTCAGACTTCTTCGTAAAGAAAGGGGTGTACGTTATACGGCGAATATACCTTAAAAAAAATACAGCTCGAAAGTATATGTGAGCGTTACACGCCGGATTTTACGGTACCTTATATTCCGGCGTATAACAAGAAAATAAGATTGAAGTTTACGGGTGTGCATTTTATACACCGGATATAAAAATGAAAGCTTTAAAAAATAAAATTACCATACAAAAATAAGATTTCTATATATACCTGGATACTGTTTATTTAAAGCAAATAAAACGTACATTATAATCTTTTATTATTGGATAATGGAAAAAGTTCGTCATAGTCATCTTCCATTGTATCTTCAGGCACATCATCGAATTCTGTTTCATCTCCATTATCACTGTTTCTCTGATCCATAAATAAATAATTATCTTTCATTCCATCTTGATTGTTAGATATACAGCACCTTTTTAATTGACTTAAGGATTATATTTAGTTGAGTTTCGTTACATGCTTTTTTAGTGTGATTGTTTGTGGGCCTCTAGCTGACTCAGTCAGACAGGTGGCATTAGCAACAACAAACCATATAACATACACATACAATACTTCTAGACTGAGATGACGCATTTGGTCTTATTTTGTAAATATTTTTTCACCTTCTAACATTCCCTTATCTTCTAACACCTCATTTCTCGTGCTTTAGGATTTTAGTTTTAGAAGTATACCGTTGTTCACACAAAAGCCAGGTATAATACTTCAAGTAAATGGCTGCAAAAGATCATAGAACAAGTTCATTTTGCAAGTTTCTTCGTAAAAAAAAGGTACGCGTTATACGGCGAATGTACCTAAAAATTAAAAAATGCAGTTTGGAAGTATAGATGAATGTCATATATACGCTGGTGCTCGCAATACATCGGAATGTTCAGTAATTTATTTTCTTATAAATGTGCTTCTTTAAAGAAAGTTTCTGAGGTAGATATAAGAAACACACTTGTAATACCTTCACAATTTTTTTATGAAATTTCAATTCGTATTAATTGACGTCCATCCGTTATAGTGGTTATTGACGCTGACTGCGGTTCCGTAGGGCCTGGGCTCGAATCCAGAATTAGACATGGGTGTTTGTGTTGAATCCTGCATGACATTAAAATTCCTTCTTTTTTTGTGATGTGTGCTTCACGTTCACTTCTGTAAGCCCCCGTGTGATACTTTGTGGTGCATGAGGATTTACAAATGTTCTCATTAAAAAACCTCTTAACAATTTGAAAGCAATCATTAAACCACAATTTTCGGTCATAAAACTATTTACCTAGTTTTATGATAAATTTCCTGGGCAAAAAGATTGCCAGAATTATCGCTTTCCCACTATTAAAAACCGTACCAAATAATGTAAATATGACTTTTGGAGCAAAATACCATAAATTACTGTTCGAAGAAAAATGGCCTTCATATTATTTTAGTTTTGATCTTAAGATAAAAATGAGAGTTTTTTTCCCTCGCCCTCTTGATCATGTTTTATGAAAGAAGATCTGAACGCATGTGTGTTCCCTAGGTTCTTCTAACAGGCGTGTTAATGTGGTGGAGCGTCAAGAGCAGTCATTTTCCTCAGTACCCTCTTGCTGAAGATTGATTGTGCGTGTCGTTCGATTGAGAAGACAATCAATCACATTTCAGACGAGCTGTCGCCCTTACTGTTCGGAAACTTCATCGAAACGCGCTTAAATCATTCACTCGTAACCTAGCGATAATTTTATGAAAATTCGTTTTACTTTTGCTTTTTGAAATAAGTTCTAGCCAAGTCGTAAATGTTGAAAACTCTAATTGTCAAAAAGCAAGCATTTATTTTCGGATCAAGACCAGACTCGTTTAAGTAATTTATTGTGTTCTTGTTCGTTATACAACTTTAGTTTCTTACTAGTATTTAGTTATGGTTATATTTTGGTAATATGTATTATTGACTTCTTCTTTAAGTACCAATGTTCTTTAGATTACTAAAAGAAAATACAGTAATGAAATGAATGAGAATTTAAACTGAGAAAAGTAGTTTACTGACGAGCTCTGATGAGTCTACGTACTCATATGGCATCTTTTTAATTCAGAAATATCGTGAAAATGGTTATCATGTATTGACTCTCGGACGTCTATATTAAGGTATCAGACTACCCTAAAATTATGAATTTTGCCAAAAATTGACAATTTTTTCTTATGAATTTATTTTATATACCATTTTCTTAGCTTTATACAAATACCAAGTTTATTGTTTTCCGTTCACTAGAACAGAAACTACAAGTGTTTTAGTAAAAGCAGAAAACATAACTTTAAGCAAGATGTCGTACTTTAAAACGCGTTTTACTTGATTTTTTTTTTTTTTTTTTTTTTTTTTTTTTTTTTGAAAATGCTCAAACGGGGACAGCGATTGCTGAAAAAGTTTTGAAAATAATTAACTGAAAATTTTTGTAAATATTCTGTGTAATAGTAGAAGTATTTTAATCTTCAAATTTATCAATCACTGTTTTAATACAAAATTTACATTTCCTTATGTTAATATAACCACTGTTTTCTTAAGCAATTTCTTGTAATAACTAAGATAAAGTGCTAGTTTTTGTAACAATTAAAGTATCTCTTATCCTGAAAGTCATTTTAAAAATGAATAACATAGCAACACATCATAAATGAAAATATATTCGTAAACTTTTGGTGCAGAATAGGCCCCGTTTATGTTATTTTTTTGTAAATTTTTTCCAATTTTTTCCATTTTAGTAATAATAATCTCTTTTTCTCTTCTTAATTTTAGCATATTTTTCTTAAAATGTACTAAACAAATCTAAAAACCACAAAAAAATCCCCATATCTTCATTATTTAAAAAAAAATTGCCGCAAGTAGTCAGATACCTTAAGAAAATCTAACTAATGACAGGTGAGTTCTATTTCTTCCGATATCATTTATTCCTTAAGTATAACTTAACCGTTCTAAAGCTGCATTTTCACACTCCAATTCACATTTTCATAATATTGACTTTACTGATTTCTGTAAAGTAAATTCCTTTTGATAATCATACGTTGTATTTAATTATGATTATTTTGGTGATATGAATTAATTTGCTTTTTCTGTACGTACCAACGTTTTTTTAAGATTACTTAAAGAAAATACAGCAATGAAATTAATAAGAATTTAAATTGAGAAATGTATTACACTGACAAGCTGATGAATCTACGTACTCAATGGCGCCTTTTTAATTCAGAAATATCGTGAAAATGTTTATCATAAACTAACTGTGTTGGACATGTATATATAAAGAATAACATAACCTTTTTAAAGTTGCATCAACGCTCAACGGCACATTTTCAAAATAATGACTTGGCTAATTTCTGTAATGTAAATTCATTTGGATAATCGCGTAGCAATCCGGGTTAGGATGCATAAATCCTTACTGAATTGAGTGGATTGGTTTAAATTTGACTCAATATCCGATCCTCTTGAACACTATTGTGACTTAATTGGTCTTACCATATAACTTAATAGCCCCTGGAGATAAATAGACTGCTCAATTTTAGCATAACGCCTCGTATGCAAATGAATAGAGTATCCATTCATTTTGGCATAATGTAGATTTATAAATCACTGATTTATCATATGATTAATTGCAATGGATCATAGTCATCTTTTACCAAATGAGCAACTATCTTCTTACTTAAATAGTAGAATTATGAAAATTTTCCAAATAAGTGAAATGTATTAGTCATTCTAAATTAGCTGTGTTATTTTGAAAATTGGCAAATTTTTAAAAATTGAAAAATCTTTTTAAAAAACTATTTTTAATAAATCTGAATAAGTTATGAAGTTATTTAATAATTTTTAGCAACAGAGTACGCACATTCTATAAAAACTTACAGGCAATTCTTGCCAATATACACCAATATATTGGCAAATATCGCAAAACATGTGCATTTTTTCCTCTAATATTTCAAAACTCATAAAATAATTTTAAATTAATCGAAATATGTCTTTTCTAACACACTTGCTATGATAAATCGCTAATTTAATACATTAGGAATGCTTATTGATAAATGCCTTGCGTTTGGTACCCAATTCTAAATTGCTTTATAATATCCTTTACACAATTTTTGCCGAATAAAAAGTGATTTCCTTCTAACTCTAAGAATCCGTCGTCGTAAAAAATAAATCAAAGAAGCATTTGGCTATTAACTCAAAAAAATTCGTATATGAGGATTATTTCAGTATGGCCAAAGTTGTATGCCTTCAATATGTATTCAGTTGTATGCCTTCTAGTTACAATGAACAATACAAATATTTTTGATGTGTACAAACGTTCAAGAATATATGCAAGATACCACAGCAGAATTTAGAAATTCTATAACTATTTGATTTATATGTATTTCGTAGCTTGAGATTCCAAGTTCTATTTTTAACAAGGAGCCCAAATCATCAACCAAATACTAAAATAAAAAAGTGGAATTCAATTTAAAAAATGTAATGTTATATTTATATACACACACATTGAAGAAGTAAAATAGCTTTAATAACATTGGTCTAAAATTATGGCAAAAGATTTTTTCTCCAAAATAAATTTAACTGCTAAAAATTCAATAATGACATCATGGCCTTTACAAAGAAATAAAATACATTTTTAACCTTTCAAATATTGTAAAATATCAAATTATAAGTTCATTTTATGATATGTAATATATTTTAGTAGTACAAATTTATTTCTCTCTTCCAGAAAGCATTTAAATTATCTGCCATTATTCTAGAAGCATTTTTGTGGTATTTTGAATAAGACGAGTATAATATGTGTCATTACGCTTATTTTTGTTTTTAGCTTAATGAAAGTCATTAAGTTTAATTTATTCGTATTAGGGAAAATTTATTTTTACTATAAATTTATCAAATCAGGTAATTAAAAAAGGAATATAAAAATTGTAAGGAAATAAAATGGAGATATAATGTGAAAAAAGGAATAGCAAAATTATAAATAAATGTGATTCACAAACACCATGAGAATACCTGAACTAATACCAACTTTTACGCCTATTGACTGTATGCATAGCTCCTGATATTTTTGTCCTAAATGCTTGTTGCACAGTCTGATAATTGTCATTACTTTTCAAAAATCCATTAAACATAGTTAATTTTTATGCTAAGAATTTTATCTTACAATGTAGAATTTACAATTTTTATTCATTACTTAAGTGTCTGTAGTTTCTTTCTATTTTTATTGAATTTCTGTTAAAATTTAAACAAAGGAGATAAATGATTTAAAAGATTTTGATACTCTACTGAGATTTATATTTTATTTCTTTAACGCTACATAATTTATGTAAATTAGGGCTTTATTAAATATACATTATTTCTCTTTCAATATCATAAAAAAATCTTTAAACAGTTTTTTTTTTAATCCTGAATCGTTCAAGCTGTAAATTTAAGAGTATCAGTTTTTATAGATATTTGACAGTTCTTTTATTTTTTTATGGGATTTACACATAAATAAACTCAGAAACTCTCAACTATTGCACTACAGACTTTTTTTTATTATATATTCAAAGAAGGATGTAATTTTAAAAAAAAACTACTTTTTAACGATTAATGCAGCAGTTTCAAAGATCAGGAAAGTACAAGATACAAATACAGTTTATTCAACTCATATACATAACACCATATTGCTATAAAACATTATGATTTCTTATCTTTTGTTATATTTTCTCATAAATTTTTATACCGTTCATTTATATCAGTCATTTCCCGTGGCATTGATCAAAATATATTTCATTACTTCTTTTTTTATCATCTTACGATATAATTAATATTGATAAAAAAATTATTTTTTCTCTTTCAGTCGTTTATTTTGAACACAGTAACCAAATCTATATATATAAAGGAGAAAAGCGACTCACTCACTGACTGACTGACTGCCTGACTGACTGACTGACTAATCACGAAATCTCTGGAACTATTCAACCTACAGACTTGAAATTTGGTAGACATGTTCCTTTGATAGAGTAGACATCAGCTAAGAAAGGATTTTCCGAAATTCGAAACGCAAGGGGCGTTACGGGGGGTTAAGGGCTTTAATAATAATTGTTTCCATGTTTAAACTACTCGATGTACAATCTTGAAATTGGGTAAGCGGATTCCTTTCAGAGAGTAGAGATCCTCCACAAAATGAGTTTGCTGAATATCGACCCCCAAGTGGCGTTGCAGGGGCTTAGGGGGCGTTATAGATAATTATTTCCATTTTTAAACTATTTGACGCACTGTCTTTAAATCTATATATATAAAGGAGAAAAGCGACTGACTGACTGACTGACTGACTGACTGACTGACTGACTGACTGACTGACTGACTGACTGACTGACTGACTAATCACGAAATCTCTGGAACTATTCAACCTACAGACTTGAAATTTGGTAGACATGTTCCTTTGATAGAGTAGACATCAGCTAAGAAAGGATTTTCCGAAATTCGAAACGCAAGGGGCGTTACGGGGGTTAAGGGCTTTAATAATAATTGTTTCCATGTTTAAACTACTCGATGTACAATCTTGAAATTGGGTAAGCGGATTCCTTTCAGAGAGTAGAGATCCGCTACAAAATGAGTTTGCTGAAAATCGACCCCCAAGTGGCGTTGCAGGGGCTTAGGGGGCGTTATAGATAATTATTTCCATTTTTAAACTATTTGACGCACTGTCTTTAAATCTATATATATAAAGGAGAAAAGCGACTGACTGACTGACTGACTGACTGACTGACTGACTGACTAATCACGAAATCTCTGGAACTATTCAACCTACAGACTTGAAATTTGGTAGACATGTTCCTTTGATAGAGTAGACATCAGCTAAGAAAGGATTTTCCGAAATTCGAAACGCAAGGGGCGTTACGGGGGGTTAAGGGCTTTAATAATAATTGTTTCCATGTTTAAACTACTCGATGTACAATCTTGAAATTGGGTAAGCGGATTCCTTTCAGAGAGTAGAGATCCTCCACAAAATGAGTTTGCTGAATATCGACCCCCAAGTGGCGTTGCAGGGGCTTAGGGGGCGTTATAGATAATTATTTCCATTTTTAAACTATTTGACGCACTGTCTTTAAATTTTATATATATAGATTCCTTTCGTAGAATAATGATCAGTTACAAAACGGGTTTTGTGAAAACAGACTTCTAAGTGGCGTTGCGGGGGATTAAGGGGCGTAATAGATAAATATATCCGTTTTTAAACTACTTCACCTACCTGCTTGAAAATTGGTAGGTAAGTTTCTTTCCTGGAGTAAATATCCGCTACAAAATGGGTTTTGGGAAAATTGACCCCCAAGGGGTGTTGCGGGGGCGGGGGGTTTAAGGGGCGTTATAAATTCCTATTTTTAAGTTATTAGACGTACAGTCTTGAAACTTAGTAAGCAGATTCCTCTCATAGGGTAGAGATACGCTAAAAATGGGTTTCGTTAAAATTGCCCCAAGTGGCGTTGAGGGGACTTAAGGGGCGTTACAGATAATTATTTCCATTTTTAAACTATTAGACGCACAGTCTTTATATTTGATAAAGAGATTTCTTTCATAAAGTAGAGATTAGCTATAAGAAGGTTTTGTGAAAACAGACCTCTAAGTGGCGTTGCAGGGGAATAAGTGGCGTAAGAGATAAATATTTTCGTTTTTAAACTATTTGACCTACCTGCTTGAAAATTGGTAGGAATGTTTCTTTCATGGAGTAAATATCCGCTACAAAACGGGTTTGGAGAAAATTGACCCCCAAGGGCAGATATAAATAATTATTTATTTTTTTAAACTATTAGACTCACAGTCTTGAAATTTGGTTAGCAGATTCCTCTCATAGGATAGAAATACACTGCAAAATGTGTTTTGTGAAAATCGACCCCTAGGTGGTGTTGCGGGGGTTCAAGGGGCGTTATTGATTATTTTGCATTTTTAATTAATTGGACGCACAGTCTTCAAATTTTGCTAAGCAGATTCCTTTCATAGAGTGCAATTCCCCTACAAAATGGGTTTTGTGAAGAAAGACCCAGAAGTGGCGTTATAGACAATTATCCCCATTTTTAAACTGTTAGACGTACAGTCTTGAAATTTGATAAGCAGATTCCTTTCGTAAAGTAGAGAACCGCTACAAAAAGGGTTTCGCGAATATCAACTACCAAGTTTAATTTCGGGAGATTAAGAGGCGTAATCGATAAATATTTTCATTTTTAAACTACTTGATCATCCTGCTTGAAAATTGGTAGGCATGTTCCTTTCATGAAATAGAGTTCCTCTAACAAAGAGTAAAATGAAAATGGACCCCCAAAGATGTTTGCGAGGGTTCAAGAGGAGTTACAGAAAAAAATTCCTGTTTTTAATTGTTAGACCCATATACTTGAAATTTTTTAAGCATGTTTATTTTGTTGAATAGGGATCCACTAAGAATAAATTTTAAGCAAATCAAGTTCTGGGGGGTTGCAGGGGGTTACTGGGACGTATTGACAAAAAAAATTACTTTTTTCGAGCTACAAGGACTATAATAATGAAATTTGGTTTGCATTTTTCTTTTGTTGAATTGAAATCCGCTAAGAGCGGTAATTTTGGAAAACGGCTCTCAACGGGATTACGAGGATATTTATAGTAAAACTTTTGCTTTTTTTCTGTTAGATTTAGACTTGAAATTTGGCTTGCATGTTCAATTTACGGAGTAGAGATCCACCGGAAATTGGTTTTGCGGGAATATACTTGGTTTTTGAGTTACGAAAGAGCAAACATCATTCTATGCTTCAATTTTAGAGAATTTTATAAAATACAAATTAGATGAGTTCTGCTCTTTTTTTTATCAACAGGTGACAGTTACAGGTATAAGTATATTTTTCAATTCAATCGAATTCTTAATGCTAGGACTAAGATATCAATAATTTATACATATATATAAGCAGTAAAAATTTATAAAACATCATGAAATACCCAGCGAAGCGGGCGGGTAACAGCTAGTATTTAAATATTTTTATCAGTCCGTACTAAGAAAAACATTTCCTATTGTTAAATCTTTTGGATGTTTCTTCTACAACTATACTTAACTATTATACCTGATTGGCTACTCTACAATATTTACAGAAGTATTACTCGTTAGTAGAGCTTTCTAATTATTGAGAATAACTAAGTGAAGGATCCCTTCTAACCCGAAGGCATCTTCACTGAGAATTTCACCGGAACAAGTAGAACACGTCCTTTTAGAGTCTTGGGACGCAGAGCTTCGAGATTTGTCTCCGGCCAAACGTGTTCCAACTACAAATAAAATATCTCCACATATCGTCTATCAGGATTCACTGAAAGTCAAGTCACATCTTCGGTTTATCTTTCCTTCATTTCGGAAACGAAGTTTAAAACAAAAGCAAAAGACATTCCGATAGTTAAGTCTTCACTGAGCTGGCAGAGAAACATTGTTTTAAGTGGTTAGAAAACACCGGATGTGAACTTGTCGATTGCCTTACGACTGTTGTCTTTCCGATTCTGTCGATTACGACTGTTTTGTTATTATTACAATACCACTGAATGGAGTCAGTAAGTTTTAAAGTCTTTCAAAAAACAATTATATGGTGTTGTGTGTTGAGGAGTAATTCTTTTTTTTTGTCTGTTAACAAAAAGGAAGGTAAGGCGGAGATTGTTTAAAAGACCATCTATTGTTAAAAGTTTTTGTTTTTGTTTTATTTTTTTTGCTCAGGGTTTGAATCACATCTACGCGTATAAGACTCTGTTTATTTAACATGCAATTCTTAAGCTATGAAAGTTATTGTTTTAAACAATGTTATAGCGTTTTTTAAAATAATTTTTAAGCTATACGAAAATAATGAAACACGATTTATCAGTAGAACACAAAACGATTATCACTCGTTAAAGAATGAATTTTTACCAAACGAATGAGAAAAAAATAATTTTTATTAGACTATAAAAATTAACAACTTTTTTTTTGGAAAAAAAATTGATTTTTTTTAGATTTTTCCCCCGAAAACCTTACTTATTTCCATGTATAAGATGAATGCAAAATCTAGTATTTTATAATAGTTTTATAGCTTTTTATTACAAAATATTACTTTTCATTTTTGTTCTTTTTAAATAACTTATTTTAATATTAATATTTTACCTTTATAAAAGAAAGATGAGCTATTGAAAGTATTTTTGCAAACAAAGTTTACAAAACATATCGTTGAGATCTCCCGTAGTTTTTTTTTATTTACGTAGTTATAAAGAATTTAATTGTGTACCTTAATATCCACTATTAATAATCAACTTTCAAAAATATTGTTTTCATTTCACTTTTTCATTTTATTATTTATTAGAATTTTTTAGGAAATTTTTTGTTCAATTTATACTTTGAACAGTCTTTATACTTGTAGAGTTTTATTTTATGTTTACAATAAGAATCTCTGTAATTGTTTTGTTGTGCATTTGAGAGTCAAATAATAATAAATAATTATTTTCCTTTTATACTTATAGAATTTTATTTAATGTTTACAATAAGAATCAGCAATTATTTGTTGTGCATTTGAGGGTCAAATAATAATAAATAATCATTTTCCTTTCACTTCAATACTATTATATGAGCACTAACAACTCATTTATATTCTCCTTTAATTCAAATGTTAATTCAAATTAATTCTGAATTAATAGAAGATATATATATATATATATATATATATATATATTCAGAACAACAAATCCAGTTTTTCGATACCCTTCCCTATTTTTCTTGGTTATTTTGTCACGATGTGTTATTTCTTTAAATTTTCGCATCTTGCTTCGCTTGTTTTATTGTTTAAAGTGGCATTTCTGCGAGTAGTTTAGTTTGAATTGTAGTCACAGTTTATAGTAACAGAGACTTCTAATTAAAGCGCGCTTCAGCAATCCTCTAGTGAATTAAGATAGTTAATATCAGTAATTGTCTCTGAAAGGGATCCCATAATGAACTGATCTTACAACAGATTTCCAATGAAATTTTTTGAAAAAAAGCAAAAATGTGTTCTTTCTGCCACAGTTTAGGTCTTCAAATAAAGAAAGATTCACTTTTTTCCCCTGGTTAATGACAATTCTTATTGAAACGGGTATTTAGAACACAATTCCTCGTCTGTTTAAGCTCTGAATGTCCAGAACTGTACTATTGTAAGATTATATTATCCTGTGCGGTCCCTTTCATTCAAATGTAATCATTAAATTGTTCTACCTGAGCTTTACATTAAGTGAAAGGACAATTGTTCGTATTGAGAGCTGTGATTCATTTAAAAGTATTGCTCTATAAACTTTATTTTTTAAAAAGGCGCTTATAATTTCTTTTTGTTGTTATTTTTCTTCTACATTCTTGCATTTTCGTTTTTCTACATATCTGTTTCGTTATTTCAATTTCTCATATATGTTTTCCATTATTTTCTTTCACTTGTGTATATTAAGAAAACTATTATTTTAAATATATAATTCAACTTTTGGTCTTATAAAGTGTTAAAATACGATTTGGGTATATAATATTAGAGGTGCTAGTGTTGGAGTGAATGGAAATATTTAGAAGGGAACAAATGTGTTGTACAAGACTGTACATTGCTACTACACTTTAAATCGGCATTTCTCAAGTTGTGGGACGCGCCTCCCTAGGAAGGCTGGATAATCCTACATGGGGGGCGTGAGCATATCGAAAAGTCGAAAACAAAGATTATTTTTAAAATATTATTAATTTAATGAAAGGAACAAAACACAAAATACATTCTGATATTATAAAGAATACACATTTTCAATGATATAATATACTTATAAAAATGTTTTAGTACTGCACAGTGTATTTGATTATTAATTCTTCAATACTCTGTTAAGAACAAGTTTAATAATTACTAGTGATGCTATGGGCTTACTATATACAAAACCTATATGCAAAGTTTAATATTTATCTTGATCCTAGCGTCAAAGTTTAATATTTATCTTGGTTTAGCTTCAAAGTACATTATTATTGAATTCAACGCATTGTTATTATATGGAGGGGGGCGTAGTGAAAATTATGATTGAAAATTGGGTCGCAAATATTGAAAGTTTGAGAAGCACTGCTTTAAATGCAATTTATTATCATATAGAAAATATAACTTGGCACGTTTGCCAGATTTTTAATATAGTGCAAAAACTATTTTGCAGAGAGTTAATGTAGATAAATAGTTTTAATAGATACTCAATTACTGGTCGCAATTTGAATTAGATTGAAAAACTTTGCATTTAAAAGTAGTTTTTCTAATATCAAAAGATTTTAGAATTTTTTTTAAAAAAAAGATGGTTTTAGGGAATTTTTGTTTACTATTTGGCATTATATTACTGTCAGAATTCACGAATAACTATTAAAAGTTCTTACTCGTATTACATTTGGAAGGATTTCCGTTTTTCTATTTTAAACAGGTAATGCAATTCTAAAATAGTTCTTTTTTCTATTTACTTTGCTTATCTGCAAGATTTGTATTTCTTTTTTGATAAGTAGGGTATTAGTTTTGAGTGTTGAGTACATTTACAATTTTCTAAAGCTTTATCAATATACTATTTATATTAAGTCAATTACTCAAACATTTGAGAAGTGTGAAGTTTGTTTCGTAAACACATATAAGAATTGTTTAGTTGCATAAAAGATTTTGTAGAGTTTGAGTAAAGTAATTCATAAATATAAAGAATCAAAAAATTTGTTTCGTAAATTTTAACTGCTAAAGCAAAAAATCCTGCATTATGTTTGATAAAAGATTTTTATAAATAATTTACTAAAGAGTGAACTAAAAGAAATTAACTAGAAGTTATTTAAAAACATCTACTTTTCTTTAAATAAAGCACAAAATTTTCCCTGATTCTTGAATTTTTGTAACAGTTATATAGAGTACCCACTTGTTTTTCTTCAAGCATTTCAACTTTTATTATGAATCATGTATTTGAATCACCTTTTACTATAGATTGTTTACATCTTTTAAAATATTAGAATGTTTGACAGGTACATCGGAAATATCATATTAAGTAAATTCCCAAGTAAAATTTTTATGTGAAGCATTTTATATACGTATTATAATTGTGTCAAATTATTTTTCTTATAAACGCTTCAAGACATATCTTTTATACAAGCAGATATTTTGCTGCAATATTAAACTAATTAAAGCTTTAATCATTCATGCTCTCCTTAAAAATTTTAGATAAGAGAAAGAAAAAGAAAAAATGGACGAGAAAAAAGAAGAAAGCTTTGTCTTTCGGAGGTCAAGCAAGCGGGTAGTAAAATAACTTTTACAGCAGTTTTAAGAGACACACGTCGCATAGTGGTCCTAGGTTAATAACACTCGTGTCTCTTAATGACTACAGTCGATTACTATAAATAACCTAGACTTTATGTGTTGGACAAGATGTTATGTGTTGGACATTTACGATGTTACTTTTATCCACAGAGGGTTTTGGCTTTCGTCCATCCCTATCTGGATTCTTGCAAAAAATCTTGCCTTGCTCGTCACTATACCGGCAACTATTTGCAGGATGTAATGGAGATAGAATGACGTCATTTTGCCGAGGGGTAACTTTTTCGCCTTCGACCAAATTAAACTTTCTTAATTTATTAATAAGAGTGTCTGAGGATAAGAATTGATTGTTGAATGCTATTAGCTAATGAATTAAACACCATATTAAATTTTTTGTCCTGTCTATTTAATGAATGAGCAAGGGAAATGGTTTAGATCAATACGCTTTTTGTGTTCAATATTTCTGAGGTAATATATATACAGTCCCGTTTTGCAATTGATGCAATTTTTTCATGTGCATTTTATATAAGTGAAACTGAAATGTATAAAACTTTAGAAATAAATGGATTGAATTATAAATTGGACTTTTATGTTTTTCAAATGATCAATTTGTGACGATCTTATATTTTTCAAATGCATTGAAATAACACGAATTCTCCACATGCAAGCTAAATTATTAAAATATAATGCTTAAATTCAAAGCATAAAAATAGAAGCTATGAATAGACGTAGAATAAAACCTTCCCTAAAAGGTTTTAAACAAGTGATAAAAAATGCATACTCGTACTTTTTATGAAAAAATTCATTCAAAATAAACAAATTTGTTCTCATACGTTGAATGAGTGAATGTCTATTAACATCGTACTTTAACCCTTTATCTACCGCGTTATGATTTACTACAGTTTTTTTCATGCAATATTTTTTTTGATTCTCTAGATTGAAAATTAAGGGATATATGTAAACAAAATACTTTACTTTGGGAAATTTAATCCGTTAGAGCTAATTCATTAATTAAAGATACTCAACTGTAAAATTAATTATGTACACAGTTCACTTAAAATAAATAGTCAAATCGTTTTCTAAGATCGTCATTAACATACAAAAAAAATCAGATACTTACCTTTTGATATTAACTACTTTTTCTGAATAAAAATGACAATCCTTGCAGTCCGATCAAAATGTCAGCTGAAAATGCAATTTATGCTATAAAACTATTCCCCTTCCCCTTAAAAATACTCATCATAGAACCCGTGCTGCCATATATCTTAGAAGAGAGGATTTAAAAGAATATTCCTTCTAAGTATCGTCAGAGTATTCATAAAAATGGTTATTCTATGTAATTTTAAAGTGAGTGGTACTTATAAGTACCGTCGGTAGTAATGGGTTAAAGGAACACGAGGGTTATTGGTGATGGACCTCGTAATTCTGAGCCTCAGCCAATTGATGAAGATGACACACACATGAGTTGATATCCCCCTCTTCAAACTAACACGTTACTTTAAAGGTCTACGGCAGATTTAACGTGCATAGGCTCTTCTATATTGGGGGTCTTCAGTGGCACTAGAGCTCGAACTCATACTACGTCAGCTTCGGGTTCGTAAACATGACCATGACCATTAAGGAAACTGCTGTCACATTTTCTGATGTGTTAAAAAAAATTCCAACGTGATATTCAATCGAATTTTAACTAGATCTTTTTATCCACCCAGACTAGAAAAAGTTGATCAAGCATTTCGTAAATAGTTTAACAGACAGATTATTTCTCAACTTTAGGTGTTAGGTTTAAAGCATCTATTGGGCAATTAAAAAAATAGTATTTTTGATATTTCGTCGGAACTGAATCCTTTTTATCTTTCAGTTTCAGAAATTTTTGATCAATATCTCGTTTTCTCTATATGTATGTATTTTTGAAAAAAAAATTTCTATTACACTCAGAGATGTATGTATTTAATCAATACATATACTTCTAAAAAAATTTTATCCCGATACTCCGAAGCTCTTAAAGGTTAAGTGAGCTCCTATATTTAAAAAAAACTTGGAATGTACTAACAGTATAAGTAATAGAAAAAACATTAAAAATACAAAAACCAAGTGTCTCAAGAGCAATGAAAATCTTCAAATTCCTCGCCAAATTCTCTCATTACAAAAACCTTAATCCATGACGACTTGAAGAATTTCCTCCTCTTAAAAATGATAGGAAAACTTTCTACAGGCAATTTCCTTTTTTGTCCTTACGCCTAAATTAAGTTAAGAACAGTTTGAAGTTGAAAGAAAGAACAAACTTTGTCCTTATCACAAAACTGAGACTGTGTCTTTTCAGTAATGCTTTTTGAGACGAACTTAATTAAATCTTTGTCTAAATCACTGAACTCTAAGAAACAAAAAGTCTTCAATTACACTCTAGAGTCACTACTATTAATGTACACTCTCTCAAAAAAGGTTTAGTTTTTCATATTTCAATTGCCTGTAACAATCTTTTGGAATTCAAATGAAAATGTCATTTACCCTGAGAGTAATAAAACGGAATTTACCTTCAAGGAATGAAGTTTAGAGACTCGTATGATGAGCTTTAAAGAAATTAGTTAATCTGGGATATTGCATTTTATTCTGTAAAAATTAAATACAGTATTTTAAGGGGAGGTGGAAGGGCTTCACTTTAATTTCAGAGAGTTTTTCGACATCTCTAGCTATGCTATACAATAATCAATAAGCAAAAATGATTTCATAACAGTATTGTTTACAATTTTTTTAATCTCTATTCCCTAATAATCTACAGCAGTTTTCTGAATACTGAATGAAAGTCGCTTGCCATATCAGCGATTAACCAACTTGAGCCCAAACTAACTATTATGTAGCTATGCGATAAGCAAAAATTATTTCATAACTGTATAATTATCTAGCATTTTTGAAATCTCTATTTCCTAATAACCTACAGTTGTTTTCTGAATATTGAGTAACAGTCACCTGCAATATCAGCGATTAACCAACCTGAGCTCAAATTAACTATTATGAAGCTATGCAATATAATAATCGATAAGAAGAAATGATTTCACAGTAGCAATATTATCTACCATTTTTATAATCTCTATTTCCTAATAAACTACATCTGTTATCTGAATACTAAGTAAAAGTCACCAGCTATATCAGCGATTAACCAACCTGAGCTCAAATTAACTATTATGAAGCTATGCAGTATAATAATCGATAACAAAAATGATTTCATAATAGTATAATTATCTACCATTTTTGAAATCTTTATTTCCTAATAACCTACGGTTGTTATCTGAATATTGAGTAAAATTCATCAGCAATATCATCGATTAACCAATCTGAGCTCAAATTAGCTATTCTGAAGCTATGCAATATAATAATCGATAAGAAGAAATGATTTCACAATAGCAATATTATCTACCATTTTTGTAATCTCTATTTCCTAATAAACTACAGCTATTATCTGAATACGGAGTAAAAGTCACCTGCAATATCAGCGATTAACTAGCCTGAGCTCAAATTAACTATCATTTCGAAGGTCTGTAAATTACTCACGTGAAATTGCTCCCTTAAAATTACTAATGTAAACTCGTGAAATGTTCGAAAGTTAAACATGCCCTCTATTCACATATCTAATGAGATTCGAGATAATAAACCTAACATCGAGTGTTCAAGTTAAGTATTTAAGTTGTTGTCTCCAGAGCTCTTTAGCTAGATCATTCAAAACTCAAGTGATGTTAATGACTTTGTTAATAAATGCATCTCTCTCTAGTTTAAGCTGTGAATCTGTTTTGAGAACTAGATTTTCGCTTGTGGCTATTTATGATCATAGTTGGAAAGCGATATTTCGTTAATCAATGAATTCTGGAAATCGTTACTTCATATTCCTGCATCCACTCTGAGTGGAGTTTATTGTTAAAGTATTTCATCGCTTAGGTATACTATATATGAAACAATTTTCGGAGGGATGAAAAATTGTAAGTATTGATTGTAAATTTAGAATGTCCCTTATGAGCAAATTAATAAGGTTTGTTAAAAAGGCTGTATAATTTTATTCTTCCCCTTATAATAGCTTTGTCTAAATAGAATTATACATGTGAGTTTGTGGATGGCTGTGTGTATGTGTGTGACCTTTACCTCTGAAATTGGTTTAAAGTGTTTAAGATGTTAAGTAATGTAAAATAGGTAAACTCTATAACTAACTTAAATACGTTGATTACACATGGTTTTTTTGCCTTTGATTACGGTTATTTATCAAAAAGAGACTGCGAAAATATTAGATTCAAACAAATCAGTTTAAAATGCAACCTGCTTTAATAAATGGTACGTGTGAAACTTTATTATAAATATAATTATTAATTTTTTCGAAGAATATTTAAGATTTGACATTCAGAATACAAACATCTATATTCAGAGTTGAGAAAGTGCTATTTTTGTAATATCTAATCTTAAAATAAATTTTAATTCTAAAGAAACTACTACTTCAATCGCTAAGAGTGAAATATTAGTTCATATTGTTTCCCTGGCCTTTAAATTAAAAAAAAAGATTTTGCTACTGATCAATATTTAAACAATTTTGAAGACGAAATAGAAAACAATTTTAAATAATTAAAAAGGAATATGTAACAGACAAATTACACAAATACCATGAGAAATTATTAGAAAAAAAATCATGTTTTCAAATAAAAAAAAACATTTTCTTGAAGAGGGTATTAAATTGTAGTAGAGTAAAATGAATACATCAAAAACGTCAAATAAATGTTTAATGTAAAAAAATTGAGGCAGTTTTGCTTCTAATACGCAATTATGTCCTCATGAAAAAAGAATATCTAGCAAGAACATATTACGACCTTGATTAGAAAAATGCCGCCAAATAAAATATTTTGAGACATTTTTCGTGCGGAAAGAGAGATGGAATAAACTTTCTAAATTAGTACAGTACAATTGTCTCTTTCCTTGAAGCTTATTTAATTCACTTGAAAACAATTCAAAGCAATCGGAACAAACAAATTAATGGCAATGCATTGTAATAAAGGTGTATTTGGTTAAATAAATTAATGCATGAAAAATGTATTCAGTGTACATAGTAATATTCACAAAAAAAAGCTCTATGAATTTCATCTCATTCATTTCTTAACAATATACATCACACCATTACACTAAACTGATACAAAAAAGGGTATTTATAGATAGTTTGAAATTTGTGAATATTATCCTGATAAAGTTTTATACTGTGTGTGTGTTGTATATATTTCGTTTAAAAATTTCTTTCAAGACTCAAACGCAAACATTGAAAACTACTTTTCAGTCCACAGAATTAATATGTATCAGCATTAGATTGAGAGAGAGAGAGAGAGTAATATTTATCTTTCAAGTAATAAATTAATTCGAAAGACATCCTCAAATGTTTACTTGGGGAAATAACATTTAATGAAATTTAAGCGAGTACAATAAGATTGATTCACCTTTGTTTTAACAAATGGAATTATTTAATGCTTATAATTCAGAGAACCAAAAAATATAACATTCAAAAGAAAGTTTATCTAAAGCTTATTCCATCTGGAGTAGTTTTTCCATGCATAGTTATTTCCAATTTTTTGCTAATAGAAATTAATTTCTGGTTACCTACTGAGAATAATTAATAATAAATCAATTCTCATAGTGAAAAAATAATCATTACATATCTGTCTCTATACGAATTATAATTGAAGGATTTGTTTGAAAGAATCGTCTCATTAATACTACTGAGATAACACAAAAGTTAATACTCTTTCTATCGTTTTCCGATGCTAAGTCTTTTCATGTAAGTCAATCGTTTCACTTTTTGATAGATGCCAGAAGTTTGAATTGATTCTCTTTCTACAAAAATATAAAACCCATCTCCTATGTCAGATAATTTTACTGCAAATTAATGGTTAGTTTTGTGTTAGTGACATTTAAGTAGTTATTTTGGAAGCTGAAAATTTTAAGTTGCGCTATTACTGTAAAAGCAAAAAGTGACACTTTCTATATACAGTTAAAGTCAAATCTCCCAATACTTTTTCAACGAAAATATTACTTTTTGTGCCTATGGTTTCTTCATAAGTCAAGATTAACAAACCACACAAATAATTTAAAATTTCAGTTCAAGTAAAAAAAAACATAACTTATTTTCAATAATAGCGAACAGAGTATAAACATTTAAAGAGGTGAGGTTTATTTGGACTAAGAAAAAGAATTTAAGCAATTTACCTTTTAGATCTATAAACTAGGCACCGAATAAACAAAATTCTTTAAAACAAAATTGTATAAAAAAATGTCGAATTCATTCAACTATTTTTCATTGAGACAGAAAAAAAATGCATAAGGAAGTATTTCTAAATTCCTAAATGCAAAACAAAATTGTTCATTTTTTGCTTAATCTATGAAGGGTGAAATCAAGCATCATATTATCAAATATTATAGAATTTCTTACATATTATGCATATTTTTAATTATGTGAAGCTTATTAGCATATATTTTTGCTTCTACTTTTGCAATATGTTTCAACCAAATGTAAGATCTCGTTTAAGAAAAGTAAAGAAGTGTTGCAACATTCATTTCGTAATATTACATAAATCACTTATTTACATATTAAAAACAACTTTACTATTAATGAAAAAGGGTTACTCACTCCTTCATGCTACTTAATTCAAATAACAAATACACTTTTTCTTTCAAATTTCAAAAGTTCATCAATAAATAATTATCAACATAAGTATAATAATTATCAACATTCAATATCAGCCACTTAATAATTAATATAGAACTCATTTCTTTATTTTTATGAAAGTTTTTACTTACATATATAAGTGCAAAAATATGTAAAGTTGTAAGATATACAGGGGATTTGCTATTATTATTTTTAGCAGTTAAATGTATTAATTGAAGATTTAACTGAATATTGTTATATATTATTAAAAGGACAAAAATATTTTTTTATTTATTGACTCTACGAGAAATCAACATTTTAATTTTAAAATCCCATAAAATTTCCTTTTTATAAATGAAAGAAATTACTAAGTTTAAAGAAGAATAAACATTCTATATTCGTTATTAAGATGCTAGATTATTTGATATTACTTAAGTATTAACATACAACACTGCACATTCGTTATGAATATACGACCAGTATAATATACGAAGCTTATGAATGTTTAAATCGTTATTAATTTAAAAGAATATGTATTAATTGTTTTGAATTTAATAATGCAGAATTTCTTTGTTGTTTTTCAAATTTTAATTTATTCCAGAATTCTTAATTTCTAAGAGTAACGAATTCCTTTAATGCTAGAAAACTAATTTAAATTTACTTTTTTGTGTGCCAATTTCTATTTTTAACATTCAAAATATTTTACAATCCTGATTTATTCCAAATCTCTGAACATTGAATTTTTTAAAACTCTTTAAGTCCCCGTAAATAGTATTTTGAAACTCATTTAGTCTCTTAAAAGATTTAATGTTTTTCTAAATAAATTTTCAAGAGAGTCTTACAATATCGTAATATTCTCAGTTTTGATCTATTGGCATACAAAAATAATAATTCTGTTTTATTGCTGAAAAGCATTGAAATGCTCTTATTACAAAACGTTCATCAAGAAATTATTCTTCATTTCCTTTCTCTTAAATAAAATTTGAATTTAACCATAATAAATATATCAAAAGCAAATATTTCCTCAATTTACTACAAGACACAAAATTTATCTCCATTTAAAATAAGGCAAATATTTACTTTATAACACTTAGAAATATCTTTCATTACGATGGATTTTTCCAGAATATGAAAAATAATATATAAATTTTTTTGTAGGAGGCGAAGTCAACGGTCCCAAATACGAAATTACTTATCATTGTACAACCCTGGTCTCATAATTCAGGTTATCTTCTCAAGGATAGACTTTCTATTAATACACTGTGGAGAAGGGAAAAGATGGAACCATAAATTTGGAAGGGGAAAGCAAAAAAGAAGAAGAAAAAGAAAAGAGAAGTATCATCAAATTCCCATTAGGTCACAGAAAATAAGGTAAAGAAAAGTACAACCAGAAAAACCGATCGTTTAAAGTGATATGCATTGGATACTTCTTTACACCCCAAGCCGTACCACAAAAAAGGATGCTTCTACGTTTTCCCTTTTTTAAATCTCTTGCTAATGAAAGAATGCGAACGTTATTTTTTTCTATCCTATTATAGATCTCAAACTCCGTGCGATGAAGTGAAACGGTGGTCGTGTTGTAGACGGCTAATGGTATGCTCATAAAAGATCGTTCAGTTTGTATGCAAGTTTGAAAGAGAAAGAAATGATTATGGTAAAAACAAATAGCTGTTGATTGTCTCTTCAACGTTTGAGAGATGATGCTGGACTCTTTTTCACCTGATTCACTTGTTTCAAGAGCGTCGTTCTCAAAATAATTATGTCTCTGATGAAAAGATGAAATGTTTTTCACACTTTTCACAACTTTTTTCAAAATAAAAAAAATTGGAAAGTTCTGTAAGTTTCTTTACTATATGAAAAAATATATTCTTCCCTCCCCCTCACTTTGCAGTTTCAAATCCCAAATCATGATAGGAAAAATGTGTGTTTTTCACGTTACCTATAAAAAATATTGTATGAAATATCCTACTAAAAGAATTTGTTTTCTGTACGAATCTAAAAAAGGAAATTCCAATAGGTCATATATTGTTTGCAATATAAAACTTTATACCTAAATTTCTAATGAATAATTGCAAACTTTCCCATACTTTTCATGTAAGATTTTTTTATAAACAGATTAAAATGGATTAAATAAAAAGATAAAGTAAGTAAAACTAATGTTCAAATATTATATGGGTTAATAACACGTTTAAATTCATCACTTTATTTTATTGACTACTATTCTGAATAATAAACAAGATTGCTATTAAGGTTTCCAATTAGGTTCGGAGACCAATTTTTCAAAAATTGATTTTCAGTATAAATTTATTGTTTTAAAGAACATAAAAAGGCTTAAAAAATCATAATTATTAAATAAATAGCGTGTTTACCCTTTGTTTTTGAAAAAAAAAATATTATTTTTATGAAATTTTAGCAAATTTTTGAAGTTAAGAAAAACGACATAAATAAAAATAATTGCACATTATGCAATTTTAATTTCATTGATATACTTCTTGATCCCTCTGAAGTGTCACAAACAGCAGAATAAAACATATTTTAAGAAATAAATAATTTATTAGCATTTAAATTTGATTTTAATGATTTTTCATCAAAATTACTGCATATTCTAAGCTAAAAATGATTGTAAAATGCAATTAAATGTAGGTATCTTAAAACCTGTGGTTTGTTACTCTCTTCAGGACCCATAACATATATGTTTTAAATTTTATTGAATTTGATTGGATTATTTTGGAGATATCCCTTCGTGCACAAATTATCGTAAAAATTTCATTCTTCAAAAAACGTATTAAAAAATATTTTTATTAGATAAAGAACATGCTATAAGAACAACTTAAAAACTCTAGTTTTACGTATTAGTCCTTCTTCCTCAATAATTATATTTCTTTTTCCCCTAATGACCCAAACAACACCAAACATCAAACACCTAAAAAGTACTTTTTCAACCTAGTCGGATACCTTAAGATTAGGAATAATTTAAAACTTTAATGTAGTATGATTGAGTTATATCATACTATATTGAGTGATGATGAAACTAACCTTATAATATAATCTCTAGTTAAAGAGGAATTATTATAATTAATGTAGTCGAAATGGTAATATGTTTCTCAGGTTTAAATACCATTTAGAGATTCATCGATAAAAATTAACAAACTTATAACAATCAAATATCCACAAAAAATTTTTAAATATTCAAGTATTCACTATTATATGAGCTTTTTATTTGAACGAGAAGTATATTTATCACTTAGGGGCCTTAAATTCTTTATTTCAACAGAAAAACTAAAAAAATATAGGTATTTTCTAAATTATCTGTAATACCCTGGAAAACATCACAAATCATCAAATTTTATTAAGTAATATATTGAACAAATTTATCTATTAAATTAAATTTAATTAATATTTAAAATTAAATATAAAAGACTTTTAATAATTAGTAATATATTTTAAAGAGTATCTAAAATAGAAAAAAAATATTACTAAAATATCACAGAGAAATTTTATGACGCCTTTTCAACGACGCAGATTAAAGAATTGTTTAGACTTCTTAAGAAAGCTAAATATATTATATGTATATATCTTGAAATAATACTTTTAACTAATTATATTCTTATCTATCCATAACATATCACATTCTTAAGCTCTAAGTATTGTTTATGTTGAATTTCTCTTATATATTAAGTAACATATTCTTCACATTCCAAGAAAATATTATTGTAAAGATTAGTATTTCATATTATCACTTTTCAAAGGAAATTTAGAAAATACCATATTTAATGTGTGCTTTATAATTTACTTCTCTTATTATAAAATATAATATTGATGATTTGTGAATATTTTGTTGTAATTTCTAATCCCAAATGAAACTTGCATTACTTTATTCATCATTATTTTTTATTTATTTAAAATGTTCTTCAAACAAAACTTAAATCTATTTCCCCTACTTCTCAAAGTCATTGCATATACCTTATTCATCATTAGGTTGTAATTTGAATGTAATACAAGATTTCATCAATTTATACTTACTTAGCAGATATCATTAATCTAAAGAAAATATGTATTATATTAGATAGTTTAAAACACAGCTTAACTTTGTCGAAATGCAACATTATATTATACCTTTACCTCTTTTTAACAACTATTTGAGTTCTTATTGTTATAAAACAAATAGATGCTCCTTAAAACTATGTAGAAGATATTTTTTATTAATTCAAAGGTAAAAACTACGATGAGGAAAATTATCAAATTTGAGTTAAGTTGTCTTTATTGTTATGCAAAGAATACATTTTAGAATAGTTATAGTAGAGAAACAAGAAAGAAAATCTATAAATAAACTACATAAATAGTTAAAAACTATTCCTTAAGGAAATTTCAATTCAACATCAAAGTTTGTTGGGAACTGAGGATCTATATTCCTAACTTTACATTTTATAGCAAAATTATACTCAAAAAATTTATCAAATAAACATATTTGCAAAACTTTATAGGTTTCCTCTCGTAGTATTAATAGCGTACTACATATAAATATATATAGCTGTAAATGAAAGTGTTATATATATTCGTGAAAAGGAAGATCACTTTAACACAAAATATTTTTGCCCGAATTCTTTGAATTCTTAAAAAAGTAATACATTTAATATTCTAATACTTTTTTAAGACAAAAATTGAATGTAATTTTAAAACTTTATCATTTTTATCAATACAAGCAAAGAAAAGGCTGGCAGAAATTAGTTTTAAGATATCCGAAAGCGTGAAAATGACCAAATTCAACAATACAGATATTTCTGTTTTTTATTTTATTAAATAGAGCCATTTTTTGGTTTTACAAAACATGCCTTGTTTTGTTTCTACGCTACCTAGAGGCCAAGTTACAAACAATTTTATTAAGTTAGAAAAAACGGAAGTGGGTCTTTCATCAACAAGAAGTGGGCATTTAAATTGCTCAAAATCTATCATGGCGAGTGTGATAACTCAAAATGTTACGAATGTATTTCTATAAAACTTTTTGAACTTGATATTTATGTTATTTTCTAAAGAAGGTTCTAAAATATTTCTTATTTTATGAATACTTTTAGAGTTATGGCTTGTTATTCAAATAATGGTCTCATACAGAATGTCATATATCTTATAATGTTTACTCAATCAGCTCTAAAATTTTCAAATTTTAATAAAAAATTAAAAATCTTAGTACATTTTCTAGATAAATGCATCTAATTGGTTTTAGTAATACTTTTAATAATATAAGTTATTACTTTTTTCTCTAATTGCTTTGAAGTTTTTCAAAAATATTGCTAAAGTTTCACTTATAATAGTGATTTTTATAAAAGTTAGGTAATTTATATTTTAAATATAGGTAGCTAAATATTAGTATTTATTGTTGTTGAGTCCTAAAAAAGCATTTATAATGTTTGAATATGCTATTTTGTTAAAAAAAAAGTACTCCGAACGTTTTTGTATATCTTAATTCACATTAAAAGCATATGAATCATTTCTACTCAAAATTTTTCTGACGAAAGTATCAAACATTATTAATTCAGGAGAAACAAAAAATACTTTTTTTTACACATAAAAAATTTAACTACAACATACTTCTCTGCAATCGCTTATTCATAAGCAAAAATCCAAGCTAATGTTATAACATTTGTTACCGGAACTTGTTCAGATCTTTGAGTTACCGAGTTTTCTTACGTTTTAACCGATCAATTCTTACATGGCAGAAGCTGCCACTAAGCGGAAGCCAATGCATCATTTAATGATAAAAAAGAATTATCTTGTTGTAGAGAGCTAATTTTTTGCTAGTAGTCAATCAATAACAATGAGACAGTTAAGCAACAGCAATACAATTCGGTCCTTCTTTCATAACTTTAAGATGAAAAATGTAAGGTATTGATTTTTTTTACGTTATGTACTTATTTTAAAATAGGTACTCTGAGAAATTAAATCAGATAGTAAATGCATTCAGTCATTAATCATTCCAGAACAAAACGTCGAGAAAAATAATTATTGTTGAATAGGAATATATTGTTTTTATACGAAGAAAATGCATTTCTTGTATCACAGCGAGAAAGGGAATATATTTATCATAAAATAATTTATTTTGATTTTATGAAACGTTCAAATACTTGCCATGTCAAAAGAAATTGATAAAATAAATTATCAAAAATATACTTTTATGTAAGGTTACTGTCTACGTTTGGAACTGTGATTTTGAAAAAACGCACAAATTAACAACTTTTGATACTTGGTATTATTTTAATTAAAATCTGCCTAAGAAACTTTATGGGGGATATTATTACAGTTAAAAATATAAAAATGCACTTTTTGGCAAAAAGTTTAAAAAAAAGAACATTTTCAAAATATTGTTACTAAATTTGTGTAATTAATGCTTAAAACAGTGTAAAGAATTTATATCTGGATGTGTAATTCGTTAATATTACTTTCTGTTATATTTATTTTATGTTAAAATTGTAATAATCGCAGACAACATTGTTCCTTACATTATAATGGCTATTCAATGGAAACTTGGTGATAGAGCCAAGTTGGCATCATTTTTGGCGACCATGTTGGTGACCATTTTTGGCTACTTAGATATCATATGAATGCTTTTGGAAATTACCAAAGAAATCTATTAAAATCACGATCTATGACGTAAGCGAATCTTTCGAGAAAAATCCTTGCAGATTATAAATAGAAACCACTCACTGAAGATGAGTTAGTATTCTTTGTTTTGGCCATTGACGAGTCGACTAGTGATTAGTTACAATTATCGAGAGAGTGCTTGCAAACAATCTAAATCATTACGTATTTGTATTTTTAGGCACTGTTACTTATGTCTGAAAGCTGTAGAAGGTGTGGAGGCCTTCTGGAATTTGTGTTTAGCTAATTTCAGTGTTGTATCCTGTATTTCAAGGATTGCTTTTCTTCTATAAATTTTCATCGTTCCTAAAAAAACGTCTTTCTCTTTAAGACTGATAGCATAAAATCCTCGAAACCCGATCAACAAAACAATATTCTCCTTTTTTGGAAAAAGCTTCTATTAGAATATTTTTCCTATATATAGCTAAGACTTCTCTAAAGAAGGATTTTAGAAAAAGTCACATTATTTTTAGAGATAATAGTGTGTTCAACTGACAAACAGTAACCAGTGTATTTATTAAATTTTCTCTACTTGATACATTAAAATATAATAAAAATCCACTCCTAAATTTTTTTTCAAAAATCTTATTTCAAGCTATGTACAAATCTTAGTTATATAAAGAAAAATATTGTTATTACAAAAGCATTAGAATGTTTTGAAAATATGTCGTTTTTTCTTCTATTTTTGCCAAAAAAATAGTATTTAAATAATTTTTCATTGTAATAATAAACTTAAAACAATTATATATATATATATATATATATATATGTATATATGTATATATATGTGTATATATGTATATATATGTATATATATATATATATGTATATATATGTATATATACAAGTATATGCATATGTATATATATATATCCTTTTGCAAAATTATGGTTTTTGAATGGTCTTTGAGAGAGAGAGAGAGAGAACGCGGCTAATATTAAATAATTCAATCTACAAACTTTCCTTGCAATACCTTAAATAAGTTAAGTAAATTATACATATAATTTTGGTAAAAGTATTTGGATAGTATTGTCAAAACATTTATTCAATATTGCTTCAAAATGTGACATAAAAGCAATTAAGTTTGCTATTGCATACATATACTTAATTAAAATCGACGATTATTTTTAAAATATAAATTAAGAAATTAACTTTTTTGCTGCTATAAGTATATTAAAACAAGAGTCAATTTAAATCAATTCAATTAAATTGAATGTCCGTACAGAATTTTTTTCCCTCGTCACAAGAACTTGCTTCTATTTAACGTAAAAATACCAAATGCAAAGAACCGTGTTATGATACGTAAACTTTTTTGCTGTTTTATTGTTCAGAGCAAATATCAAAAGCAACGCAATCTTTGCGAAGCTGCATTAAGTAAAGAATTTTCTCATTTATTATAAAATGTAAAGAATATTTACGGATGCTTGATAGCTCTGCGTCAACAATTCATTTCAAAAATTTGCACTTTTATGGGAAAAGTTAATTAATTAGCGTATTTTTAAAAGAAACCATTCTTTCAGAAAACGTTTTTGCGAGAATTTTTTTATTTGAAACTTTCCTAATCAAGAGTGTTTTCTATTTACTTCCTTATTCAAATACTTAGAAAAAAAATATCAACTGGTTAAAGATGTTCGAAAGTGCCTTCTTTAAGGCGGAGCTGCATAGAAACATTTAACACAAATTCTCAGTGAATGATATGTTTTAAATCAATAGTTTAATGTTGACCTTTTACAAAAAATTAATTCAATAAAATGCTTTTATTAAGGATTTTATTTTTAACGAATAACGTAATAGCTATCTACTGTTAAAGTACTTCATGAATCTTTAAATTCAAAATTTTATTTATGTGCTGAAATATACATAAAATTGAAATTAAAAATTTATAATTTGCTTGATCTAACTATGCATTAACATCCTAGAATTGTCTAGATAATTAATGTGTTTTACAGAAAAGGGTGAACCGTTTTCTTCGATGCTTATTTAAAAACTTCGTGATTTCAAATTAGTATATAGTTTCATTTCTTTCATTTTTAATGGATCAAACTTGAGATATAAATTTTATTAAATTAACTATAACTTAAGTAATTTTTTAAAAACTCTATCGCTCAAATAATAAAAACATACAATTGTTATTCAAAATAGGTTTTATAATGTTCATACAAAAGTAAATAAAAATATTTATTCTTAATAATTGAAGCCTGTACATTCAAACATTCAAACCAGGGTAATATTAATTTTGCAATCATTTATTTCATAACTAGCTTTTTAAGCTTTACATGAATTATCTCTGTATTATTTGTAATATGTTTGATTTGGGGTGATATTTAATGTAATATTTAATGTAATATTACTTTTTGGCAGTGGATTTTGATTAAGGGTCTGTCTCATTTTTTCGGTTTTGGGTCTTCCCATACTTTTAAGAGTTTCTTGACCCAATTTTTCTCCTCTCTGTTTCATTTTTAATATTTATTGACTATCCCTATCTTTTTTAGGAAATTTTTTGTTACTTTTTTAGACTTGTTTAGGGATAGTTTTTTCCTTGCTGAACTTCCTTTTGGACATTTGGGCTTGTTTTTACTTATATATTTTACTTTTATGTCATGTTTTATTCCACCGAAAACCTTGTGGTCAGGGGTGATTATTGTAAAACTCATTTCTGTAAATCATCATTTGTAATTTAAAAATCGTGTCTGCAAACTGTTATGATCTTAATAAGGAATTTTAAATTAATAACAATCAGGAATAGAATTTATTGGCACTCATCAATATTCTTGAAATGATAATATTAAATGTAAGCAATTAAAAATAAATCAATTTTTACATATATAGCTGAAAAGTCCCATTTAATCAAATTTTTTGTCTGATAAGCACAAAACAAAATTTATCTGCATTCTAATTAAACTACATTTATATATAAAATATTCAATTAAAATATTGGATATTTTATGTAAATTTAGCTAGTACTGATAGTGCAATATTTTTCAAAAAATTGTTATTATGCATGTTTTTTAAATGGCAAAAATACTTTTGAGATATTAAAATATGTGTATTCCCTATTCTCATTAAATGGAGACACAATGTTAAAATAGAACTTCAGTGTAAATTACATCACAAGACAGACACTTAAATCTCTTTGATCAGAAAATATCATTTTATAAGATAAATTAAAACACTACCATGAAAATGGAAGAATTTTTTTACACAAGATTCGAATTTAATTGAAAAACATGTGACTTTTCTGCTCATCTAGAACATATGATGAAAAAGAACTTTTTTAGTTTTATTTACCCATTAACTTAACTCAGAGGCGCAACAGCCCATGAGGACCAAGGCTTACTGTGCCCGTATTAGTATACGTGACCTTGAGCTCTGAGGTGCATGAGCAGATGTTCCGATCAGGTGGTCAGTCTGATGCGAAACCCCCAGTATTAAGTTCCCAAGAAAGTTGGTACACATTTATCGACCCACTGAAGGGATGAAAAGTTGAGTAGACGCCCAGAACGAAGTTTGAACCTCAGACCAATGGTGGGGAAGCACGATGCACTACCACTCAGCACTAGGCTTCATTTAGCCATTAACATATACCTTATTGATTGAATTCCTTTCTTTATCAAAACTATTCCCACTGCTACACTATCACCATTCAGATATTAATGTTTGCTTTCAAACTTGATTTTTACAGTTTTGAATCACGAGTTTGAAACATAAAGGAAGAAAACTACAACTGGCTAATTAATAAAAATCTTAAAATTTAGAAAGAAATATGTTCTTTTAATTAAAAGGAGTTTTTAATCTATTGGGTTGTTCGGAAAGTAATTCCTATTTTTTTTGGTGGAACTGAACGACAGTTTTCGTATAATAAACAAATATTTTATTAAATGATATATTGGCCGTTCTGGTCCAACACCTTTTGCCATCTTTCTGGTAGTAGCACAATTCCACGCTCATAAAATTTTTGGTCATTGCTGGCAAAAAACTGATCAAGGTGGTTTTTGACCTCCTCATTTGAGGTGAAGGTTTTACCGTCTAAAAATTTTGGAGTGACCGGAACAAATAATAATCCGATGGCGCCAGGTCTGGAGAATATGGTGGGTGTGGCATTGTATCCCATATAAAAATTATACGGCTTAAATGTGAAGTTGGGTGCAAAAAATACAATTAAATCCTCTGTCGGGAAAAAACGAAATTACTTTCCGAACAACCCAATAGTTTTTTTAATTTCTGAAATCACAAAAATTATTTTGAAAATTTCCCAATCAATGGGAATTTATGGTTTATATCACTGAAATTTTTCTATAATACATTTATGTATATTTTACTATCAACACACAATTTTTTAAAGCAGCTTAATTTTTATAAATATAAAAAACGTTATAGCATTGAATAAAAATTGGCAATCAGTTTTCCAATCACAAAGTTAGCATGTACAGAAAAGTAAATAAAATCAAAGAAATTTAACAGAAAAGAGTAAATCACAACAAAAATGTATATTTTAAATTTATAAGTGTAAATGGTATAAAATTCTTATTTCTATCTCAGATATTATTCATAGAAATATTCAAATATATGTTGAAAGGGAAAAAACTCATTTATTCCATATAAAAGAATTATAAAGAGACAAAGTATAACTTTTGTAGAGAAAATTATTACAACCACTTCATATCAAATCAGAATTTTTAGTAGGTTGAACAATTGCTGAATGCTCCTGAAATACAAAAATTTTTATCAGAGTTCTTCCCCAAAAATATATCATTTTTAGTAAAGGCATAAAAAAATGTCTTATTAAATTCACACACAAAGAAATAAAAAGTTACAAAGTTGCCTGATTCCCATATGAAGAGAAGTGTGAAATATGTACAAAAAGTCTTTATATACAAAGTGTAAAAATCCAGGATTTAAAAAAAAATATGTTATATAAAATATGGGTGTTATGTATATGTACATTCAAGCACTCATAATGTGTTAGAGCTATCGGATTTGTCTCTTTTACTCTCAGTCGTATTTTAATTACAAACTTTCCAGAAGAAATGTTTGACAAAATTATAAAGATATTGTGAATAAATTTACTATGGAATATTAATTCTTGGAAGTAACAGTTATTCTTGGAAGTGCCTAAAGTACTTGTATAGGTCTTCTAGGAAATTTAAAAGTGTGGATTATTCTAAGAAAATATAAAATTATCTACATTTTTATTTCCACGAAAATGGTTAAAACAAAACACATTACTTTGTTCTACGGAAATAACTGGTACAAAACGTTAATATTCCATGAAAGCAATTATTAAAAGGCTTTTATTGTTCAAAGAAAACAGCAGCTAACTTTACAATATAAATTTGCGTTACTACGAAATACAAGTTTTGAATAGTTTCATATATATATATATATATATATATATTATACAAAATTAAAACTAGATGCACATAAATTGATTTTACTTCATATTTTTGCTTTTTCACTTTGAACACAACTATTTTAAAATTAAGGACTAATTCTTGAAATGATTATTCTGTTTCATGAACTTATGAGCATATTAAATGAAATAACATCAATAATTTCTGACAGGATAAAATATATTTGGAATTCGAAAATACTTAACTATAAATAGAATTATTTTAAAATTAGAAAGAGAGAGAGAGCTTATGTTTTTTTTTTTTTACTTTGAATCTTCGTTGCAAATAAGCTTCATGATTTTTGAAGAAAAATTATAATTGAGAAAACTTTGCAGTGAAACAAAATAAAAATATAATTCAACTTATAATAATCACATAAATTATTCACAAAATTAAAAAAAAATTGATAGTTTAAATATGGAAATTAAAAAAGAAAAGAAAAGTTATTAGAAGTTATAAAATTTGAATTTTTTCTGTATAATGTTTAAAAAGAGAATAAATTAATACCATATTTTGCTTTTCCAAATTTATAAAAAAATATACCAGTTTATTCTTAATAGACAACTTATTAAAAATGCTACTGTAATATAAATAAATTTTTCTCCCTACAAGAGGTTCTACATAATAGAACCTCTTGTTGCTGCTCTAAAAAAGAATTTTTGAAAATATAATGTATGTAGAAATGAACTGAGTTATTAATTATTCTGTAACACAAATATTCTTACATTATAGCCCGTGACAACAAGAACCACAAGTTTCAAAACGAAATTTGTGATTTACATTTCTACTTCACAAAATTCAACAACAAAATTTTAATTTATATTCACCTTTTAAAAGCATAAATTTTATAAAATGTTTACTATAAATAAAAGCGTTGATTATAGGGCGGTGCATGTTTCTTAGCAGATAACTACTACTAGTTCACAAGAAAGCGTGATTATTAATATAATTTACTAAATTAATTAGAGACGGTAAACAGATGCCAAAAAAAATAAAACATTGAATGAAACCTTTTATCTTATAGTTTTTTTTATTCTTTCAAACACATTGTAATTTACATTTTAATACAATCTAAATGTTTAGTTTTAATATTAAAATAATAACTGTTTATCGTAGCATATCAGATAGCAAGTCTATAATTAATATATATATATATATATACTTTTTAAAAAATTAAGTTTTTGAAATTCCTATTACTTTTCTTCACACTTTCGGAGTCGAAAACTCTTTTCAATGGGGTAATTCTTTTCTTTTAAATAAATTTTTGCTTAAAAATACTAAGAAATGTTCATATTATAAAAATTTATAACAATTACTATTCTCGGTTTTGAACCATTAAAATTAAGAAAATGTTTATATCTATGTAATTCGTCTAAAAACTATCTTATAACTGTGGTATCTCAAAGATTTCTTAACATCTCTTAAAAAAACTTAATTTAAGGCTTAGAGATTTGTATTAGCTTGTAAAGCTTAGAGATTTAATTCAAAGTTAATATTGTTTCACACATTTGATAAGGAAAAAGTATTAAATAAATTTCTTCTCTTTTAAATATTCGATTCATTAACATATTTTCATTATTATCTCCCTGTTTCATCAATTAAATTTGAAAGCTTCTTTAAGATTGTTTTTTGCAATATTTTTTTCGTTCCATTTACGTTTGGCATCTACTTAATGTCAATTCTTCATCTTATAGCCATTTTTCATTTCAATAACAATTTTGTGCCAAAAGCCTTTCAAAGGAAGCATTGTACTTATTTCTAATGCAACTAATTGATGACTGGTTTATAAAAAGAAAATCTCAGAATTTGTGGGTAAATGGCCAAATATTTATGCTTTCCCTGAACAGTGATTAAATTCCTGTAAAGAAATATGTATGCATACATAGATGTAGAAAAAATTTGAAAGAAATTAATTTTTAATTTTCTTTCAGTGTAATACTAATAATATTTTTTTATTCTTTTCCCTTCAATATGAATTTGTGTTTGAAAAAAAACATTTCTTTTTACCTATTACCTTACAAACTTTATTAACTTTTAGAAGACGAATTTTGATTATTCAAATTCGATATATTTGAGAGATTATATAGCCTTTCAAAACAATACCTCCATTTTTAGTCGCAATTTGAGAGTCATTTTCTAAACTAGCTCTTCAGTGGTTTATTTCTACATTCATTTATAAATATACTCTACATTACTTACATCAAAAATAAATATAACTTGCATTTCAAATAACTTAATGACTTCGAATCGCTAATAAGAATACATTTATATATAGCTCAATGATTCATCCATCTATTAAAAACTCACTAGTTGTTAAAATATAGGTACAAAATATTGTTTTACCATTTCAATACAACTAATATTGAAAACGTACAGAAAGCTAATACTTTGCTTTACATATTTTTTGAATAAATTTCTAAATTATTGGACTAATTAAATTCAAACTATATTACATTAGATATTTAACATGGGTCAAACATATATGACAGTAATGGGTAATTTAAATCTCTATTATATTCATAATTCATGAGTTGTCATAGACAAAAAATAGCTTTAATGTGTTTCCTCATAAGAAAGGCTATTTTAAGTCATCATTTACTAACCAAATTGTTTAAATATTTTGGAAAATTATTTTTTAAAATCCTTCACAAGAGAGTGACTTTAATTACTTCATTAAAGAAATAATAGATTAAAACTTCCTTTGCCTTTAGTTTCAGGTAGTGGCTCATTTTATGCGAGAGATAATCCTAACAAATACTTTTAGCCGTATTGTATATGATAGCGTGCAAATGCATTTAAAGGACATTAAAAATTTGTTAAATTACTTGTAAAAATGTAGTTTAAAAGTTTGTACTAATGTATTCCCGCGAATATCTGTCTTTCAATATTGTTTTAATACTTACATATTAATTTTTGACCTCTTCCTTTCACATCCAGAATTTATTCAATAAATAATCTTCTTCATAAGCACTACAACCTATTTTTGACCAAGGGTGTCTCAGTTACTTTAAACCATCTTGATCTGTTTATAGCTATTGTTTTCTATTTATTTAAGCCGATCTTATACAAGGAGTTTTCTATATTGTCTAGCCATTCAATAAATAATGCACTGTTATTAATGGGTGAAACATACAAGAAATTATACGATATGCTAGGTTCAGTTTTTTTTTTAATCCATCTGATAAATTTTATATATTCTTCCAATAAATGTTTTTTTTTTGTTCTTATTGAACTGAACTCAGAGACGCAACAGCCCATGAGAGTCAAGGCCTTCTGTGCATATCTCAGCTTACGTGACCTTAGGAGCTGGGGAGCTTGTGCAAATGTTTTGGTCAAGTGGTCCGTCTGACGCGAAACCCTTATTGTTGAGTTCCCAAGCAAGCTTGGTACTCATTTATCGACCCACTGAAGGAATGAAAAGCTGAGTCGGCCTTTCCCTGCCAAGGATCTGAGCCCGGAACCTGTAGCATGGAAGCCCAATACGCTACTTCTCAGGTACTGGGCTTCTTTGTTCTTATTATATAAAACATATATATTTTCCTCAATGCTTTCAAAAATGTATTCAATTAGTTTTTTTAAAAAAATTATTTTCTAAAATATTACAAAGAGTATGCTCTGTTATTTATAAACATATATCAAATGGGATCCATCATTACTTATTATATCAAATATAATTCGAGGGGATGGTGTATGTAAAAGAGATAAATGTATTAGTTTTTTTAATATAGTTCTGTATAGATTTACTATACAAAAATTAAATGCAAGAACGTTCACTCGCATTTTACATGAATTTCGTTGAATAAGGTATTACTTTAATTTTAGTAGGAAAAATATTATGTTCATTCTTTTGGACCTTTTTCTTCTCAGATTTGACTATATTGTAGATTTAGTGAAGAAAATTTGATCTATCAATATAGAGGTAATCCTTGAGAATATTTAAAAATTAGAAATCCTTATTTCACATGTAATTCTTTTTGATTCGCCCTACTTAATTCTATGCATTTTAAGCATAATATTTTTTATAATATTCTGGACTGCTTGATCAATCATATGTAATCATATTAACTCCCTTTTTCAAAATTTATTTTTTTACTTGAAAGCAATAGCATCTAGACATACATTTATATACACTCATGTCCATAAATTAAGCATAATGAAGTTCAGTCAAAGAAAGAGACAGAAGCAAAACAAATTTGACTTATTTGTAAAGTCTATTTATTAAACAAAAGGTAAAGAGCAAAAAAAATGCTATATGTTTGACGTAATTAATAAAAATTGCGATTTTTACTCCCTGGAGCAAATTTCAAAAAAGAACCTATTTACAAAAAACAATATAACATGGTTCGTATGACGGTTAATACGGAGTATGTCTGCCGGACGATTCAATACAGGCCTTACAACGCCTACACATGCTGAGTATCAAATTATCAATCTGATCTTGGGGAATATTACACCACTCATCAAGCAATGCCCTCCGAAGTTCCGGTAGACAGGTGGGAAAGGTTGACGGGCTGCAATTCGTCGGTGAAGCATATCCCACACATGCTCTATTGGATTCAAGTCCAGTGAGTATGCTGGCCAATCCTTACGGGGATATCCTTCGATTGAAGGCATTCATCTACAATGTTTGCGCGGTGAGGATGGGCGTTGTCATCCTTAAACAGAAATTCAGCACCCATGGCGCCCGAAACAATCGTACATGTTGTTCCAGAATGACATCCTGATAGATGTGGCCTGTCATCGTTACACTCTGAACATGCAGGTCACTTCTGGAACCAAGAATAATTCCTCCCCAAACGAGCCATCCTGCACCACCGTAACGGTGTCGTTTAATGGTGTTCTCTTGGTGGTAACGGGTACCTGGCGCTCTCCATATGAAAGTCCGGCGAGAATCAGACTGCAAACTAAACCTGGACTCGTCGGAAAACATCACACAAGACCACTGTTGTGGTGTCCACAATGTATGCTCTCTACTCCTGGTTAATCGCAGGTGACAGTGAGTTGCAGTAAGGGGAACACATTTGACAGGCCTACGAGCATATAGGCCAGTGTGCCCTAAGCGTCTGTACACGGTCTGCCTTGAAACTGTCGTACCGGTAGCTGAAGAGAGCTGACGAGATAGGTCTGATGCTGTGCTCCGTCTGTTTCTTTTGGCAGTAACTGCCAAATACCGGTCCTCATTCGGCGTTGTAACTCGGAAGCGACCTGTGCTGTGACATCTACTCACATTGCCATCATCTTGGAATAGTTTCCAAAGCCTGGAGATGACACTCTAGGCGATTCCAAGTTCCTCGGATACTTCCAGCTGGGTACGTCCACATTCCAGTCGTCCGATAATTATACCACGTAAAAAATCATCCAAATGCTTCCTTTGTGCCATAACTATGCGGTTATTGCACTGAAAGGCTTTTAAAGCGCTTGTGAACAATTTTACTTCTTTGCCGCCATTCCTTATACACTCCTCTCTTACACTCTCGCCATTGTGACTTACTATCCGCGCCATCTGGTGGTTTCCTATAATTTGCATATTCTTCTTCAAGATGTGTGTGATAATTCTACAGGTGAAATTTTTATTTTAGAGTTCAATTTCTGTGTCTTTAATTTATGGACATGAGTGTGTATTATTATATGCTAATAAAACAACTGAACAATAAAGGGACAAAAGGGACATATAGAAACTCTGGAGAAAACAAAAAGTGAACTGTATAAATAGGAATTACATCAGTTAGACTGATAATCTGTGGTCTTCATTAGTTCCCTGGCTTCGCAATACCTGCCAGATATACTGTTACTAGACACTGCGAGGCACAGTGGTAGGTACTGTGCATTCCAGATTACATCCTCTACATACATAGAGCCATTTCAAGGATACCAAATCTAAAAAGATAACTGGATATGGACAATCGTGTCCCCGTCAAGTCTAAATAAGGCAACACTTGTTCTTTGTGTTTTAGGGATATGAGAAATTGAATTTTACCATTCTTTATTTTAAATTTCACTTAGCGTTCTCCTTTCATATTGAGAATCCATTTCTCTCTTTATGAGTCTTGATATTGAAATGAGAGGTATTTTGGTGTTTGCTATTTCTATTACTTTAGTTCCTTTTTGGATAGTTAGTCAACCGCTTCATTCCGTCAATTCCACATTGGGCAGGGACCCATTGTAGTTCTACTTCTTTATCACTCTCTTTCAGTTGTTTGAAGTTTTCCTGCAGTCCTCAGTTCTTCTTAAAAGAAGTTATTGCTTGAATAGAAGAGATAGAATCCGATAGAATAACTACCTTTTAATATTAACATACTTTTATAAACTTCACCTGTATGTCCTCGATTTTTGAAATCGATTTTTACCCACTTTTAAATCATATTAATTCGAAATTTTGCACTCTTGTCAAGGACCGATGACAATACAATATTTTAATAATTTTGTTCTATTGTCTGATCAAGATCATCAGGATTAATGATTTCCCATTTCCAGATTTGGCGACTTATTCCAGATCACATTTCCAGAATTGGCGACTAATTCCGGATTTGGCAACTACCAAAACAGCTGAGAATTGATTCTGTGATCTCATTGGATTAAATAATTTCTCCCGAACTCTTCGATTCAAAACGTGTAATTTTATGTCTAATACTGATGCATGTTTTAGAAAGAATATGGAGTTCTTTTTAGGGAAAAATATCATTGAATTTTGACACCTTCTTCCGCATTAAATATTTCAAACTTAACTCTTCCAAATTTCCTTCACTTGTCTAATCCTACATTTTGCAAACCAGGCCGTATCGACACACTGATAGGATGCCAGTGGGTATTCCAGGTTCAAAAAATGACGCATTTAAGATCAATTCATCAATGAATAAACGATAGTTTAAATAACTAAAAATACATGTTTTTATTTCATAAAAAATTAAATGATTTATGAAAATTTTTATTAAATGAAAATTAAATTAAAGTTTAAAAAAACTAAAAAACATGTTTTTATAGTGAATCGAACTAAAAAGCAAAAAAAAATTATTAATATATGAATAAAATAATTAACAATAAAATTAATGCCATTGGGGTAAAAGCGTGGTGTGAACAAAGAGGACTTAATTTAAATTAATTAGTATGTAGTTATATACTTTTCAAATGAAATGGCTTATGGATACTGAAGAGCCAAACATGTGATTTTCAAACATTTAAAAACCAAAGGACTTTGCTGGAATTTTTTCATTTTTTTTTTATTAAATGTAGATGAATTAGACAATTAAACTGGTAGAATTTTAATTTATCAATATCTCGTTTTTATTTGCATAAGTTTTTAAGGTGTCAAATTTAGTCTAAAGCCATTTATTTCAATAGTTTCTCTCAGTAAAATTATTCCATCACAAAATATAAATTCTTTTAATCAATAGTTTTTAATTTCTTTTTTAATTTTTAATTTATATTATTGCAGGCATTTCAGTTCCAGGCAATTAAAGAATTAATAATGATTACAGAGTTTTAATGCACTTTGTCTCCTCTTTTATTTTCTTTAATAACTCTGAGATAAAATGTTTTGAGAGGATATAAAATGCATTATTCATAAGTAAATGATATACTTTGATGACATATTTCAAATAAATTCAAAACATATATTCACACCGTATACTCCCCAGCCGTGTCTTAGAAAAATCATTGATATTCGGATGATGCATTTTTGTGATATGAACCCTTTTCCTCTATATCTGTTTATTATTTTTTACTTTATCCAAATAATAGTTTAACTCAACAACAATTCTTAATTAACTAAAGAATTCATAAAAATCAAACTATGTATTAAATTTTTTTTAAAATTTTTTATTCAAAATAATGAGTGAGACTTACTAAATAGAATTTTAACTATTACAATTACTTACTATTCATTTATAAATATCAAGGAAACCATATATTTTAGAAACTTTAAAATGTATAAAAAGACATACGTAAAGGAAAGTAAAATAATTTATTACATTAAATTTGTATTCATTTAGAAGGTATGGAGTTTTATGCAACACTGAAACACAAATTATTAATTTCAGGATGTACATTTACTTGCTTTACTTATCAATTCAAGTAAAATATATTTTTTCATTCAGAATAGCAAAAACTCTTACTGAATAATTTAAATAATAACTAGGGGGGGAGGACGCCCCTTGTCCACCTGACGGTGGATCAATCCCCATTGTACAAATTATGCAATTGTTTATAATCATTGCTCAAATTGTAAAATTGTACCTTATAAGTATCTACGTGGTTTGATTTTTTCAATGCATTGTAAGCAGGAAAAAAATAAATTTCATGTCTTCATCTCTGCATTTAACTTTTTTCAATATATATATATATATATATATATATATATATATATATATATATTGTTCACAAATTTTCAATAGTTAATAAAATACTTTCAAAATTTCATCCATTCAAGTTCAAACACATTTTTTTAAACTTGTAATGGATGGCACTTGATGTTAATACAGTTTTTTCAGATATTAATTCATTACTTAAATTTAAAAATGAATAAATAATAACAAAGATAATAGTTCAACATCATATATAGAAAGGAAAATCTTTCGCTGTGTTCCTGCAGCGCCATGGATAGCGTGTGGGACTTCTAAGACAAAGGTCGTGGGTTCGAATTCCATCTGAAATGGTCTAATTTCTGAAAATGTTATCTCTTTTTTCATTAGAATAATTAAACTTAATAAATGAATAATTAGTAACACAACAAAAAAAATAGTCCAACACCATATATAGGAAGGAAAATGGAAAATCGCTTTATATTTTGTCACTTATTATTGTGATTCTGTCATATGTATATACATATTTATATTAATTGTAACTATTTAATAAAAAGTGGCTAAACTAAAATGTGTTTTTTTTTTGTTAACCGAAGTAGGAATTATAACTTAATTTTTTACATTACTTTTTTTATATAAAGTTTTGTACATGGTCTATCAGTGCTTGCATATATTCTGTTCTCAATTGTGCTTGGATCGATGGTAAATAATACAAACGCGCCCTTTCAATTTTCAGATACGCATTTATGATATAATGTTCTGTTAATCTTTGAGCTTGAAGAAGTTTATTTAACTGAAAATTGTACTATTTTGCTAATTTATAACCATTTATTGAACAGGACTTACTGTCTTTTATTATTGTTCTCGTGTGTAGGGTAAATAAACAAATTAATTACATCATCATGAAATACCTTTTTTTATATAGAGAGAGCGTAAAAAATATTATTTAAATATAATGATATTTAAATATTTCTTTAAGTATAATATGCGTGAAAAATAAATACTAAATAATTATCCTAAAATAATATTTTAGTCAAAATAATGAAATATCTTCATCTCTAATAAGGTTAATTATGCATAAGATAACCTGTATATACTTTTTTTTCTAATTTTAAAAACTACAAATATTCTTAAAACAAAATTCCAAGATCATAAGAGAATATCTGTGCTCCCCACACAAATGGTACCTTTCTACTACCCAGCGAAATAATTCATTTCATGGCACTTCTTTTTACAACTCAACCTTTCAACCCCTGACAGTCCTTACTGAATTAGTCCTAATGAGGTCAACAGTAGTGGACATTCAGTGAAATTATCAAGTTCCTTATCTATCGAATAGCATTCCTCACCTACACGCAACACACATGCTGCTCAATTTATGAGGAGCCCAATGGCAACTATCGTATGTTAGTACAAGCTGAAGTTTGTCTCTTTACCAAAAGCTTCAGTAATAGACCCTCCTACATCTCAGATAAATACAATTTAGTGGAGACACTGATTATCCTCCCTTCTCTCTTATATCAACTGCTACAACACAGACATTTGAAGCTGTGCCCATAGCGAAAGGATGAGTACAGTCGATAGATGTACTATAGCTTAGTCTTAGTTGTCTCTTATTGATCCATCGAATCAAGCCGGAAGCGAGGCAAAGAATTTCCGCTTCTTCAATTATTTCATGTTTCTAATGTTAGAGAGATGTACGAACTGTGTGTTTTCAAAGAAGTTGTAACTATATTTCAAGAAATGAAGAAGTTACATGAATTGTGCAATTGTCACGGATAAAATAATGATTGGTGCCGGTGGCGCTACTCGTTGTGAAGTATGTTTTTCTTCGATTATTTTGTGCTTTAGCATGTATTAAAAGCCTTCGAATTTAAAAAACGTACTTTATGCATCAGAGTTTAATGCTTTGATTTAATATATAAGGGGTAAATTTTTATTTTTATTAAAAAAATGAAGCAAGTTTATAATTTGGAGAGGGCCTTATCGGATATTATATTTATATCTATTCAGTGTCATATACTTTTTTTCTTAAAAGTAAAAAGTAATTTAAAAGAGAGATTTTTTTTATTCTTTTTCGTTTTATTCTAAGATATCTCAAGGTGTCAGAATGCAAATATATATACATATATATAGAACAGTAGTTTTAGAATTTTAATATTTATCGATAGACATTTCTACTTTTCCATTTTTTCAATGGTCTTCGAAAAATTTACTTATTTATTTTTCTTAAATTGTAAGTTTTCCTACAGAAACACAGATACGAAATGGAAACCGATGCTGGAGTAATCAACAAAACATCTGACAGTTAAAAAAAACACACTTTGATTTTAATTTAGATATGAGCTTAGCGTTTCAAAAAAGAAGCCAATCATAGTTTTTTCCATTAAGCATATAGATCTTAAAATAAAACGAGGAGTGTGTATCTCGAGCAAATGAGATTTTTAATACGGTCCTGGTAAAAATAATTATGTAATTATACTCGATTATGCAATAGCTTTTAAATTAAGGTGAACAAGCTATGAAGTCAAGGGAAATGACGATAATATTAAGAAAATGTTTGTGTATTAAAGTTTTGTGTCAGAAAGAACAGCATGACTTTATTAACATAGAGTTTCGAAAGTTCGTTTTATAATTTCTACGAATATTTTCAAATCTTAATTGTTATTTTAAAACTTCACTGTCAGCTTACATATTTCGCTTAAACAATGAATGGTATTCTATGTATTTAAGTTAATTTCGTAGGAATAAAAATTTGCCTTAAGGATTACATGAATTTTGTTTTTAAAAGACATGAAGTTTGTTTTGATCTATTCATTAAATATTTTTCGAAGAGTATTTCCTGTTAATTTCTCTTAGGCATCTTTCTTACTATTTCTTTAAAATCACAAATTTTCTCTCTGTGTTCTTCGCAACTGTAAATGTATTCTCTCAGAATATTCATATCACCGAAAACTCTAGTAAGTATTCAAGATTTATCAACAAATACTTTCTTCCCATTTATAATGCATTTTATTTCATGTAACTGATTATTGAAAAGGATAATAGTGATTCAAAATTTACCGCAAGGAATAGTTTGCTGAAAGGGATATTCTTTGATAGAATAATAAACTTTTATCCATTAACGCTGCCCAATTGTGTTATTACTTATAAAAGGGTTCTGTGAAATGGAAAATATTTCTACGATTTTTTTTTAACTAAACTATTTTGTTACCACTTAAACATTAAGCTTGAAGCATTTCTTAACAATAACAGAAGAGATTATTTTGCAAAAATTCTGTGTTAATCGAATAAATTACGTTGTATATGCAATCAAAGTTAAATTAAAATCATTTACTAGAATGGAGTTTTTATGACATATGAATTTAGTTCAGTGATCTATGTAAATATGCTGGTGATACACATTTTTAAACCACTGATTATTGAATTATAAATAAAAATCGTATTTTTTACAGGATCATAATCTCAGTTCTACTTGCTTTGCTTTAGAATAAATTATGAAATTTAACCGAAAAAATCATTTTGGTTAGCTCATTTCTAAGCAGATAATAAAGCTAAAAAAATGCGTCAAACAGAAGTATAAGAAAAAGAACCTGTACTAATACAAAAAAGCAATTGCTGGATTTGTATCTCTGACTTAGTAATTCCCTTTCTTAGGGATGAGTCACAAAATTTGTAGCCATTTTTTATTGATTAGTTTGTATAGCTGAGCCATATTTTCATCTGAATTTAATTTAATTTCCTCTCATTTGAGAATTTTGGGAGCTTCACGAGAAATGCATTTCAAAACGTTTTATAGAAAATTCTACATTTTAAAGACTTGGAATAAATAATTTAATTAGATGTTCGCTACATGTCTATTTGTAAATAAAAGAATTCATTAGTATAAATGTTCTCAAAATGTAGCGATAAATTCTTGTCTCATCTAGCTATAATTTAAATTAGAATAATTTGACAGATACTAAATTTGAATTCAATATTTCATGCATTCTTTATAGACTACGTCTAAATAAACTAAATCCAGTCTATAGTTATATTCTCACTGGTCTATAAATGAAACAGTTCAGCTCTTTAGGCACATTCTGAAATTTAAATGTAAATTAAAACAAGCCACTTTCAATACGAAAGGGAAATAAATGTTGAAAGTGTGTGTGACTCTGGCTTAGTTATTAATATAATATAGGGTTTACTTTTTGTACATTGTAAAAACAAGTTTTTCATTTTTTTTCCGTAATTACTTTTCCCCCCGAGCAACAAAAATAATATATTTTTATCGATGTAACTTATTTTATTATTTGATGCGTTAAATAAACAATTTATTGTAGAATATAAAAGAGCATTTCCTAAAAAAATATAAAGCAGAAATATAAAATTAATTCATTTCTCAATGTGTAAGAATGTAAGTCAAATTAATTTTTTTAGATAAAAAAAATAGTTAAATTATTTCTGAGAAAGATAATTTAAACTAACAATTAAATAAATTCATAATTAATTTCTTACGCCTTTTTATTTTACTTTATACGCAGTTTGTTAAAAAACCGAATAATTGTGAGATAGATGCGCATACGTAATAAAATAATGAGCTTCCTTTCATAATTAATGCTTATCCTTCCTTTTTTATTCCTTACTTATGATAATGTTTGACTTAATATAAAAGCACAACATTTATTACCCTTTAAAAGGACCATAATTTCTTGAATAATTGTAAATTCCAGGAAATAGCTAATCATTTTATTTAAATCTATCTTAATTCATGCCTATTCAAAAAGCTACCTCTATAATTCTTGCATATACAGTAAAGTATTAGGTTCTCAGTTATGAAATGGAGCAAAGATATAGATTGAGCACATAACCTCATTTAGAGGCAGTATTTTGGCATAGTTTATTTTTCGTGTGAAAGGTACATCTCTTCCTCTTTTTAAAGCATATTTTAGTTTGAAAAAAAATTAATAGATCATCTTAAAATCTTAGTTTTTATTGGAAAAAAATCGAATTCAATTATGTGCATTTTTGCTCCATTTCATACTTGACAACCTAATAATTCGAAATCAATGCCTAAACTAAAAACATGCGAGTAAATAATCCAATAAAATAACCTTTAGAAAATGTTGTATAAAATCTAAATTTATTTCGTATATTTATCTGGCAATATTAAAAAAATGATGAAATGAAAAGATATCACTTGAATTTTATAGAAAAGTTATTTGAATCTAGCAGTGAAATTCTTTGAATTCCTTTTAATGCAGGAAAGGGCATTAAAGTTTGCCCTATGGATCGAATCAGGCACAAAGAAAGATATACTACTTAGAAGAATATTTCGAAGGGGAATTATACCCATCTATATCTGTGATAATAGAAAGAAATTGGGAGAGTTTCACTGGAAATAAATAATAAATAAGACTAGGCTAAGTGATTACAGGAGCACGAGTACATCACTCTTCCATTTTAAATACTGAGTTTAGAAAGGATTTACCTTCAACACATATTGGATTTTCTCCCTATATTTTAAGCCATACGTCAGCGACTTAGCCTGTTAAGCTTTAAATCATCAATAAACATTAAATCTCTAATCGAAACTTTGAAATTTGATTTCTAGGCTCCCAGTGGAAGTTCCAATATAATTAAACTGATATCTAGGGAAATGGCTATTTACTATTGTATACCAAATACATAAAATATATGACTACTTTTAAAGCTATTTCTGAACGATTCTATGTAAAGGCAAGTTTTAGAAATTACTTTATACTTTTCAGAAAAATTGAATATGTAATTTATCTTGATTATTAAAATGTTTTGAGTTATAATTGCAAAGAAATCGTTCTTTTGCATCTTACAGAAAAAAAGGACGTACCTTTTTTCATTCCATAAGAGAAAAGGTTTGACAAATAATTTCCCAAACTTGCGAAATTACCTTATAAAATGTTTTAGTATTGTATTTAAGCCCATAAAAATCTCGGTGTCCCAGTTATTTGAGGAAAATTCTGATAATAGGTAGTTTCCAAGCTTTATTCCATCGAAGATTGTGGCGTCAGTTAGTAATTGCCACAATACGTAAAATTCAAGTGGTTTCAAATTTTTCACATGGGAACTTAAAAAAGAGGTACTAGTTTAAATACCATTTTTTAACTGGACTAGGAATCCAAATCAACAATGAAATTAATCGGAAACAGCAATCAAAAAACAGGAATCATCAGTCTGTAATAAAATTAAAATATAAAACTTAGACATATTTTTTTTTCTATTTTACGTTGATTTATTCTGATAATTGCAGATAAATGTGTCATTCAGATTAAATTCAAAACAATATCTATGTTTTCAGAAGTTTAAAAAGAATAGGGTAGCAATTTTTTAATTTAAGTCAAATTTATAGTTCTTACTATAAAAATGCGTTGAAGAAAATCTTAAGGAAATAAGAAGCATTTCAGTAAATTTTACTCATTTAGCACTATAATTAAAGCCTGATTTATTTAATCCTCATAATAGTTATAATAATTACAACGAGATGGGGTTGGAAGGTACGATAAAAAGTAGTGTTTTATAGAAGATGTGGACGGGCTACTTAATGGCTATCTAAATTTATTGCATCTCCTCAACCATCATAGAAAAAAAAGGAAGAAAATTAACCACCCCAAATAAAAAACCACTCAGAACTTTCATATAATTATCTTTTATGTGATAATAAAGAATAGATTTAAAAAGAAAACATTCAACGCGTAGTAGTAGGGTAAGAAGAAAGAAGAAATATTATCGAAAATTATACAAACTGGCCCATAAAACAGAATCAAAATATACAAGTACTTAAATTTAGTTTCGAATTTTGAAAACATCGTTTCTGTTTCCTGTAAAAATTTTCAAGAATTTAAAACCCACTAGAAATTCTTTAAGGAACATTCTTGTGTTGATCAGTATTAAATTTATCACGTTAAAGATACCCGCAAAACTTACTAGAAGGAAAATATTACATAATCCTTTATAATTCCAAAATACTTAAAGCTTTAAATTAATAAATAACACATAATTAAAACAGTACATAATTAACCCCCTGAGTACCAGTCTGCTCTTTCTAGTATCGCAAGAAATCCTAGATTTCTAGGGATGCTGACATTTACGACTAACAATTCATCTTTCCTTTGATACTGACTAAAGTACACGGTCGTTCATGTTTCATTTAGCTTTCTAAAGTTTGTATAAATGTTTTTACTGCTTATTTTTACTTTTTCTTGTCAATATGGCATCGTCGTTGGATTTCAACGAAAGTGATACTGAATGAGAATATTTGCCGTAAAACGATGAATACGACAGTCACTCTGATACGGATCTCTTTCTGATGAAGATGAAGAAATGGAACAAAAATGACAATACATTTATGAAATGCATGGGGAAAGGCTTTTTGTTTCAAGGAACATTTCGAGGACTTCCACAAAAAATTTTAATTTTAATTCTAATTTCCCTATTTTTTCAAATTTTTGTAACTTTTCTTTTGTAATTTTATGCTATCTCAATAAAAGAAAGTCTACCTTATAATGTTTTCTGTGCTGGTTGCACTAGTAGAACATCTAAATAAGCCATGTATCCACATGGGATTACAATGGTATTTTGCCCTATATATAGTATGTATCCACTAGTGGCTACATGGTGTGCCAGAGGTTAATGAGTAATTTAATACGAATATCTTAATAGTTTTAATTTGAAACGTTTTATTTTACATATCACCATATACTCGATTTTATTCATATCTAATCCCTTTAGTCTTATGCTACAAATCATTAGTAGTTGTCTATTACTTTGTAAGGTCATTAAGATAAAGTAAAACTTCCGAAATTAATAACAGTTTTCCAATCCTTTACTTTCAAGTTAACAAATAAAGAAACTTAAAAAAACTGGATAAAAAAATTTAATAGAAAAAAAATTCGTCCAACTTGTTAGAGACAAACTTAAATATCACAATATACGGTCTCTGCAAAACACACATATGTGGGAATGATCAGTAAAAACTAAGGTGCTTGTCGTAGCCTAGTGGTTATGGTCATGAGTTTGTGACCCACGTGTCATGAGTTCAATCCCTGGTGCCACTTAAGACCTATCATGTAGAGGAGCCTATGTACGTTTAATCTATAGAGATAATTACCAAAGTCCTACTTTGGTGTGGTGTGGAAGTTCAGAGAGGAGGGTCTGAAGTCAGGTGTCGTCCTCGTCACTCGACCGAGGTTCAAATTTATGAATTCGTCACCAATAGCCCTTGTGTTGTTTTATATTGCGACGTTAAAAAACTCTCTCACTCATTAAAAAGTGAATGAATACTTTTTTAATCATGAGCATGCAGGAAAACATTGAAATTAAGTTAAATAGCAAATGCATTATTATAAGATCTATCTTAGATAGCATTAAGTCAACGTTTCTCAAACTGTGGGGTTCGCCCCCCTACGGGGGCGTGATAACTCTACGAGTGGGTCGCAAGCACATTAAAAAGTCGAAAACAAAATATTTTTTTTAAAAAAAAATTTTTATATGCTGGAAGAAACAAAATACATTCTGACATAATAAAAATTAAAACACACAATTACACTGATATAATACACTTATAAATATATCTGTACTAAGCAATGCATTTATAATTAATTTAACTATACTAAGTAAAGAGCAAGTTTATAATAAATACCAGTGACCCCATGGGCTTGTCATATATAAAATTATATACAAAAACTAACACTTATCTTGATAATTTGTACGGTTTATAATTAATGCCGACTAAAAGCTACGCGGTTTGCTCCCCAATACCATCGTTTCCTACGTAGGCGCGCATATATGATGTATTGAGGGGGGGGAGAAAAGGAATAAATAAGCAAATCCTCTGGAATAAGTAAATCCTTCCCCAACACTGTCAAAGTCATCTTATTACATTCCTAATTCCTTGGAATAAATTTATGGGTAGCAGTAAACAGAAAAGATCGTACTTTGGAAAAACGTATATATACGCCATGGGCAATTAACGATTTGTTTGAGCAAGACGTTTATATACGCCGATAGCACAAGAGGTTAAAGTAGTATGGAGAGGGGGGGGTGATGAAAATTATAATTGAATATTGGGTCCCAAATATTGAAAGTTTCAGAAACACTGTATTAAGTAGAATATACGTTGAAAATGTTCCTTATTTTGTCTAATAAGTAATGTAAACCATGATTATTCATATTCTTCTGTGTGTTTCACCCTTTAATGAAATTATAGATTCATGTGTCAGATTATAACACTACAATAAAATATTTACAAGTGTGGATATGATTATTTAATTTTTAAAAAGAGCAGTTTACTCACACATTATAGTAATTGACATTGTTTTATTTTGTTTTAAATCTCATGCTTGTAATTTGATAGATAATGACTATTTTACTTGAAAATGGAAATATTTATTAGAGTATCCTTCTTCAAAATTTCATTAAAATCTTAGAAATCTATCTAATCAAAGAGTTTTCTTTTTAGTTTTATAAAAATGAACTTATTTGCTTGGAATATTCATTAAACAGCAGCAAATTTAATACGTTTTCGGCATTCAATTTCTCAAAAATTTGAATAACCTAATCAAAACTAATAGGACTTCGAATAAATATACTTTCTGTAATACATTTATAACGCTCTCGTTAATGGAATAAATCCAAGTAAATGTAGATTCGCATTTCTTCGAAATTCTTTCATTAATAGATAAAATAAAAATGTCCCAGAGATTCCCTTGATGATTCTTTGCTAATGCTCATTTTGTTGAAAAATAATATCATCATTTATTATTTGTTCACACAATCCAGGTTGAGCAGCTTGTTCTCATTCAAACAAATGCATTTGGGATTTCATATGAGAAGGAATCTGAATCAAAAAATAATTTTTATTCACTTCCTAACAAGTACCCATAAATTAGTCTTAAAATGTGGCTATCCTCGAAAATTAATTTATGGAGACATCATAAAAGCCCAAATATTGACTTAACAAAAGTGCATTTATTCGAGATGAGTTTTTACATAATTGTGATGGAAATATATTGGCAAATGAAATTTTCCTGACGCTATGCAGATTCGCCAAAACTATGCAGCAAACTCCGGACTTTTATCTTGTTACTAAAAGGTTCTAAATATAATGCTTGATAACTACATACATTTTTCAGATTGTTGAATAACTTCTATCCATATTGTTATTATCTATTTTTGAGACGAAATGAAGTGCAGGAAATTATAAGGGTTACAAAAATTTACTAAAGCCAAATCTTGATTTCAAAAAGCTCCGTCTTTTAATTACTACTCCTTTTGTTTAGATATACGCAACGCATTGCTAATTTATTAACTTAAAGAAGCTATTGCTTAATCTTTAACAAAAGATATCTGCATATTGCATTAATATTTAATTTTCGAATTGAATAGATCTATCCCGATTTCATAATAGTATATCAATTAATCTTGTCTCTCCTCAGAAGATATTTATGATATTTTGCGTGTGTATGTGTTATTAACATACTGCAAAACTTAATTCATTTGAATTGTAATAATATGATTTTGAAATATTATATGCAAATCGCGTTGAAATTAAATTAATATTTACAGAATGCGTTTGTAAACATCATTTTTATGTGTCTTAGAGTTTTGTAATACTTTTGCTCGAAGAATACTGTTAGAAAATATGTTCTGTTATCGATAACTGTGGTCTATAAAGTGCACCTGCAAAACCAATAACGATGACTTGGTAGAAAAGATTTCTGACTACTTTGTTTGGATAATATACGTCATATGAGGGTATTTTTGTTGAGACACACAAAAAAGTCAGCTTTACTTTCTACAAAAAACGAAGCAGTGATTTCTATAAGACAAAACCAGTCTAGAAGACTTTCTATAAAAAGAGATTTTGTAACTGAGCAACAGCGTTCTGTCACACTCCAAGGTTTGTCTTCAATACACTCAAGCTCATTTTTCCGTTTACTTTATCTTCAATACCATGATGCAAGGCAGAGTGTTAACAGAGCCCGTCCTGTGTTTGAAGAGGGCAAAAAAAGGAAAGAAAATGAAAAAACTTTTTTTTTGCCCGGGAAAGTTTTATAACAATGCTTCTAACCTTCTTGGTACTAGGGGAACTCTTGAATCGATGTCTGAGCAAGAACAAGAAGTGAGGGGAAGTTTGTACCTACGCAATAACCACTTCAACTCCTCAAAAGATTTTCTTGCTTTTTTTTTCTTTCTAATTTCATTTCCTTACAGAGTCTATGTCGGTGTTCAAGTTCTGAAACTTCTTAGATTATAGTTCTGAGAGTATTAAAATCATGGATCATGAAGAAGAGAAACACTGAAGTATTAAGTTATATTTACAAATCAGGGATTTATATTTTTACCCTAAGATATTAGAACCTTTTAAGGTATCGAACACGTTCGGGGTACTTTTTAACAAAATAGCATACTAAAACATTATAAATGCTCTTTTAGGACTCAATACCAATAAATATTACTATATTTAACTATCAAAATTTAAAATAAATTACCTGAATTTTACAAAAATCACAATTATAAGTGAAATTTTATCAATAATTTTGAAAAACTTCAAAGCAGTTAGAGAAAAAAGTAATAAGCATATATTAGTAAAAGTATTACTAAAACAAATTAGATGCATTTATCTAGAAAATGTACTAAGATTTTAATTTTTTATTGAAATTTGAAAATTTTAGAGCTGATTGAGTATACATTATAAGAAAAGTTACATTTTTTATGAGACCATTATTTAAGTAACAAGCCACAAGTCAAAAAGTATTCATACAATAAGAAATATTTTAGTACATTCTGTAGAAAATAACATAAATATCAGGTTCAAAAAGTTTTATAGAAATACATTCGTAATATTTTGAGTTATCACACTCGCCATGATAGATTTTGAGCAATTTAAATGACCGCTTCTGGTAGATCAAAAAACCCACTTTCGGTTTTTCTAACTTTATAAAATTGATTGTAACTTGGCCTCTAGGTAGCGTAGATACAAAACAAAGTATGTTTCGTAAAGACAAAAGATAGCTATATTCAATAAAATAAAAAAATAAAAAAAGATCTATCTTGACTGAATTTGGTCATTTTCAACGTGTTCGGATACTTTCATCGAATCAAAATATATTTAGATATTTAAAGAATCGGTTGTGTCTGATTAAATGGATAAGAATATTAATGTTTATTTTTCATTCTCTTTTATTCATCTATTTTTTTAGAATCTGTGATAATTCCATTTGATTATTCGTATCGAATTATATTTAAAAATATCCGTCTGGATATGATTTAATTGTTCCTGTTTTTATTTTAATTATACGAATAATTTGAAATTAAACATTATATTAATCTAATAACGTATATAATGTAAATATATAGACATGTTTCATCATGCATATAAAGAAAATATTAAACCCTGAAAGTAATTCAAGTTATCTACACTTTTCAGCAAACCAAGTTGTTATAGTGTCTGTAGACATTCACTTTTAAAAATATCTTATAAAAATACAATTCTCTTTCTTCATCATACAATTTTTTTTTTTAAAAATTGCTTCAAGGAAATTAAGGAAAAATACTTTATGCTTGTGAATAGCAAATAATTCAAGCACAATTGAATAAAATATTAAGCTAAACTTTTTTATATACGACAATGGAAGGAAAATTCTGTTTTAATATTTGAGCATTTTTCTGTCTGGAAAATGGTTCCAATTTATACTCAATTCTTTAACATTAAGAAGACTCCAAAGAATAGGGAGATCTTTTACTTTACAGTATATATACTTAAATAATTTATATTTACTTAGACATAAATAACAGTTTAATATATAAATTGTATCTCCCCACATTTATTCGTAAATTATCAGCAACACCTCTAATTAATATTTAAAATTATATAATGATTTTGTTCATTTTATATATTCAGCAAAAGGAGATATTATTCCAAAACCGTTTATTTTAATTTTTTCAATACAAATGATAAACTGAATAACAAAACAGCTTATTTATATAAATTGACATTGTTCAAAACTGTGTTCAATAGATTTATTAATTTAAAATAAGTTATTCAAAATATTGAACAAAAATCTTTATAAAGGACAAAAAATACTTCATGTCGTATTATTTTTATCAATGATGCCCTCACTTTCAACAGTTTCTTAAATTTTTAAAACTCCATAAACACAATGCATAATATTTAATCCATGGTAACATATTTTGTTTCTACTAATAGAACACAAGAAAATATGGGGATTCCATTTAAGATAGCTGATGAAAACAAGTATATAATTAATCGGCGTATTAAATACATTAAAATATTTAATATTTTAGGAATTTAAGTATAAATTAACATCAAAATTGTACTTATTCTTTTAATGCGGTAAAATTCTCTCATCATTGTATTCGAAAGCTTGATATTTGTTCCTTAACTTACTTCAGGAAGCCATCGCAGCAGAATTTAGCTACACTTTCCATTGATATGAAATTTCGTTATATTCATTAATAATTCCTGACGATTCAATTTTGGGATTTTGTTTCCAACCTTTGAATGAGGTGATAATCAAGCATTTTCTTCTTTCGGGAGAAAATGAAATAAATTTTAATTGCCGATGATACTGATGATGTCTCTAAGGCATAGCGAAAACTTATCCTAATTAGTATTAGTAGAAATCCAAGAGAAACGTTGAAAATGGAGAAATAAGCCACAGAGAATCTCTACGTTATTTTCATGTCTCTTAAAAGGCATTCGATGCTTCTTAAAGATTACCGAATAAATACTTTGAAGTAGAAACAAGATGATAACTTTCATGAGTTTTCTTAATGACTTTTATAAAACTAGTTCTCCTATAATCAAAATAGTTAGTGATATGAATTCCTTTTTTTTATTTAAAAAAATTTGTTAAAAATTTCCTTTTTTATATAATTTATAATCAAAGAAAATAAGATTTATTTGATATGGCATATATATAAAAGGTATTCATTTATTTGTTTCAATAACTATTAAAGAAATATATCCGTTATAGTGGTTAGTGAGGTTTGAATACCGGAGAAGGCATGAATGTTTGTAAATGTATAGTGCCTTTGCGCAGCATAGGGGTACTCCAAATAGCCGTCGATCCGCATATTTTCTCGTGAGGTTAGTGGAAGAGGAAGAGAGGTGGGAGGTCCAATTTAAAATTAGGGTGACACCGAGACAAATTGTACTGTCAGTTGATTGGTGCTCAAATCTATAAATAACGACAGGCATATAACTAGCCCCTTGCCGAGAGGAATTTCGTGGTCCTCAATCTGACACCGTCAGACAAGTGGCATTAGCAGCAACAATATAAATATAGTTGTCTGAACTTGTAAATTGACCCTCAAACTAATATTTGAGAGTCAATATAAAAAGTCAGCAAAATAAATATCCCGTATTGGATAATGGATTATAATTAAGTTGATCACACATATCTTATGCTATATATCGTATGAAGCTTTCAATTTTTTTTTATTTTAGCATAGATTTCTGCTACAAGATCGTATTTATGTCACACACTAAATAGTTTTTTTTCCATATATATATATATATATATATATATATATAATTGATGAATTTGCTAAAACTTCATACCTAAATGTTATGAACAAAATGGAAACCTATTAGTTAATAATATTTATAAATGAAGCCAAAATACACTTTATACTATATTAGTATTGATTTTAGAAGCTTTTTATTTAAATTAAAATAATTAAGTATGCTGCACTTGATTACATGAAAAACAAAATCAACTCGTACTAATATTGGTAAGGAAAACTTGATTAAGATTTATTTAACCATTTAAGGAATGAAGCAGAATTATTTAAAAGTTTGCAAATGATACATAATTTAGAGACTGCTATACAATTTACTTAAAAAATCCTGTATATTTGGCCTACATTATCAATTTAGAAATAAAAAATTAAAGTGATTTGAAAAAAAATAAATCTCGTTATATAAAGAATCTAGTAGCTATTTGATCATTAAAAGGACCATACTATTTATTTTTATTATTTAAAGGTAAAAATTACTGGGCTTTTCCCAAGAATTGATTCAATAGCTTATGAAATTTCATGAGCATATTTTTTTTCTAATTGTTTCAGCTAGTCATTTAGAAGCGTAAATATTTCTATTTTGGGTATTGGTATGTAAATAAAATAATTCAAACTCCTTTATCAAACAACTGAGGTAATAGAAAAAGTTTTGATCAAAATTAGAGGCAAACGATTCAAGTGAACGCAATCTTTTTGATTAATTTTGAGTGCATGGAGCTAAAAATTTGGTATAGAATTCCCACATACAAAGTATTAATATTTGTAGACACATATGTAAATACATACTATTCGTGTAAATTTTGGCATAATTTTTAGTTGATTATTTCGTACTTAAAACTGTAATTCTTCGTATACTTCTTTTATTACTAGTTTTAGAATAATTTTTGGCAGCTTTATTTACTTCTTTTCCGCACGTTTTTAACTCGGACTACAAATAAATAACAAAAGACAATTTAAACCCTTTTGCGTGAGTTCATTAATTTTCCTTCAAAACAAATAAATTTATCAGAAAAAATCATAGAAGAGAGTATAAAATGTAATTTAAAATGCAATAACATGAATACTTTCACCCAAAAAAATTCCTTAATTATAAAGAATTAAGAATTGAATCGTCAGATTAATAAATCATAACATAATAATCATGCGTACTATTATTTTTTTTATTTAATAAAAAGCAGCTCATTTTCAACAAAAAGAGAGACCGCGGCTTTTTTTTTTCTCTCGCGGTTTTTTAAGGCTTTCTTTTGTTTAAAACACCATAATTTTTTTAATTAACTTCTTTTTATTTTGTAAATGAATCTGAAAATCTATTCTTTGTAAAGAATCACTAAAAATAATTATTTCGAGATATACCCAAATATTTCTAGTAATCAATATTCGAGATATGATTTTAGTCCTTCAATGAAATTACTAATAGAATAATGCAAATCTTGCTCTTTTAATTCAGAAGACACTCTTTAATTCTATTATGTTTTTCTAACTTATGTAGCTCTTTATAATATATTAATTAAAGCTCAACATATATTAGCTTATTATATATATTACGGGATAATAATAAATTATAAGACTTCAAATGATCAATGACAGTATTGCTTAAAACTATTATTTTCATTGGCTTAATTATTACTACTAATGAAATTTATCAGCTTTTAAAGAACTATTACTTAGTCAACTGTAACAAAACTGTTTAACATGAGAGTTTGAATAATAATAAATAACACACAATTTTCAATATTCAACTATTAAACTTTCTAACTGTTCCATTGTATATCTCTTTTTAATATTTATCATTGCAAAATATATTTAATTAATTAATTATGTTGTAATAGTTGAGACTTAAGCAATTTCCTAAGAGCAAAAGCGCATAGATTAAATTGTGAAATATGTAACTCCTTTGTAAGAAATCTAAGAGTTCCTTCTATATTTTCATAGATGTTACTCAACAAACTTAATAAGAAAATACTTAAGTCAGAGAAAATTGGTAAATCTGTATTACCCTTTTTAGAATAATTTTCAATTAAACATTTTCAAAGATTCTACCCAAAAAAGCAATGAAAATGAAATGAGGTAGTTTTATTTCCTAAACTTGATGATTAACTAAGCTAATTATCACATTTAGAAAATAAAATATTCTTATTATACAAAAGCATGCACAAAGGAGAGTTTACTCCTTCAAAACAATTTGTTTCCTCCAGCCTTTCAGAGAAAACAAATAGCTTGAATAAACTTCAAACTCAGAAATTAACTTTTGTAAATGAAAACGGAACATTTGTATAATGTATCTTCTTATTTTCAGAGCAATAGAGAAAGAATCTGTTATGGTAATGCAACATTATTAATTGATCTTTAAACAGAGATTATTCAAAACACGAATGTGTCTCAGGTTATGCATACAAATAGTATTAAATTTTCAAAATCTGGTACAAATTATATCATAAAACGTAAAATATATATTATAACCCCACCTCAAACTAAAACTTTAAATATATCATTATATCATCGCAGATTAAATATATATATATTTCACATATGATGAAATATTAAACAATAAAGTACATAAACATATTGTGAAATATTAAAAAATATATAAGGAATTGCTTATTAAAAAGTTAAACACATTATTACATATTATACAAGAAATATTAACATATTACTTGAAAAATATAAAATGTGTTCATATACTTCAAAAAGGAAATTATGACATCACATATTGTAAAGAAAATATGGCATCACGTACCGAAAATGTAATGTCATTCTTTGTGTATAAAAAAAATTTAAAATGTCACATACTATGAAATATATATATAATATCACATAGCATATAATATAGCACGAAATATCCTCTCGCGTTGTATGATATATTTTAAAACATTGTCGCAAAGAATGGTATAAAACAGAAAATAATCATCACGTGTTATAAAATCTATTAAGGGTTTTTTAAAATAATATTTCTTTCCAAACATTACTTTTAGAAAATAAGTTTGCTTTTTCAAAATAAATAAAATAAACCATTGGCTATAAGAAGTTGGTTTCGTTGAATTACTTAAATTCATTCACACACGCACATATTAAAATTTCAAACATTCACCAAATCCTTTCAAACTGCACAATATAGCCTTCCCAAACTTTCTTTTTAGTGTAACAGTTGGGGATAACTATATCAGTTATAAAACAAAAAAAATTTCGTCATTAAATCTTGGGATATTTCTCTTGGCAGTATTATAGTGTATAACACTCTAGAGTGATATTATTAATCCAACAAATCCAGTCCAATCTATATTATCAAGATCATCAAAAATCAATTCTCATCAAAAAAATCCAGGAAGAAACTTCATATGAGTTTTTTCTACTTTTACTTAATTTTTTGTCTAAATGAACAATATTGTGTGCCCAACCTCTCACTCAACAGCACTTATACCTTTGTAAAATTCTAATTTTAAGTTAAATTAGTTTAAAAAAGACTCTATGATTGAATGACATCAGCATACGTGCTATATTTTTTAAATTGATAGTCCTAAGCCTCTCAACCGTGAGGTTTTACTCCAACTTGAAACGGTTACCAAAACATTTTTAAGTGAGTACCATTATTTTCATACCCTATCAAGCGTGGAAACAGAACCAAAGTTATCGCACAATCTTCTGTCGACTGCAGATCTACCTGCATGGTTCATAAGTACACGATTTCTTGCCATTTTTACTCCCTTTATAAAACAGTGTGAAAGCCATAGAGACTATGGCTTTTCAAATGGACTATCCCAATCCAGAACTTACCTTATGCACATAAAATTCACAATGTATAATGCATTTAATATATAAGGGCACTAAAAATCAACTAAAATCTCATTTTTGAAAAACATGTTGTTTAATAATGTTGTTGAAATTGGGGGTTTTTTTCTGTTTATCTTGAAACTAAATTTTTTATATATATATAAGCATAAAAAAACATATATTATAAAAATTCAAAAATCCTTTTTTCTATACTTTATACCAGTACTTGAGTTTTAAAACAGAAATATATCATGAGCAAATCCCTTTATGCAAGTTGTTTCTAGATTTTTAAACTACTTAAAAAGAAGAGTATATATTCAATATTTTTACGTTTTTTAATCTATTTTCAAAATATAATGTTTTAACCACTGTGTAAACTTATGGGATTTCACTACATTTTCAGAAATCCCCTTAATGTTCTTTTTTTCACATTCTGATATCAAAATTGAATACGAAGATATTTTCCTATCAAGCAATTTTTTAAAGCCTCAGTTTAGAATTCTTACAAATGCTTACAGAGTGACCCAGTTTATTGTCACAAAGGGTCAGTTTCCCAAGCCATAACAAAATCAACATTCTTACAAATGAATTGTATTTGAAAAAATATGGTATTTCATTGCATTGTTGACCACTCTTGTAGGTTTTCTGATTGGATGCTACACGCCTCGTTTCTTTCTATAGTGCTATTTCATTGAAAGTGGTTTCTCTTTCTCAATGGTATTGATATAAGAAAATAATTTTCCATTTTTTAAAACGGTTTTATTTGTAAGAACTACATGAATTATAAATGATGTTAACTTTAACTATTTGCTTCATTGCTGTCATTTCGAATTCCATGTTATAAATAATTTTAATATCTTAAATTTTAATTCTTTTTACGAATGATTAGAAAATTAAAAATATATGTATCACATATTTAGAATGGAGTCAGAAAAAAATAAAGTTTTTCAAGTATTTTAAAAATAACCTTCATAAATATGCTATGTAACAAAAGAATTCACATTTCTAAATCTTTTGCAAGATCATTAATTTAAATGCTTGTTAATATTTATAAATAACGTGATAGAAAGTTTTCTCCACTAATTAATTTCACTAATTGATCGTTATTGATATCCTATCCTAAAACTATTTGGATATTTTCGTCGTTCGCGCTAGCTAAGAACATTCCATTTTGTATTAATTTACGAAGGACACAAAAATCTGTTTGTTCTACAGAAAAGTGGGGCTTGAAAAATGAAAAATCTGTCCATTTTTTGTTTAAAAATAATGTAGTATTACTGTTTTGAGGAACAGTAAATGAAATCCAATTTAAAAAATTTCAGAAAAAATTATCACTACTAGTACTAATCTCCCTGCTTGAAAGGAAAGCGTTTTTTATTCCACAAAGAAAATGAGAATTATTTTTCTTTTTCAAATTGCTTATTTTTTGAATCTATATAAACAAAATATATTGTAATGTGTTTGAATTTTTAACAAAAAATTATTTTGAATTTCAAATCTAAAAGAGTATTCGCTCGACCTTTATCTTCCAAAATGCTTCTAAAGCATTTATATACTCAAATTAAATTATACATAATTAGATTTATTTTGATATGCTAGAAAGATTTAAATAAGCTTAAAAAATAAATTTTTGTAATTTGAAAAAATTATAAAATTCAATTCAAGTGTGTTCAAAATAAATTGTGAAGATTCAGTTGTATTCACTTCTAGAAATATATATATATGTATATATATATATATATATATATAATATATATATATATATATATATAGTTTTTGAGAAATTTTGGTAATGCTTATAGGCTGAACATAAACGAAAATTCGAAATATATATTTATCATACTAAGTTAATCTGTGCTGAAATGTTTTTTACATAATTTCATACTAGCTTGCTAGCAGTCACCCTTTTCAATCTATTAAACTACATAAAATTAAAAGCTTCATAGTAAAAAACTACACTTCCAAAATAATTCAACTGTTTTATGTACTGTATAGAACCATTCTTTTTTGTTAATTGCTTTATTTATTAATTTCAAACTTCTATTTAGACTTCAAAATGTGCTTAAGAATCTTAAGTAAAATTTTCTACTATTATAGAAATTAATGGTATATTTTTAGGAAGATAATAACGCTGTTTCATCTCTCCCCCAAATGAGGAGGAATTCCCTGATTGCTAATTATATCCCTAGGCACGAAATAACTCCCCCAAAACCACACCTCATTTGGACTCAATCCACTTCTTTTTTAGAAATAGGATTAAAGTTTTCCCCCCATGGCCTTGCCGTCAACTTTAATCACGATATTGTATGTTGTGACAAGGCGGAGTGTCTTTTAATTACGTATATTAAAGCGGATTATTGATACTGGAGTGATGTGTGTTGTCTCCATAATACTACGGTATATTAAAACAACAAAGAAATGGGGCTATGGTAGTATTAAGTTGCTCTAATTTTTACTTTTGTTGAAAGGTGTCAAGCATTAATTTCCTACACCTGCTGAACCACATCGCTTCTTCACACATTGTAGTTCATGCGGATAGCAATGGATGCCGCTAGAAAGATGTGGATTCTTTGGGGTTTTATCGTTTTCTTTCTGATAGAACAAGATATCTTGGGGAAAAAAGATAAATAAATGTGCAATGTGTATATTTAATATCACACAATTCATGTATGTCACATATTTATTGAACTTAGGTACAAGTAGTTAACAGATCTTTAATTGTAATACATTTTCTGACTTCCAAAAAATTTTTAATTTTTTTTCTCTCATTGCAGTATGATATAATAATTTTCATTCTAGTTCCTATATATACTTAAAAATTACTTTTACACTATATGGTCATACTGTAACGGGTCTATCGGGCGAGCCTCCTACTAATCCTCTTGGGGAAATGTATTTCTTTTAAATATTGTTCTATTGAAAACTTTCTCCCGAAGAAGAAGACACGGTTTATGTAAATGAAAGATGATATTTAAGCATTAACTTTTAGTTACGTAGAGTTAGTGGTTAGAAGTTAGAAGTTAGAGATTAACGGAGTCGAGAGATGCTTGACGATTAGTTGTTGAATAATTAAAGATTGTTAACTGACTTTTTGATCAATAATTTGGATTAGATTAATATCGGCTAGAAGTCGAATAGCTGAAAACGGAATTACGATAATTCAGAACGTATATTACCAAAACGTTCTAAGAGTAAGTTATTTGAAACATAATTAAATATTAAATATACCTTCTGCCGTGCTTTTGTTCCTATACTTAATTAAAGGTTCATTTCCTGCCTTAGGTTGCTAGAATTATTTGATAGAATAATAAAATAGATTTGTTCTGATTAGGGCTGATCTTTATTCTAACCCTTTAAACATCGATGGACGTGACAGGATGCCCATTACAATACGATAGATTGAAACTTCACAGTTTCAATAAATGTTTTTTGTATATCTCTTGAATATTACACATTTATTTTATGACCACTCAAAAGTTTGGTATTTTAGAAAAAATTTGCCGAGGATCTACAGATATGACTGCCATTTATTATCTTATCAGTTAAAGCTGAAGTAATTGAACTTACCTTCTCAAGTACATTTCTGAAATGAAGTATGAGAATAAAAAGCTCTGCTGTAGATTTCTTTTGTGGTGAATGATGTTATTTATTATAATGTTGAGATTATATAATTGGGAATATAGGTAACTATGGCTCTTAATTATTTTAAAAGTTTTACTTCAGATTTAACGTCCAAACATTTCCAGCATATCTCAGAATTATGCATGAATTATAGATTAATAAGTCATTTTACAAGCCAAATACATTACCATAATATTTCTAAGTTCTGAAACGCATTAGAAATGCTTCGTCTGTAGGTGTAACGGGTGGGAGGTAGGCTTTCATAAACTGATTTCAGACACTCATACAAGGACATGAAAATTTAATCAACAGATGATTTCTCTGCTACCAACATGATATCACATGACATGTACTAGTACATTTAAATATAAGCGTATCGTTGCTTGTATATTAAGTCTATCGTCTTCTACTTAACTAATTGGTTCTTTCTGCCTAGTAATTATGATTATTGCTGAAATATCAACAATCTAAATTAGTTGAATATATTATTAAGAATTTTTAATATTCGTTGTTAATTTTAGATAACAAATATTAAAAAATTCATAATTTTAAGGTGTTTCTTGACAAAATAAAATAATGGTGCTGAAACTTTGCAAAAATTGCCCCATAAGCAACTAAAAGAAGCTTAAGAATTTATCATAATTTTAAAATTCTGATTGCTCTTAGAAGCTCTATTACTTAAAACTTTCCAATCAGGCTAGACTTTCATAAAAGGTATGAATTTTTCGACTTCCTCGTAGATTACTTTTTCAACTGCTTGTATAACTTTTAAATTCATCGTTGCTTATAAAACCAGATAAAAATTCTTCTAAAGACATTGTCAATCCGTCAAATTCCTTCCCGTATAAAAAGAAAAAGCTCAGCTGACTGGGTAACCTGGATTAAAAAAATAAATGTGATGATGATATTTTAGCAATTTGGAAGAAAGTGTCTCAATATCTAACAAAATCATAAGTAAAGATATTCTTAAGAGAACATCATTACTGTTTACTTAAACATTGAGTTTTCTGTTGATGATAAAGAATTCACTTTTAAAAGGGCTGTAAATTAAATAGTGACAACTTAACCTAGAAATTCGCTAAACAGCGCGCATGAGCAAATAGGATATGAGAACGTTGAGGAGGCGCTGCTATCGATGTGTAGGGTGCAAAAATTAGTTGTTGTTAGTTGTTGATTAGTTGTTGTGTGGCGTTAAGGAGAAGAGTTTCGCTTCCAACTTTCTAAAGTAGGGGTCTTCAACCCTTGGCTCGCGAGCCACGAATGGCCCACTGAAAACATTTTAATGGCCCTTCATTCGAATTTGTGATAATTTCAAAAATATTGTCTTGCTTGCTTTTTTGTCGAAAAAAATGCCATTTTTTCTGTAATTCTTGATATTCAAAAAATTTCACTGATGTATTTGATATCCATTCGAATAAAATTTTCTGTAAATAGCGAATTTCTTTCAAAAATTTTACTGTATCTTAAATAATTTTAAATGTATAAAATCTCTGACTATGCATAAAATCTCAGAAATTTTCGCAAAAAGGTGGACATTTATCTTTAAAATGTTTACAAAATATTTTAATTCCACTTCCATTTAACTTTCTTGAAACCGATGTATATATATCTGTTAACATCAGTCTTTGAAAAACAACTTCCTTTTTTATATAAATTTCCTGACTACGATATATTTTTAACAGTCCTGTAGCCCTCTGATCATAATGAATTTAAGTCGAGGTTGCCGATGTCAAAAATGCAAGAAGAATCAAGAATTACTGGAAGCCTGAAGCGAAAATGCGTTACCGTGTGCGATGGTTGCAGGATGTGTTAAAGCATTTCGTCCGGGTTGAATGAGTCGAAATTAAAGCGTCAATCAAATGAATGGCGTCACCGAGGTTCGTCACTTCCACAGAAATTTCGATATGAACCCAGTCGATGCAGTGACGGATTTAGGCTTAGGGTGGCAAATTTTTAGTTGCGCCAAAATTTTCGAGGCGGAAAAATTTGAAATCGATTTCGTTTCTTATCAACTGTAAGACCGAATTTTAATGTGCTTTTTTTTCTTGCTTCAAGGTGTCAATATTAAAAGGGTATAGTTATTTTATTAAATAATTAATCGTGTAAGTAGTAAAATTTAAAACATCTAACAAATAGGTACTAAAAACATTTTCTTTAAGTATAGTATTTATCTATTGACATTAGATTTTTCATAATTATTTCCTTAAAAATTTAAAAGTAGCGTTTGATTGCTCATAATCATAGCACAAAATATTAATTCACTATATTTAATTATACTTTTTTGTTACACAAAAATTTTATTATTATTTTTTATTTTTAATCTCACATAAAATTTTTATAGTTTTACGTAATGTGAGATGTGTTTTTCAAAATTTGCCGTGATGAATTTAGAAGGGTCTCACTAGAACTTGGAAAATCATAAAAATATAAAGAAAAAGGTCTCAAAATGCACAAATTAAATGAGTCAATATATTTTCAACATTATATTCCATTTAATTCATTATTTAACCAATACTTTTTTTCTCAATCAGAAAATGATTTCACTATTTTATACTTTTAATACTTTTGAAAACTTCAACAACTTTTAAAAATATTTGCAAAACAAATTTCAGTTTTTTCTGGTCACCCTCGTGTATATAGATTTCACTTAGTAAAAATTCAAAAAAAATTATTTTTTCAATAAGTTTAAAGAATTTAGTAGTTTTTAATTACGTTACGATCAAATCAATATGATCTGATTAATAAAATAACTATTTTCAATAACATTACAAAGAATAATTTTGAAATAGAATTCAAAATTATATTTTTTATTAGGTAAACTGTGGAAAAAAACATTTTAAGCGATGAATTGCAGTAAAAGTATAAAGTATGTTTAGTTCTTATATTATCAAAATGTGTATATATATATATATATATATATATATTTAATTCATGTGTGCCCAAATTCAATACCTAAATTTAATTCGAAGCCATTATTATTATGATTATTATTATTATTATACAAGGGCATCAAATTAACTTGGGCCTAGGACGCCATTGAAAATAAATCCCTCAGTGAGTCGGTGCAGGTTACGCTGATTGTGGCATGCGATTGGGAGGGTGCGATTCTTATTCATGCAATGCTTGCACAACAAACTGTCAACGCAGTCTTATATTGCTGATTTCTGCAGCACCATCTGAGGCCTGTTATGGAGCACAAACGTCCCCGTTTATTGTAAAACAATCTCCCTTTCGTGTTGCATGTGAACGTTTGTTGTCATGTAACAACCAATATACCTATCCTATTGCAACGGTGGCAGTGGAAAATCTTGAAACACCCTCCCTACTCACCTGATTTGAATCCTTGTGTGTGTGTGCGAAGTGGAAGAAACCTCTCCATGGAGCCGATTTAATAACGTTTCATCTATACACCATGCAAAAGGTGCTCCGCCGCTGACATCAACACCTTGCCAATGGTCTCCAACGACTTCCCGAAATTTCACGAAAGGTTTTTTCTTTGCAGGTGATGATATAGAAGGAATGTAATGCACTTTTACTTGTAAGTTTATTAAAAAATTATATCTGTGTAGTCATTACCTAATGTACAGCCCTCTTATAAACATCATACAAAAAGTTTAAGAATTCGCAGAAAAATAAATATTTGTGTCTGCATTAATTTCACCACTGGCACAAAAAAAATCAATTAATTAGTACTTATTAGTATAGTCAGTAAGTTAGGACAAGGAATATATTGACTATATTAAGGCAATATGGTACCCAAAAATTCGTCGAACTATCGAAATTTTTATTGGCTTATTTGATACCGCGAATCTTTATAAACATGCCTGCAAAATTTCAAAGCCTTACCTGCATTTTTAACCATGGAGAAATATTTGAGATGCTAGACAGCAGACTAAACAAAACTGCCACGCCCTCATTTCAGTTCATCAGCTAGAAAAGCTCCTGATAAAAAAAATGAATTAATTATTTTTCTATCGGGCGCAAATGAGACTAACATATGTAACATTATGTATGCAGTAACAAATCATTTTAAGAAAGAATTGTGCAGTTTAAGCAAAAATTCTAGTTTCTGTATTGTTTATTGAAGAGCAAATGGATTTAGTCAAGATTTAAAGTTGTGCGTACTTTTTATCATATTATTATGAATAAAATTAAAACTTCAAAACGGATTCTCCTAAAGCACACATACTAAATATCATTTTGATAACTCAGATAATTAAAAATTTAATTCACAAAAGAACAGCAAAACTATCCCGTTATTATCTATTTGTTTTCGGTGATATATATATATATATATATATATATATATATATATATATCCCCTGTGTGCAAGATTCAACATTTTTATTATGAAAATATTTTAAGATATTTATTTAAGCAAATGCACATATACAGTTCTTAGATTTTGATGTATTTTACCTATAAATTGCTATTTGATTTTGCTTTTATTCGTGTACAATATTTAACATGCGAAGGCTTTTAAAATCATGGAAATAAAAAATAAAGGCATAAACATCTTTTGTACAGGTTGTGTATTAGCTCTGAAGTGTGTGTATTTATTTTTTTTATAATTATTAAGATAAAGTTTTATGATGTATTAATCTTTCATTCGTTTTTTTTCTATTTATTCATTATGACAGCATACTGTTTAATTGTTCTACATTTTTGCAGTTTCATATGGTAAGCAGTTTTGAATAAGCTAATTAATATTTCATAAATATTTCAGACTATTCGATGAATATTATATCATTTTATTCACGGAATGAAAACTTCACTCTTATTTCTCCTTGTTCAATTTGTGTACATATACTTTTATTCAAAACCCTAAGGCTTCTTTGATATTTGAAATATGGGTTTGAAATTTTTTATGCATGTTTTGTAAAACAGTGCAAGGAATTAGCTCTAACGTGTTTAGTACTTTTTCTAAAAAATTTCAAAATCAAGATTAATGGGGTTTTTTTTGAGAATTTTTGAAAGTTTAACTGTAAGAAAATTAACAAGAAATTAAAGATCAGTAGCAGAAAAAAACCCATGCATAGTTTTATGTAGGATATTATTAGGTACTTGGAAAAATATTTTTGAAAAAAAAAAACATATTTAAAAAAGACTTAAAAAATTTTTAAAATGTTAAAAAAAATTCAAAAATTTTAAATTTTACAAACATTTGGCAACAAATTTAAAAATTTTTGTATGGAATTATTATTAAATATTAACCCCTTTATAAAATACAATTAGAAGAAAATATCAAATGTTAAAAATTAAAAAAAATTGTGAAGTGGTACCATATTGCCTAAATTTTTTTAAAAAAAGCGTTAAGTATATGGCTATAGTAATTTTTTTTAGTTACGGCTGTCACTGAATTCTTTTATTCATTATTCTCTAACACTTTTTACTTTGAGGAATGACATAAATGTGCAGATATTTTTTTCTTGGAATCCAGCTTTAATTCATATCAAATCTTTATTCGCAAAATTAGTTTTAACGTTCCAAATTAACCTTTAATATTGCAAAAATGCAAGTTAAAATAAATAACATAAATCATAAAATTGATTGTTATCTAATTTCATGAAAGTTTACCGCGAAACGAAAGCTTTTAAAACTTTTCAAACTCCTTTAGATTACATGGTTCATTTTCGATTCATGCTTCGCAAAACGTTTATAAATATTAATAATGATTCTTCAGTTATGTTCATTTAAAATATTAAACATGGATTTAATTAGAATTATATTTTAAATCAACAAATGGGTTGCATTTTAGAAAATATTGCATCATTTAAGACATAAAATACTTACGTGAAAAATTTTATAAAATAATTTTAATCATTGTGTGTAATAGTTATCTCTCTTTTCAGGTATAAAAAAATTAATCGTTATTATTGAATCAAATATTTAAATGTTATTTTAAAATAAAGAGAATAATGCTATCATTTTATTTCCTTGAATATAATTCAGAATATTTGCTTTTGTCTTGGAAATATAAGAATTTTTTTAACTGAGATATTAAAGAAAAATTATTAAAATGAAAATTCTTGTGAATTTTTTCATAACATGTTACAAAAAATGTATTATTTAGATTAAGGAAATGTGTTTTTTCTTAAAAAATTCATATAATTATTTATACAATTGATAAACTTTTGTCTGAATGTTTTTTATTCGGAGGAAGAATTTCTGAATAACTTATATACAATGTAATAAATCTTATTTTCCTTATTTAATAAATGAATGTTAAATTTTACGGATTCAGATATTATTAAATTTAATATTTTCAGAATTTTTTTAATGTATTACTTGAAACGTAAGCCCTGAAATTATCAAACTTGTTTATTAATCACTTAAATTTCTGTGTTGGCATTGTGATTTTTTATTAACCCTTTATCTGCCGATTAAAAGTTTCCTGATTCGCTTCGCAGGGCCATCAGTTTTCACATAGGTGCAAACATGTAGTGTATTGAAGTGGAAGAGGGGAAAGAAAAGGCATAGGTAAGCAAATGTTTCTCTGAAATAAATGAAAACTTCATGAACACTGTCATGGTCATTTTATTGCATATTAAAGTCTTCGGAATTGTTTTACTGATAGCAGTGCAAAGAAAATAATCGTATTTCGGAAATACGTATATATACGTCCGGGGTACTTAACGCGCCATTTGAGTGAGACGGATATATACGTCGAGGGAAGTTAAAGGTAAAGGTTTTAAATATAAAAATTTAATTAAAATTTGTTGCGTTAATTGAACGAAATTCTCTAAAAAAAACTCATTTTCGAATCTAATATATTTAAACAAAAAGAAACAAGATTTTAACTTACTTGGGATCGATTACAGTACAAACGTACATTTAAGTTGAAATTTAGAACGTTGTTTTTTTTTAAGTGACAAGAACAGAACAAAACACACTTATTATCTGTCACTCAAATAATGCAAAGAAGATCTGCAGTAAATCTTCCATAAAAATTCATCCATATTTTATTTGTTGCTGCAGCATGAACTTCAGGATTTGGAACGACGGTTCTTGAATAAAAGATGGATATTTTTAATTTTTATTTTAGTTTTTAAATTTTTTTACTTCATTCTTTTCTGTTTTAAGAATTTTTTCTTCCTTGTTCAAACAAATTTGCTTTAAAATGTAGACATTTTATTGAGTATATTACTTAGTAATGGAACCGTGATATAAATAAACAATTATATAGTATGAAATTCGTTATTTTTAGAGAGCATTTTTTCTTTAAGATGCACCCAACTCTTTTTTACACTGTCTATTTTTACACGTTTTCAAAATAACATGGTTCACCAATATACTATTCTACACAATTTGTTTTGTTCTAATGCGAATTCCAAAAGATTTTTTTTTCTCTGGAGTTACAGGGAATACATGAATTTTATAATCCCTGTTTTTTGTCTTCATTTTATTGGGATTCAACTTGAACACGACATTTTGTTCTTCAATATAATTTTATTTTGTGTTAAAATGTTCAGTTCGTAGGATGCAATAAATAATTTCAATAAAGTTCTAAGCGTTGATGTCCCAAAAACTAAAGTTATTTTTAATTCTATGGGGGAATTTCAATATAATATGTATTGATGATAATTCTTACTATTAAAGGCCTTTAATAATGATCGAAATATTTTATTTGAATCAAAGCTGGTAGTTGTGTTAGACATATCTGACGCATCTGCTGTGTGATGATAGCCTTTTTAATCCAGTTTGTAATAAACATGAACGCTTGTAATCAAGTGTAGAGATGAATAGTTCTTAGTTAGTAGTTTTTTATTCCTAACTTCAATTTGAGTTTCTATATGTTGTATGTGATTATAACTGACTTTTTATTACACACTATTTTTTATAATAAAAATGCATTGCTTTTGTTTTATAAATATGTAATATGGATTTCATTATTACTTTTTTTTGTACTTCTTGAGAAAATTATTTAAAGTTTTTTGATCTTACACAAATTCTTAAAGTTAAGGAACAGATCGCCAAATTTACCAAATGTCGCATGTATATGTACACGATAATTTTTTGCACAGTTTTTTAACGGAAGTATCCACCGTGTAAAAAAATAGTTGAGCGTTTAGATTATCTTATACATTCAAAAAGGGAGAGCAAATTCTAAAAAAAAAAGACTTAAAGAATACATTTGAAAATATTTTTGTAGATTCATGGGAATATATAATGCTTCATGCAAGACATTTAAAAGACTATATTCATCTGTCATTAGCATAAAACTAATTTCCCTCTTACTTAACCATTTATATATATTTTACTAATGCGTTGCTTTTTTATTAAGTAATGTGTTATGCAAGAGTTTGTTACTCCCTTACTGTTACTAATTTCCTTTTTAAACTTTAAAAGCACTTTAGTTCAATATATTTGCATTTTACAGTTTAAGTGGGAAAAACGATATTTTTGAATTCATTTTATGATTTGTCATTCTCAGTAATTTTTAGAAGAGGTCTGTTGATTCCTTTGTAATATTTTTCTGGCTTCCCAAGTATGGAAATTATGTTATGATTTAAAACCTTTTGGGTTACTTAAATATGCTTTTTTTAAATATATTTAAATCAAATGATTTAAAAATTAGAATAAATACTGAATTCTAGGTCTTAAACAACATCCGTATATTTTCCAACGAGCATATGTTTTATTCATAATGAGAATATACTTTGAAAAGACAGAATAAAGTGTTTTGTATGCATAATTTCTTTTAACGAGGTATTTGTGAACAGTGTTATCTTTTTCTTAAATACATTGTAAACTTTAAAAAAAATCAGAATATCACATACGATATTCTTAAATATTTTTTTTTAAACCGAACAAATTATCTTGTTGAAATACTACACTGTAGGAAATTGTTAGGAAGAGTCTAAGAAACAATATAATAGAATTGGTGGTTTATATATGCATAAAATAAGTTTTGTAGTTAGTAACATAAAATGTTTAGCATAGATGGGTAAAATATGTGCTGAATAATAAGTATTAGTAAAGTGAAAGAAAATAGTTATTTCAGAAAAAGATTTCAAGTAAATAGTTTTATGCTAACTCGCAACTTCTACGCGTTTAACTTAAATCAAATTCAGTCGCATTTATAATAAAATAAATAAAAGCGCTAAACTCAAATTGTATCATTACTGAATAAGCACATATTTTTATTTGAAAAATTATAGAATAGATAATTTAAATACGACTTTCATGTTTAAGTCAAATACTTTTTTTTGTAAATGGCATAGCGCAATGAAATATTTTGACTTATTCTTTTTAAAAGTTGCTGAACTTATGCATTTTATATTTGCAAAAATAACCTATAATTTTTAGGTAATCATACATAAAGACATATATTTAGAAAAATAAATCAAATAAAAGTTATTTTGCATAAATTAGTTGATATTCATAAGGGAATCAATATTCTTTAATGATACGAATTATTTTGTGCAATTTTGATAAGTACTTATTTTTATATCAAATAAACAATTTTAGTTATGTTTTGATAGAACAATTTTTTTCTTTCCACGACTTACCGTAAACTTTAAAGAAACTTCTACCACTAATCAAAAAGCATTTCGTAAATTCTATTTATAGTACAGAAATTTTTATTTTCTCATTTTGATATTTGTTAAAAGGTCAATTCAAGTAACATTTTTCCCGTCTACGTAATTTTAAAAGGACCAAGTTTAAGGAACATTCCTTAAGAATGTTCTGGTCACACAATAACTAATTTTTAGATGTATTATTAATATTAATTTTATGAGAGCATTTTTTTTTAATTTGTGTAGCTTTTTTTTTAATTCCTATGTGAAATAACATGAGAAAACTTCCAAACGATTAAAATTCGAAAACTTATGTAACAAGTAAATTTTTTTGAATATTTCCTTGAAATAATCTGTTTTTTAAGTAATTATTTATATAGCATTAACATGCGTGCAAAGTTTCAAAGTTATGAGATCAGTAGAATGTTCAAAAATTTTCCTTTGCGTGTTGTAATTTACACTTTTCATAAATTGTCAGCTCTTTGGCATAAACGTATCGGCCCAAGTCGAAAGACCAAGATCTCTGGTTCGATCCCGGATTAAATCGATAGAATTTCTGGAAGCGAAAATCGTAAGCACGCATACCTTATGATAAAGTAGCACGCGCGCGTAAAAGGTCCCTAGAGGACCATTTTGGCTCTGGTACTCTCGGCAAAATTAAGCCATGGCCATATCAACATCCGACGAGAGTTTGAATTAAAATTATTTCAATCATCCAAATTTAGTAGCAAGAGCCACCCCTAGATGGCGCCACCATGAAATGGCTCTCTCATTTAGGAATTTTCTGTGTCTTTAAAGGCTTAGCTGCCGTTATGCAGTTCATTAGAAAGAAAAAAACTTTTCAGAAATTGCGATTTACAGTAAGGACTTTTACCATCAAGTAATGATTACTAGCATCATAGTTTGGATTGCTAAATTACTTCTAATTTAATTATGTAAAGTTGCATTGGAAACAAAAGGATTCTTAGTTTATTATCCAAAAAAATTGAAAAATCAATTTTTTAAATAATTTTTGTGAAGTGGCTCCCTTAAACTTATTTCACTCCATAGGCAATGTATTTTGATACTGATCATTTAAGAATGATAATTACCCTCCACAACATATTATATGAGCAATCTCATCTTTTTTAGTGAAATTTTAAGTATCTGAAAAAAAAAGATAAAATGCCTTTTCTGTATATTTTGTTTTGCGTGTAACTAAATAAATTGTACATTAGAATCTCTGCACAAAGAAAACATAAACACGCAAAGACTTCATTGCTGATAGAACTCATTCTTAACAAAAATAAAAACAATTCATACAAAAATAAACATTTTTAAGAACTGGAATATAATGCAAAATTGTCAAAAATACCATTTGTCTTAGATAGCAAATGGGTAGGTAATATTCTAGAATGAGAATTCCCAGAATTCCCATTCGTTTAAACACATTTTACAAATTTCGAACATTTTTAATCATGCAAGTAACAGAATTTGACCAGTCTTCATCTATCATTTTTTAATGAAATCTAAAATGAATTTACAACTTCCGTCTTGCTTCTACATGATTTCATGAAATCATTCCACGCTCATGATCAATTTCTTTTCACCTTCAGAGGCGATTTGAAATCCATTTAATCTGATTCTGACATCTATCAAATCCATCTCTCAAATAAATCTCCTCCGTTTCTCCCCGAATTATATCTAACATAAAAGAAAAATCTTAATTTCCACGTTTTAAAACCGTTTGTTCCGGGACAGTTCGAAAAATAAATTAAATCCTTCCTTTCTTTTTTCTTCTTTCTATTAATCTTTTTCGGAACTATGTTTTTAATAAATGCAATCACTGTAACTATTTTCCTTGAGAAGCATTACCCCTCTCCGTCTCTTTCTCTCTCTGCTTTATTTCTTCTTTTCTTAGAGATTATGATAAGGAGAAAAATAAATTCAAAAAGTTCTTATTATTTTATAGAGTTTATTTTTACTTCAGTAGCAGAATAAATCTGCATATTTTCCTAGTCTCTCAAAATAAATAACGTTAGAAACTACTGAACGCAACGAAGGAAGAGGGTTAACGGGGGGGGGGATGTATCATGCCCCTATATCATTTCATCCCCTTTTAACCCCTCTCATCACCACCCTAAATCGAAAATCAAGCCTCAACTCAAAACAGGGCGGAAATATATCATTAACCATACCTATCGAATCGATAAACCCAAACCAAGCGATTTTATAAAAGCGATATTGAAATTAAGATAACATAATCTATTTTCCTATCTTCGTTTATGAAGGTATGATAACCACACCGAAATCGATGAGAAATTTTATCGATATCCGACAATCTCATTCGGGTAAGAGCTACTTGTCTGTGTATTAAATATTGCATCAATATTCTACCCCAGCAAGTAACGTAAAGAGCTTATTGGTTGAGATTACCATTTTTGTTTTGTGTGGTATTTCGCTGAATTTTCGTTCTGCACTTAATAGCACAAGCTGTTTGCGCTCAGTAAAGACTTTATCATTATCACAAAAAGCCCATAAGTGTTTTATGATGAGATAGTTAAAATTCTTTTGGGCTTCTCGATTCAATTTGATTATTGTTCTAATGAAACCGAATTGGAAACTTTTTTTATGTTTTTAAATAACGTGTTGCAAGTTTTGCGAAAGGACTGTTTCTGTTACTTTATAAGAAATACTGGATTTTACAGAAAGTGAGCAGTCATTTTTCTTATAATTGAACATTAAAAAAGAGTAAGATAAACACACAAAAATGCAATCCGGATATTCTCTTTTGAATAAAGATAAGTATATATAAATAATGGCTCGAATATTAAATAAAACTCCCTTAATAAACTCGAATAAATATTTTTATAAAACATCTTTTTTTAGAAAAAAAATTGCATTTTGTAAATTACAAAAAATGAGTAACACTCGTTGAACATTTCATTTTTATTTTATTTAATACAATTCATTTTTAAGAAAGAAATCATTTTAAATCATTGAAATAATGAATATCATAAATATCAATGTTGCCCAAATGTTAAATGGAGACGGAAATTTTCTCGTGTTTAAATTGCCCATTCTTTTTACTATAATAATTTTATTAAATAGTTTTGGAAACTATTAATAAAAGCATTAATGGTTTGTAAGTTATTTATAGAAAAAACGCAAATGCAAATATTATTTCACAGAATGTTGATGAAACCTTTGAAATTGATTTTTTATGTTATTATTATTATTACTATTATCATACATAAGAAACCTTATAAAAGTGAGATTTTAGCTCACGGAAATAGCTAAGAACACAACAAATCCTATAAAATTTGCGTGGATTATAAGCTCACTTTAATATAATTTATTTATTATTAATATATTATTGGTTTTTAAATATGTTTTACCCAAATCTCATATACCAACAAATGCAATAAAAACAAACAAAATATTAGCATTGAATTACAGTAATTAATTTTATCACTGCCGGCTGAGTGTCGTAGTTGGTTAGGTGCTGATATTGTACGGTCAAGTAGATGGATTTATATGATGCAAAAAATCGACAGCGTCCATATCGTGGAATAATGTGGCATGTAAAAGATCCCTTGAGTGCCTGTTTTGCTTGTGTGCTCTCTGAAAATTAAATGCCTAGTGCAATTTCGCATCTTCAGAGCTCAGATGCCTGCTTCTGTCGAGGAAACTAGACATCAAAATTACATTGGGGCAGTTGGTATCTACATATAAGATGCTCCACTAAAAAGTGATACCAGCTCCCGTGGAAAGTGCAAGGTCTGCAATGGTAAAATACCAACCAGAATCTTTGCTTGAAATAAATAAGAAAATTTATCATTTAATATATTAAAGTAAAATGCCAGGAAATTAAAATAAGCACTGTAATTTAATCACATTTGCATAATTGCAAAGTGCATAAATGCACGTATCTTTAAAAAAAAAAATTAAGAGTTTTTTAACTTTTTTTTTAAGTTTAGTTGAAAATTATTCTGAACGTTAACAAAATTAAAATAATTAAAGTAAAATAAAAAAAAATTCTCAATACCCAACGTGTTTTTATTTTTATCATGCAACCGAAATTTTTTAAATGAGTTCATTTAGTTTATAAAGTTTCCTCCAATTACACTGTTACATTCTTGGCATGTCAAATACGTATCTAAGAATAATTCCTGAACTTCGTTTAACTCTCTCAAATCCATTTCCGAAACATGCACAGTAAAAATACGAAATTCAAGGTTTTCGTTTAACATTTTAAAATACTATTGAAAATTCATAATTGATTTCATACACAATTCATATTCTTTTCTTTCTATATTCTTCTACCATGTGGAACTATTTTTTGTAATTTAACTTAAAATTCTGAGTTCGTTTCAGAAATTTAATTCCAGAAGCTGAATCGCAATTATATATAACTCGGTATTTTCATTCAAACATTTTCTAAATGATCCCAAATCAATACTGGGGAGATGGGGGAATTCAAACAGGATCTTGTTACGCCATCAATTTAAAACTGTTTAGTATTTACCGAAGAAGGAAAATTTAACCTTCGGTCAAAAAAGTTAAAAAATAAAAGAACAATCAGATTCAATTGTCGAGAACCTCGATTCCGAGCCGAGCAAGTTTCAACGGAAAATCGCTATGCTGTGTGTTTTTATTCTACTTTTCTCTTTTTAGAGCAAAAGAGAAACATATGCATAACTTGAAAGAAAGCGAATCAATAGTTTTCCCGAAAAACTCGTCAAACTTCTAAGAAGAGGGGGGAAAATAGATAGGAGAAAGAAAGACAGCGAAAAATTCAATCAGCATCGGTAAAGGTAGAAAATGGAAAAGGATGAAAAAAAAGCAGACAAACCGGCCGGCTAACAAAACAAGAGAGAAAAGAGAAGAGAACAGTAAAAGGCACAAACAACTGAGAAACCAATGAACGGAAAGGATGAAAGTACCTCCGTTGTCCTGGTGGAAGCACTAGAAATGCGACCTACGACAAAAAGCCCAAGAATGCTTCTGGGGACTAATTGTGGGAAGGCCAACAATGCTGTGGGTGAACAATTAGGCGAAACCAATCTTCCACTAACTCGATCTTGAATCCAATCGCTTCAGAAAGTCTTTGCCCCCCTTTATCTATGTTTGCTCGAATACTTGGATTTAATCGCGAAGTAGGAAGTGGGGTGGGGGAGGTTCTAAGATATTACTTGGACTTAGATAGATCATTGACGACGCCTCAGCTTAATCCTTTTTCATTCTTATCTTCTCAGCTAAAGGTGCATTAGCTAAGATTAGTCCAGGATGTATTGATTTGACTGGAAGTAGCTACTGTGTGCCGAAATGTAAGCACTGGTCACAACGTAACTTGGTCTGAATCAAACCAAGATTCATTTCCCACAAAGACCACTGTGCTGGTAAACGAATTAAAGTGCATTTTAAGATAAAACAGGTTTCCGTAAATATCTGTGGCTAAAGCATTTATTGTTGCATTTCATATTACACACTATTCTACATAAATGAATTCTGGATAGGAATAACTTTTTCAGTATTTTGTAGTAGTAAAATTATTTTTCGTATTGTAGGTCCATTTTGTAAAAGAAAGAAAAGGTAATTTGTTTAAAAATCTCCATAAAATTTACACCTTATTTGACTTAATTATGGTCATCAATGAAAAAGTATTAAGATGGAGTTTAAATAAATGGCTGGATTTTAAAACACTAATAAAAATTCTGGTAAGTGTTAAGAATTAATGTTATGTACTTATGTTATAATTTCTCTATAAACTACTTGTTTAAAAAATTCATATATATATATGTAATATAAAAATAGATATTTCTTTTCGTAACATTTAATGTGAAACTTAATGATTCAAGATGAATGCCATATTTCGTCATCCTTTTCCCTCCAGACACTAAACCTTCCCTGTAGACTTAGTAACGCCTAAGTCTAGAAGCACAGAACCAGTAGGGTCCTGGAAAACCCCATAAATCACGAGATTGGGGGAATTTGCCTGTTCGCTACCTCTTCCTACTTTCCCTATTTAAATATCGTTGTTCCCCAAAGTCGGGACTCTTATGCCTGTTAGAAGCGTTGTAACACGTTCTTCCAGTGTTCTCCTTACGAAGGAAACCCCATGATTTGAATAAAGATCTTTAATTCCAAAGTTGTTGTTACTGGGTCGTTGAGATATTTCATATATATTTATATATGTATATATCTTGGGTGTTCAAATTTTTTCAATCGTTAATAAAATACTTTCAATTAATCCATTCAAGTTCAACATTTTTTTAAACTCGTAATGGGTGACACTTGATGTTAATACAGTTTTTTCAAATATTAATTAATTATTTATTTAATAATTAGTAACAAACAAAAATAAAAGTTCAACACCATATATAAAAAGGAAAATCGTTTGCTGTGTACCTCTAGCGCAATGGGTGGAACGTTGGACTTCTAATCCAAAGTTCGTGGGTGTGCATACCAAATGGAAGAAACCCACCTAATTTCTGAGAATGTGATTTCTTTTTACTATACTATTTTATTGGAATAATTAAATTTAATTAATGATTAAAAATAGCAACAAACGAAAATAATAGTCCAACACCACATATATAGAAAGGAAAATGGAAAATCGCTTTCTATTTCGCCACTTAATATTGTGATTCTGTTATACGTATATGTATATTTATATTAATTGTAATTATTTAATAAAAAGTAACTAAAATAAAAATTTTCTTTGTTGGCTTAAGTAGGAATTGACTTTAAATTTTTTGTTTAAATTACGTGTTCTATTTTCTTTATCGATGATATTTAAATTGACATTTTTAACAGTGATAATAGAAGCTTCCCAAAATTTATTCATTCGTTAAAAATAAATACTGTCGGACCTTTTATTTAATGTAGTTTCTAAATCACGAAAAAACCGTTATGTAGAAAATTCGTCAAATGAAGATACATCTTTCAGTGTACCAGATTCTTTGTTCCAGGAAAATGTTCGCAAAATAAAGTTCGTAAAATGGAGGACGGACTGTATTTGCATTTCATTGACCTTTGATTCTTTATCATAGTAAAATATTTTTACAATTATATTTCGGAAAAAAATATAAAAAATTAGGTTTTATTTATTAAATAAAGATTTGTATTACTTGATTAAACTATTATTATACACTTTACACTTTTAGTAACCTATTTTATTTGATCATTCATTAAAAATAAATGTATTATTTCATGGATCTATGATTCCTTATCACAGTAAAATATTTTTGCAATAAAAACTTCGGAAAAAAGTTATGAAATTGTAGGCAATTTATTAAATAAAGACCCGCCATCCCTTGATTAAAGTAATTATATGCGCTTCAACTAACCTACATTTATTTGATATTTAAGATTTTATTCTAGGTTTTATGCACTGTATCTTAAATACATTTTATCTATTTTAATGCAACCTTCTCATTAATTAATATACTTTTTAGCTCCTCTTTTAAATGACACCACTTTTGTGGTAATCAAATACTCTGACAGTTTTGCTTTTCTAAATTATGGTGAACTTCTTTTTGATACTCTGCGTTAGCACATTTGACATGAAAGAGAAATACTGTGATCTCCAAAGAATCGAAAACATTAAGTCAAGAGGTGGGATAACTTTTCATTTGTTCAAAGTTCAGTAGTAATCCAATCACTCACACGAAGGGCAATAAATCATTTCAGAAAGTCTCGACTGTCATTCAATGTTTTAAGTCGGCTATTTTTCATGAAATCTTTCAAATTTAACCAAGGACGGAATAAATGCGTTCTTATACTATTAGGATTATTATATTGGCAACTGATTCTGTAACGTGAAACAAACATTTTTATTTATCCACTCATGCGGTATAGTAGGTAGTGACGCTGACTGCAGTGTCGTAGGGCCTGGGTTCGAATCCCGGAGAAGGCAAGGATGTTTGCGTTGTAATCTTTCTTTTTTGTTGTAAGCCTCGTGTGATACATTGTTTGGTGCACGGGGTTTCTAAATGTTCTCAATTAAAAAAAAACATATTTATTTGTTAAATTACTAACCTTAAACGTTCTTCAAGCCTATATTTTAGTATAGTGGCTAGTGACGCTGACTGCAATGCCTCAGGGCCTGGGTTCGAATCCGGGAGACGGCATGGATGTTTGTAAATGTATAGTGCCTGTGCAACGTGGTGATTCTGTATATACTCACATCGGGCCCCCAGTTCATTCGAGAGGTTTGTGGGTGGCCTGAACAGACCTAACCAAAGAATTTACCCTTACAATTGGGGTGGAACCGAGCCAAATAGTATTATCATTTGTATAGTGCTCAAAGTTGCGCCTAACGACAGGCGTAAAACCTGCCTTTTGGCACGATGAAATTTGTGGGCCTCGATCTCACGCCGTTGCTCAGGTGGCATTACAAATAGCACCAACAAACATTTTTCAAGAATATACTGAAATTTGCTTATGAAATCTCAAAATCTTATCTTAGCAAATATGCATAACATTTTCAAGAGAAATGTATTATGTGCATTAATGAAAATGTTTTCATGTCTTAGCTGTATCATTAATTTCCTTATTTTTAATAATTTTATTTAATATTATGTTCATCAATTTCCAAAATTTAAAGATTTTTGCATAGGTTTATTGTATATTAATTTTAAAACATTTTAAATCTTCAAAATAAGGGCTCCAAACCAGATAGTGAAATGTATTAATGATCAACCAGTTTCCAGAAAACATATTTTGAGGTACTTAATCAATAATAAATATTCAAAATAATAATCTTATGGATCTTATATAAATTCTGTATTATTTTTTAAATAAAAATTATCCCTTATTTAAATTTTGAAATATATATAAATGAGCTAAGTAAGTAATTTTTGAATTTTCCATTCGAATAGTAAAAAATAATTCTCGCTGATCTCTCTTACAGACTGATAAGACAATAATATCTGATAAAACACTCTAATTATCATTTAGTTGCTCATGAAATTCGTCCTATATTTCCGAGTTCATTAAAATTTATCTCTCAATGGCATATCAAATAAATGAGATATTGTTTTATTACAAACTATTTCTCAATTACAATGAAATATTCTTTTATTGCAAATTATTTCTCAATTGAATATCAAATAAATTAATTAGTATTAATTCAAAGAATTATTCAATTTTCAGAGTTTATATTATACTTACTCACGTGGCGTAAATGAAATGATTAAATCTTCCGGTTTGAAATGAATGAAATTAATATAATAATTTTCCTCGCCTTAAAATTATAAAAATGAGTGTAAAGAGTTACTGCGGATTAATTTTAATTACATGAAATAATTATATTTTATTTAATTTGTATACTTACTAATTATCTGGAAAACTATTTGAAAATAATTGTATTTAATTAATAATTATTGACATATAATCCGTAAAAAAACTCTTTTACTTCAATTGCATTTTTGTAACAGTAATGTTTTACTGGTTAAATACTATAGTGTTAAGAATTAATTAACTTTTAAGTACAATGAAGAAATTATCTCATTACTTAAATTATTATATTCTTAATCTTTTCTAAGTATTTTCTTTTCTTCTTTAAATTAATCTTACTAATTAAATTATGTGAAGGCTAATATATATATATCACAAATTAAAATTCTCAAAAAAAATTTTTTTAGGCTATTTTTTATTTGACTGCTTCTTAGTCTGCCAGAAATTTTATATAGATATCTATTATAAAAAAGTTTATAGTTGACATTTTCATTTTAAAATTTTTATTCTAATTTTTAGCATCTATAGAGGAAGTTTAAAAATTAAGAATATTCAGATGTTTTTTTTTTGTGTGTGGTTTACTCAAATTTCAAATAATTACAACTTATTTCGTAAAAGTCAGTGCATTCTAAACATCCTAATTATACATAAGAGAATATCTGTAAAATGCAAGATTTGTTGGGGGGGGAAGTTTATTTTGTTAGTTTCAGTTGTTCAAAAATTCAAAAAAAAATAATAACTCACACAAAAAAGTAATAGTTAATACCTCATTGAATAATATGAGTACAAAAATTTTAAATTTTAAGTTATTCTTTTTTTTTTAATTTAGAATGGTTGATGATAAATCATATATAACTTTTAACTTGTGCTTTCTAAGGTGAGTTCATAAATTAGATCTATATAAATAGAATCAACCTTTAAAAGAATTCACATTAAAAGGATTTGAAAGTGACATTTCAATGGTCGAAAAGAACAAAAAATTACATTTCCTTGTGAATTAAATGGACAATAACAAAAGAAAAGCTGTGCCAATTTATCATTAAATATATTTTCTATTCCTAATAAAACAAAAAGACAATAAATATTCAAAACTAATGATGGTGTTATGCTTCACAAAACAGTTGATATAAAAATACCAGTAGAAAAACACATTCTTTAAAAAACAGTATCATAATACCTATGATCTGAATTACATTCGGTGCCTTACTATATTAACTTGTTTCGCACATATATACAGCCTAACATCTATCAGAAGAATATCATCCACATAGCTGTTGCTTAACATCAAATAAAAAAGAAATATAAAGCAAATAACCAGGGAAAATTGCATAGTTATAAGTATGTACTAAAAGTCTATTCGTATACCACCATGACATCATCCTTGTTATCATCCTAGGACAGTAGGAAAATCCACTTCGTCTCGACCTTTCTATATTCAAAGCTCATTTCCAAAATGTCATCTATAGGTTCCGTATATATAAGCATATATATATAACCTAAAATATACACATTTCTTTAGTGGTTTTTTTGTGATGGTCTCATAAGATAGTCTGTGATGTGATAAGAATCGTGAATGTTATCTGTAGTGTCTTATTTTCTGTGAAATTTTTATTTTAGAAAAATATCTTTTTATTCATCCATACAGAAAAAGTATTCTTTATTATAAAAATGAATGTTTGAAGTAATGTTTAAGAATACGAATACACCCAGATGTTTTTAAAAGTATCCCTCATTTATCTGGGCATCAAAGCACAATTTATATGCATCATTTTTATTTATATCACGATATAACGATTTCAATAATGATACTCATACAAAAAAGGATCAGTATTCCAAGCAATTTTTTGAAGTATTTTTATAGAATAACACTGAAGCAAAACAATAGCTTATTCGTGAATAAAGAAACCATATGCACTTTTATAAAACCATTAGTCATTTTACAATCGTTCACAAATTGATGAAACTTCCCAAAGCCAAACTCAGGCGATTTAACAAACATCCTTCTTCTTTATGAATTGGCAAAATATGCAAATCGGTATAGAAAGCAATAAAACGCACCTAACGGTGATAAATCATAGTATAACTAAAAGAAAAAAAGCCTCTATCCATGAATGGACGCCACTACTCTCTTAAACCAGTAATGAATGTTTGCGGAAAAATGATTTATCCCCTCTTCGCATGTGTATGAGAAGCATATTTAGGGGCTAATAACTTCCTTCCGTTTCTATAGATTAAAAGATTAGATAAGACTCATTCGGTATATCCGTAGCCCTCGATCTTTGCGTCCAGAAGCCCTGTTCCCATGATGGAGTGGCATCAAAAGAGTTTAGCCAAGTAGTTAACCTTGTCAATCAAAAAGTTTTCCCTTTTCTTAGCTGTGCTGTACAACCAATACGGATTGGAGCTACTGACAGTGTTTGATTGATTTAGAAGTCAAATGGTGTTGAAGAAATCATGAAAGATTGTCATTCGTCTTGATTGATGGCTTTGCAACATCAAATTTTGCCTATGCTTCTTCTTGGAGAGACATAGAAAAAAAAGCATCTTGTGTGTGTAGTCTGTATCAGACACTTACACTTTGGGTGGCCATCTTCGCCCTTTTTCATTCTATAAAGTAAAAGAATGAACAGTGTCTCAATTCATCTTGGCATATATATTGCTTTTTTATATTTATTTATAAGACTTAGAAATTTTTTTAAGTAAGCAATAGTTACATACATTTATATATAGACAAACTTATTTCTAACATTTCAAAATGACTTTTTGAATGTATGTCGAGTATAATTATGAAATCAATTATTTAACCCCTTAACAGGTCATTTTGCCTGTAATGCTTCAAAGAAAGGCATATTTTTTATTGTATATAGATAAGCGTCGGGTATAATAGAACAAGAAAATTAAATAATTTTATTTTAATTTTCACTTTTAAAGTTTTCACTCTATTTTTTTAATTTATAATTGTGGAACACTAAAACATCTTAAATGTTTAGTTTTTATAAGTATGCTGTGAAGACTGTTTCATATATCTTAAAAAATTTCTTTCATACTTGCAAAAACTTTTCATATATATGTTCGTACTTTGTTCATATTCGTTCGTCAAACGGTTGAAGATTTTGTGTGTGTGCACATATACACGCATGCAAAATTTGAAGCATGGTGTAATACAAAGACTTACATTGCATCGGAACAAAAATATATCGGCTTTTTTTTATTATCTTTCCATTTTTATTTCTTTTGAAGCAACAAAATACACATTGTCTTGCCTATCCTTGTTCTTCATCGAAAGTTTTCAAGAATAAAAATTCCTGACTCCAAATAAAAATTCCCTCCTTCACCACAAAAAAACCCCGGATGAGAAGCATTTCAGTACCATGGGCAAACTGCACCTCTAAAAAATATTAGCAATAATAATCTTCTATAAGAATTAAAAACATGTGCAAATTAAAGATAAAAAAAATATTATCGTTCGTACAGAGTACAGGCAAATCAGTTGCGATCGAATTTCGATAACCCGTACAGTGTACGGACAAACCAGTTAAGGGGTTAATACACCCTTTGTACTTAAAAAATAAAACAAATAAACAAGTAGAGCAAAATATTTCAGAACATTAAAAATATAAATTTATTTTCTAAAATTGTTTTAATGCATAAAAACTTACAATTTCGTAAATTACGTGTATTTACAAGAGTTTTGGTTTGTGTTTGTTTTAATATTATTAAAAAAAACTCTTTTATATAACTCAAGTTATGTTTTTTAAAGATAGGCACAGTTCCCCATTAAATCTCTTTGTTTTTCTATATAACAAAAACAAAAAGTTATATGATCTTAACCATTTTATTATATCATCTTTAATAATCTCGAATAAATCATAATTACTCATTACACAGTTTAATATCTTGGTCGTAACAATATATTGCAATGAAATAAAAGTATCGCAAATGCAAAATTAAAATAAAATTTATGTTTTCTTACGCTAACTCTTCGCGGGATTTTAATTAAATGTGTAATATATTTTAAAATGAGGAAAAGTTGAGATGAAGTAGAGAGAAATCTTTCCTAAATGTGAAAGCATTTTAAAAAATAAAAAAAGAACAAACAGGTGTTTTAATACCACAGTTATTTAAAATTATTAATGAAACAAAAGTAGCATTTATTTAATAGCTAATCAACACTTTTTTTCGGGTCTTTAAGAAAATCGTTAAATGTAGAAAAATGGGTAAAATTATTTTCGAATTTTTTTGCCAAAAAGAAAAAGAATGTAGTTTCTCTTTTCCCCCTAAAATATGCATCTATTTTCCCAATTTTTCCATCAGTTTTGATCTTATTCCAAACATTTTTATTGGTAATACTTTTAGTAATCGCCAAAAAAGACGCTTACGTTAAATATTAAACATTTAAGAAATGTAATAAATTTATATTACTTCTCGAAAAACAATGAAGTTATTTATTATTCGTGAATTTCTTTAGAGAAAAATAGTACACAAAAAGAAACTAAAATTCATTAAATATAATTCTTTTGTTTTACTCTCAGTCATCAAAAAAAGTTTTATTGTTTCAAACAATTCTTATAAAATGTTTCTTAAAAGGTAAATTATTCAGAACTTTCACTTTTAAGTTAGATTATAAAGTATATAAAACCTAAAGATTTAAAGCATCTCTATTGAAGATTTTAAAAAATGTCTGTGTATATGTCTATTTAGTTTAACATTCATTCAACATGATTATTTAATTACATTCACTCAGCACTGGAATTCAAACTTAGGAGAATTTGCATATTTGTTAAAATTTCTTTATTTGTTAAAATTTCGTTTAAGTAAAACTAATGCTTTTATCAACAAGGATAAAAAAAAAATTGATAACAACTACTATTTTCTGTTCGAATTAATTGGGACAAATGGAAAAAAGTGATTTTTTCTAAAACCTTAGCTTTTTATCATTACTTACCTTAAATAAACTGCAAAATCTGTATATTTGTACGAAGTATGTTTTCCTTTAGCAGAAATGTCCTATTCAAACCGTCTTGACATTGACTCCACCAGAGTAGCACACATGTTCTTGATTTTATCATCTTGGAAACACACTAGAATAGCCCTTTTTATCATTTGCTCTATTGTCATGCGATTCATCTTAGAGAAACGATTCTTGAGAATATGCCATCAAATTTAAATAGGATTTAAGTCTGAGGACTTTTCAAGCCAGTCGAGCATTTTTATTTTACTTTCCGCGTAAAACTATAAACCAATTTCGAATTGTAACAAGAGGTCAAGTCAAGTTGAAATGTTTCCTCATATGTTTCCACTAGTGGAACAATTCTACTACATAATATCTCTATATATTTGACAGAATTCATCATATATCTAAGCTTTTAAGGCGGCCATTTGTTGTGAAACAAGCCTAAAACATCTATTTAGAAGGGTGTTTTACAACCTGTTGGATATGTGATCTGGTAACAAAGTCTCAACTTCACTTCGTCAAACTACACTTGATTTGTATCCCTGCACAAATAAATGTTTCATCACTCAAAATTACCTTCTTCCAGCCGTTAACAGCACGTATTCGGTATTTTTAGGCCTATGCTAAACGTTTTTTCATCATTTTCTGAGTTGGAAATAGTTTTTTTCCCTCAGTCTAGTTGCCTTAATGTCACGTTCCAGAAGCCTTTTCCGTGTAGTTGTTGCACTCACTTCAACACCATTATCCAATAAATCCCTTCACCTTCTGGATTTATTTTGCTACTTATTATTAAAATTTTATCGATTCTTGGAGAAGTTTTCCATTGCGCCCACGTTTTTCTTTTCTTTTTGGAGATGATGATCCAGAATTTTGAAATGTTCTTAAAACCCTTTATTTGATTACACCAACTGCCGTAGTTATATCTCTCACATTACTAGAAGTGTGTTCACTTGGAGTGATTTATTTTAGAATGGTTCCTCGGAGTAATATCCATCTTTGAACAAGTAAAAGTAACACGTCTTATTAGTAGAACGCAAAATTGAAATTACCTGCTGCCCAACTGAAAGGTTCACAACGGAGCTACTGATACATTAAAATGAGTAAGTTATAGTCAAAGTCGATCTGTCACACTACCTAAAGGCAAATTTTACGGATTTGATATGATTCAGGACAACACTAGTCATCACATGCCAATTCTAACAAGAAAAACATGTTTGTCCCAATTAAATCGAACAGTATATACATATCTAGGCTGTGCTTTGTAATGGCATATGTCTATTTTCGCATTTCGTTCATTCGCACGCCTTAGGGACTTCTGTGGTGTTTTTTCCATCCTTCAGTGAAATTCATCAGTAAAACGTTAAAATCAGTAACTATCTCTATTAAGATAAAGGAATGAATGGGAAATTCGTTAGGTTACTTGAAAGAGAACAGTCTCAAGTGCAGATTTCTAAAGAATTTAATGCATCGTTTCTCAAACTGTGGGGCGTGTCTCCCTAGGGTTGCGTGATAACTCCACGAGCGGGCGCAAGCATATTCAAAAGTTGAAAACAAAAGATTATTTTAAAAAATTATTAATTTATTGAAAGTAAACACAAACAAAATACATTCTGACATAATAAGAAATAAATACGTATATTTACACTGATATAATACACTTATAAATGTATCAGTACTGCACAATATATTTTATTACAATTTAGCAATACTAAGTTAAGAACAAGTTTAATAATTACCATTGACCCCATGGGCATGTCATATATAAAATTATATACAAAATTAATACTTATCTTGATAATTTGTACGGTTTATAATTAATCCCTTAACTCCCGATTAAAAGATACGTGATTCGCTCCTCAATGCCACCGTCTTCCTCTTGCGTATGTGATGTATTGGGAGGTGGAGAGACAGAAGAGGAAGAAATAAACAAATCCTCCGAAACAAGTAAATCCTTTACAAACATTGTCAAGGTGATTTTATTGCATTCCAAAGCCTCCGGAATAATTTTTTATGAATAGCAGTGAACGGGAAAGATCGTACTTCATAAAGACGTATATATACGTCCGGGACAATGAACGATTTCGCTGAGACAGGCGTTTATATACGTCGGTGGCATTTAAGAGGTTAAATTCGTATTATAGCTTTAGCGTTAAAGTATATTATTATTGAATTCAACACATTGTTATTGTATGGAAAGGTGGCGTGATGAAAATTATCATTGAATATTGGGTCGCAAATGTTGAAAGTTTGAGAAGCACTGATTTAATGAAATCCCCAGTGCTGTGAACAACTTTTGGAAACAATTTAAAGACTCAAGACTCTTAGACAAAAACTTTAAGCAAGAGGTCATTCAAAGGCCATTTAGAGCGATGATGATCCCTATTTATTTAAAGGGTTGATTTGATTTGAATCTACATCACACTGTGAAGAAACTCCAGGTTTATTGGCAACGTACCTCGTAATTTTGAGCCACGGCCAAATGATGAGAACGTGACCTGAACTAGCACCCACCTCTCTAAGCTTCCACACCACGCCAACGTGATAACTTGGAGCCTCGAAAAATTTAACGTAGATCAACTCCTCTACAGGGCGGTCTTCGGTAGTTCCAGGACTCGAAACCGAGACTTGACTACGATGACCATGAACATTTGGATGCTGAGGAAACATATTTCAACATTACGGAGAGACTTAATTTATACAACCGCTCGTCGGCGGTCTCGTGAACTTCATGTGGGCTCAGGATCCTAATTTTTAAACTTTACTGTTTCCAGAAGGCTACATGAGAGATGTCTGTTTTCAGGACCTGCTGTTTGCATCCGTTTCGCTTTTGTGCACAGATGATGCCACTTTTTTGCTATGGTGCAGAGAATATCATAATCCGAGTAGGGATCAAAGGGAAACCGTTATATTCATTGATAAATCTAAATTTAATATGACCACAGATTGCTGACATACTTCACCTGTGATGAATCAGAAACTGTTAAATGTCTTCCAACACATAACATAAAATTTATCTTGCATTATTAAATATAGGCTATACATGTCAGATTTGGATCTTATAATATAAATAATAAAATTAAATATTTTTTTTGACTGAAAAAACTATATAAATCAAAGTTATTTGAAAATAAGTAGTCCTTAAGTATAAAGTTCTATAAATGTTAGGGCACGCTGATGAAAGAGACTAAAAAAATTCAGTTAAAATTTAAAGTTATATTTCCAGTTTCAAAGTCTTAAAAACTTGGATGACTATTTGAAAAAATTTCAAAAAAAGGAAATAGAAGTAAAATCATAATAAGAATTAGGTCTTAAGAAATTTAAATGTTCTGGAAACATAACAATTAGATGATCACTTTTTTTTTTCGAAACATTTTAAAAATTTGTTGGATAGAAATAAAAAAATTTAAATCCTATTGCAATCATAAAGAAGCTAGATATGCTTTCCTTCACCAACATATTTTAATTATTAGACCCACCCCGAGAGATGGACATTCTTCGAGAATTGAAATGTATTGTTCAAAGGATGAGTAATGCTGTAAAACTTTGAAATAACTGGTTTTTTAGAACTATAAATTCTAGCATTAAAAATAAATTTTAATGCATTAAAGTAGATCTTGGATGTTTTAAAAAACTATTATTTTTCTTAATATTGGGATACATTATTGTTGATAAAATGATGTTTTGAGGCATTTATGAATCTTTAATATTGATGGTGAGGATCTTAGGTTAATTTTGAAAATTTTAAGTATTATTTTCAAGGTTAAGCTAAGTTAAAGCTAACAGAATTTTTAATTACTTTTTGTTTTGCATAAAATTAATCAGGTTCATGTGAAAAAATATTCGTAATAATAAAATTATTTGAAACATTACTTATTGTTTAGTTTGCAAAATATTTTGAGGGTTTTAAAATTTATAAAATAAAAGATTATTTACATTTTTTAAATTTATTTAAGAAAGATTAGAATGTTTTGTTGGGAATTTTCGAATTATATATATATATATATATTCAATTTCCTTATATGTGATATTCTAAAAATAAAATTTGTGTTTAAAAAATTTAATTTTTAAATATGAACATTTCTTGTAAAATTTTTAATTTTAGATAATGTATTTATTTTGAGGCACTTAGATCAAAAGTTTTGCTTCATGATATTTTTTGTCTTCTGTTTATTTATACTTATGCTAAATAAAACACATGAAGAATTTTTTTTCTCACTTTTCCCACATATAGAGAAAGAAACTTTTTTGTGACCTAAATATTTTCATAATAGTATGATATTACGGCTTCGAAAGATATTTTCTAGTGCATATCTCGAAATGAAAATTCGAATAAGAATGGTATTTACTAAAACTTTTGTGAAAGACCTAAAACTTCTTCCTCAGACATAATCGTTCTCAATGTTTTGCTTCATTATTTGAAGCCTATAAGTTCTTTTTTTTCGCATGTTGTGCACTCAAAATAAAACCAAAGAAGACATTTTGGAAAGTTTGAACTCAGCTTTTACATAAAACAAACACATTAATGGGAAGTAATAAAAACAAATGATACCGAAATATCTTGAACGAGTTGATTTATTTTTCTAGTTCATACTCAAATATGTCCATTTTCTTCTCTCATTAACGACAATGTTCATTTATACGTACGTACATTCATACATAATTCCCAAGACATAACTATATACATATAATGTTTGGAAAAAATGTAAACGTATCTGGTTTTTTAGTTCTTTAAATATTAGTCTAGATACATTTGCCCTGTTTTATGTTCTCGATTCTAAGGCACACTTGTTAAAAAACCTATTAAATAAGAGAAACTAACAAGATGATTTTTTCTATGTTCCAATGTGAAAATTGGTTTACTTTATTTATTGTTTACTACAAATTAATTGCTGAAATTCAAATGCACAGAGAAGTAAACATTCATGTTTACAAAATATATGTATTAACTAAAAGCATAAAATTTTATCTTAACTACAAAAACGACAAAGTATTTATGGATGTTTCTGACCTTTTACTGTACCATGTTTCTAATAGTTCCAAGCAGTTTAAAGTATTGCTTTTGAAATTATTAAGAACTCTTATTAACATCTCACAAACGGCTCATTAGTTAACGCTGGAAAACAATGATTCCTTCTATCAATATCACAAGAGAGAGACAGAGAATCAGTATACTCAAAACCTTTTATATTTTATCCGAGTACATTCATGTATACGTTTTAAAATTATACTCAACTTAGATAAATTTGGATAATGTATTATGACAAAAATCTCTTGAATTCAGTGAAGTAAAGTGAAATTTGAAACATGTTACTCGTAACAGAAAATGAGAAATTTTCTATTTTCTGATATCCAAGTGAAAATCGATTCTTATCTTCATAAAATTAATCTTTTAAAGGTTTTTGTTTTCGTTAACAAGATGAAAACACGTTATGCTTACAAAATATAATATTCAAAAATAGTAATATGATGTTACTTATTTTAGGACCAAGCCAAAGATGTAAATGTCTTATGATCAACATTTGCCTTGAAATAATATAATGTAGAATACTGAAGCATGCCATGAATGTTGTTTTCCCCACATTAACACTCTCTTTGGGGAAAACTAAGTTTTACAGAGAAAGTTCACTTCCCATCTAGACGAATATGATTACTGTAGAATCCTAGAAGATGTTAATAGGGTTGCCATATTGTCGAATTTATCGACCTTGGCGCAAATTATACCGCCAAGGAACCAAGAAGAACTCTCTGGAATCGACTCTTCTATAAATTTCTGTTTGGTTCTGAGTTCAGAAGTCAGTTCTTCTACTTTAAAATCTGTTTGTACAATGTCTGCGTTAAGATAAAGAGACTTGATAAGAGATGAATCTCCTGTGAGTTCCCATTAGTAGAACTTTTCTAGAGAGTCGTTTCTGGAGTGCTGTATATCTTATTAACAACGACTGTGTTTCTCCATTATTGTAAATGATCTGTTTTAATTGTGTATACATGCCAATTTGTCTTCGTGTAGTCATTTGTTTGTCCTTGTTCCTTAATAAACTTATTATTATTCAATTAATTGGAATCGTCGGCTGAGTTTTTCACCCACGCAAAATTGCAACAACACTATAATTCAGTTAATGAACTATTCACAACAATAAATATACCATAATTATCTATATTTCTATCATTTGCTTAACTATTTTAATGGATTAAATATATTTAAGTCAATTTTTTCGGAATCTCACGAGTCATGAATGAAAAATTCTGTGTAAATAAACAAGAAACCATATTTGCAGTCTTGTATAAGACGGAAACAATAATGGTTATTAAAAGTGTAAATAGTATTTACTGTAATTCTCATTATCATACAGTGACAAACAATCTAAACTTATTTATTTATTAAATCTAGTGTGTGTGTTTTAATGTTTCTTCAAAGTATACATTCAGAATACAACGACATTCATTATAAGAATTATAATAGGACAAATAACGACAAAACCTATTTTCATTCACTTTATCACTTAAGGAAAACTTTAGACTAATATCGGAAATCCGAACTAGTCTAGACTATATAAAAACCATGTGTTTTTACGAGTCTCAAAAATTTCTTTCCTATGAGTAGTTTTGAAAATAAATCTTTATTCATGGTAGTGAAATATCAGCTTCACTGGCTTTATTATGCAGGACTATCTCATTTCCAGTTCAAATAGCTCAGATAAACAAGGTTGCTTTGATGAAAGGAAAAACAATGAAAATGCTTTTAGGCCCAGCTCGTGTCATTCATTCAAGGTTTATAGACATTTTATAAATAAAACAAATAAGAAACATAAATTGTCTGAAAATAATCAATATTGTATATTTTACCCGTACTATACTTAAGTGACGAAAAATAAAATTTCATGTATGTTACCAAATGAAAAAAAATATATAAGGGAACAGAATACAATTCAATTGACAAAAATCGGTCAAAAATTCAAATGAAATGTTTCTAGCCTAAATTATTTTTATATGATTTTCTATGATCTTACAAAATGCGAAAGCATTAAGTTAAAAAAAATTCAGTTATGATACATTTATATTCGTTTTTATTCACATTGCAATAGCAAAATAAGAAACTTTATAATAGTTAATTTCAGAAATAAAAAATAACTAGTTTGTCTTCATTTAAAATGCTAAGGCTTTTGTTCAATTGAGTCAAATACTTTGATATTTTTCTATCTATTGCTATTAATGCATGTAACAAAATTTGGTATGCATTTTTGAATCACAGCAATACTTATTTTTAAAAAAATAGTTGAATTTAGATTTAATGCATTTTTGAAGGAATTTTCAATAAGAATTCATAAAAAAAATTATCTTACGAGTATTAATCATGTTAGCAGAAAACCCGTAAAACACACGCAGATTTTGTTTCAGAGGGTTTGACTTAAGGTATCCGACTACCCTAAAATTCTGAATTTTGTCCAAATTGACAATTTTTTATGGGGTATATTACAGGCCATCTTAAAAGCTTTACAAAAATACGAAGTTTATTATTTTCCGTTCACTAAAACAAAAGCTACAAATATTTTAGTAAAAGCAGATGCCTTTACTTTAAGCAAGATGTCATATATACTTTAAAACGCGTTTTACTCGAAATGTGTTTTTTTGAAAATGCTCAAACAAGGTCTGTGATTGCTCAAAAAGTTTTCAAAATAATTAACTGAAATTTTTCTTGTAAATGCTCTGTGTAATAGTAAAAGTGTTTTAACCTTCAGATTTATCAATCACTGTTTTATTAAAAAATTTACAGTCCATTATGTTAATATAATCACTGTTTTTTAAAGATATTTCATAGAATAACTAAGATAAAGGGCTATAGTTTTTCTAAAAATTAAAATATTTCTTATCTTGAAGGTCATTTCAAAACTGAATAACAAAGGAACACATCAGAATTAAAAATTTGTTGATAAACTTTTGGTACAGAATGGGTCGCGTTTATGTTATTTTTTGTAAATTTTTACCAGTTTCTTCCTCATTTTAGTAATAATAATTTCTTTTTCTCTTCTTAATTTTAGCATATTTTTTAAATGTACTAAACAAATCTAAAAACAACAAAAAAATCCCCATATCTCCATTTTTTTTTAAAAAAAGTTGTAAGTAGTCGGATACCTTAACTGCAAATCAAATCTCATGCATGTACGTGAGTTATTGCAGGATTAGTGGATTTTAAACTCCCTATACATAAATTTATATAAATTTTTCTTCAAAAAACTAAATTATTAGCTTTTTGAAATATTTTGAACACATAAACCGTTTTGTGTAATACATATACTTAGGTTACAAACAAAAAAATTGTAAAAACCAAAAAATCAAACATTTTTTTATTAATCGTTCCATGTTCCCTTAATCAACTTTAACTTTCAAAAGTCTTACAAATACCTTCACAGATTAAAAATATTTTCAAATTTAATTTGTATACCTTAATCTAATTTGGTATTCTCCAATGATGTCTGAAACAAGTAAAAAATTATAATGAGGTTTTGTGCTCTTCCACATGTTAATTACAGAATGAAATATTTGAGAGAAAATTCAGGATGAAAGTAAATGGTTTTAATACGAATTTGTCTCCATAAAATATTGTGCTTATGCTTTTTGTAACTCATTTTGCAAGGCGCAGTTAGTAAAATTTTGATTTCAAATGATTATAACTTATCTTGTACTTTGATTTGTTATTTGTTACTCTTTCAGTACTTTTAAACTATATTTATTCCAGTAATCGAAATTTTTCCTGAAAAAGGTCTTGTTGAAATTGATGTGCATTTCTACATATTCGTTAAAATGTTTTCTTTATCAAATATGTATTTAAATTAAATAGAAATAGTTTTTGAAAATGAATTTAACTTTATGTAGAAATAATAATAAAGTGATTAGAGTGAGCCAAAAGGATTTGAAATTTAAAGTTAGAAAGTTTTAACAAAATTGTACTTATTTAAAAATCCGTAAACAAGTATTTAATCCATTACACAGCCAAACTTAAATGAACATATTTTCTAAGTTGAACATATTTTATTTCAGTGTGTCATTTTACATTTTCAACTGACTTTCAACTAAACCGTAATAAATCAATTCTCCACGTTTAACCCAAAGCAACGTGCGTGCCATTTTAATGTAGAGTCGAATCATCATTCCATTTTCGTTCGACTGTTATCTAAAATATAACGAGTATCGTGGATTAACCGCAGGGCTATTAAAATCCTTCCAGTATTCAGCAGCATGCGTACTCTTCTCCTCCGAGCAATTTCTAGTTGGCGAAATTTATTTCATGTGAAATATCCCAAAGTCAGCCAAGCTTAAGCTGGATAACACCTCATAGCTTTGAATTGTACTGGGATCATTTCGAACTGTTAACGATTCACAACATTCGAAGCCTTTTCACGATATTTAACGAAGCGATCTTCCACCAGTAGGCTTCCCGTTGTTGCAGTTGATTTAACGACAAATTATCAGTAGAGTGTGAACTTGTTCGATGTGATGTTTTGATTAAATGTGAATTAACAAACATTCCTCCCTCAAGCACCCTTTTGAGGAAAAAATTACTTTATTTTTGATGAATCAAACCATAAAATTATCCTAGTTTAAGACTGTCTTGACTTTTCAAAACTAGTTACTCTTTGTAAATTTTTTAAAATTAAATTTTGAAAAGAAAATCTATTTAATAGGTATTTTGAAGAGAACAATAAAAACATAAACTCATTTATTTGTAAATTAGCATCCTCGAAATGAGCGAACTATATATTTTCAATAAGAATTTAATGAAAACAGTTGCTGTTTTGTTAATAATTTAAACTCTTTATAAAACGTATTCGTATGAGAAAATATATTGTTTATTTGATATATTTAGTATAACTGAGCCACAAAAATCAAAATATTTATTCAGCTTATTTATCTACTTAAAAATAAAATGTTTAACAAATGTATGTGTATGTATGCATAAATATAGATATGTGTTTATTTGTATATGTATATGTGTATATAATGGAGTATATTAAAAGTTACAGAGAGAGAGAGATAGAGATAGAGATAGGGGTAAATAAATCAGTAATATAATTTTATTAAACAAAAAAATCTGATTATATAATACGATTCCTTTTACATCAAAACAGTAATCATCGAAAATATTTTAATGAGTAGAAATATGATTTGTAAAGACTATATATATATATCATATTCATTTAATAGGTTCTTTATTTTCATTCTACCTACCTTTATCCAAATTCTTACAAAACAAACGTTTAACAACTCAATAATTATCAATATTTAGCTCTATGCGTGTTAATATTTTTATCGAAGATTCAATTAAATGAAATACAGAATATATTTTTTGCTTAGAGATTGTATTTTAACTATTTGAATTTCACATATATTTAAGACTAGTGTTAAAAAAATATCACGAAACATTAATTGTACAACATTAAATTATTAGCGCAGATGCTTAATAGGTGGAAAATATTGTGGAACACGATAAAAATATATATTTCAATGGAGGCTGATTATCGTAACATAATAGTTTACTATAAACAATCATAGCAAGAGAATTTAGATCCAAGTCTCACAAGAATATTTACTTTTAACAAAACATATTATTTGGGATTTTATCAAAAACAATATAATTGGAAAAATATTATCTTTAGTCTTGCATCTTAAAACACTCAACTCCTTGGCCACATATCAATATTGTTTTAAGTGTACAGAATGAGAAATTTCGTAATTTTATACCCAGATTAACCCCTTAACTGCCACCGCAGTATTTATCTGTCTCACTCTACCGGTGCGTTAAATGCCCTGGTCGTATATATACGTCTTTTTTAAATACTATCCTTTTCTTTGCGCTGTCATCTCAGTAAAACTATTCCATAGGGTTTGGAATGCAATAAAATGGTTTTGACAGTGTTTGTGAAAGAATTGCTTATTTCAGAGAAAAATTTGCGTATTTATGTCGTTTATTTTCCCTCAAATACACTGTATATGCAAGCCTATATGAAAAGTGATAACACTGGGGAGTGAACGGAGTAGATTTTTAACGGTGGTTAAGGGGTTAAAACCACTAATGATGGTTTTAAATCTTACAGGAAATGTAAGGACTTTTTAAGAAAGGAAGGTGTGTAGGAAATAAATGTACGAAATATTTATAAACCTGCTTTCTTATAAAATTCAGGGATAAAATCATAAATTTCTCTTATGTTACAGATTCATTTCATAATTGTATTATTGACTTGAATATGTTTTTTTATATAATTGCTAAGGTTTGATATAAAATATTTGCAAATAATTGTGTCGTAGTCTCTCACTACCCCTATGATTATTAACTCCCCTTTGCACATTATCTAAATTCGAGTATGTTGGATTCATAATTAACAACTACTAAATTAATAAATCAATATCCTTTATTAATCTGTCTTAATAGATAAACACACAAATATTAATCAAACCTTAAGAACAACAAATTATAGTGGAGTGAGATCAGAATTCAATTATGAACGACGGAACACTAACTGATACCACGGGGAATAACGCATACAATCAAACTACGCATTTAAATCTAATCTATAAAAATCACAGACCTGATATCTCTTTCAGACAGGATTCTTGACTACTTGAAGAATCTATAGAGCGGTTTCAATCCTTGATATCTTCAGTTACGTCCGAACCGAATTAATGAATCTTTTTCAATAATCTTACTTCAGCTAACAAACTTAACTTAGTTAAACTAATCTCCTAGAATCACCTTCTTAATCAATCTCGTAGTTAACTCCTCTATCAAAACACGTAGTCATCCTCATCTCTTCATTTCATTTCTCCCTTTTATATCTCTTTCGAACTCGCTAAACCCGAAACTATCTTATTTGCATAAGTCACACTTTTAGCTCTCAGCGGGGATTGGTTAAAATAAATACAATTTAAAAGAATTTGAGAGAAGGTTAGTGAAACGCGTAAGCACCCGTCACAATTGTATATATAGTTACCAGGAACTTTATCATCGCATACTATTACAAAACCTCTCTACAATTTTAAGATTTGTTTGATGTTTTGTAAGTATAATCAGACTATATTTCATAGTTTAATTTCACTAAGACTTTGAGAATATTGAATTTAAATTCTGTAACCTTTTGACTGTCAAGTTATTTTGATTATTTGGGTACATAAATTGTCGCCATTATGCGAAAGACTAAGAGATGACTCCGAAATAAACTTCTCCGGATATGTATTGGGGTATAAGACAATAAGATGCACTCTAAAAAAAATTACCGCGTATAATGCTCGTGCGTAACATTTTGGAGCTCTAGTGCCGCCCCCGAAATAATCTCGGACATGACAGTTAAAAAGTTAAAAAGAACTCCAAGAGGTAAACCATGCTTAATAACTTTTGTCATAAAATTGTCAATATCTGTAGAAATTTGTACTTTAACTACAAAATTATGTCATTAGAAATTAATGTAAATCCAGTACCTCTTTATATGTAATTACTTATAAATTTTTTTTTCAATTTTAAATCAAGTGTAATAACATGGTTATGATGTTCCTTTTTAAATTCAGAATAATTTTGTGACAGTTACAAACATCATTAATAACCTTCATTATATATAAAGCTCGACATTCTTTAAAATTTGTATTCGGTAGAATATCTTTAGTAAGCCTTATTTCTTTGTTCATAACAAACATGAAATATTTGTTTTGCTTAGGATTAAAAGTATTTTCAAAGTTGCAACAAATTCTCTTATTTTTATTTACTCTTACATTTCTTCTGCCCCTCTTTATTCTTTTTATTTATTAAAGTTATTAGAATTATTATAAAAACCATGAGGGAGGAGAGAGTACCCCTGTCCACTTAACGGTGGATCAACTCCATTGTACAAATTATACAACTGTTCATACTCTTGCTAAAATTGTAAAACTGTAATTTACATGCATTAGGTAGCTCTATTTATTTGTTCTTTTTTGCATAATTCGTTCTTGGCACCTCCTCTCTTTATTTAAATTCATCACTAAAGCTGCATCGTTCAACATTTCATTGATAAATTCATCAGATCTTGATAAACCTGAAGCTCTTGCAGGTTCCTGGAAAAATGAGTACAGTAGAACGTCGTTTATCCGAATCAATTGGGACCGGACACCGTTCGGACACGCGATTGTTCGGATAAACGAAAACCGAATGCGATCCATGCAGTATATGAAACCGGACACTATACGAATATTGAAAATCATCACATGCGGGAAACGTGCTTGAAGAAAAAGTAAAATAGGCGCAAAATGTCGCAATTTTACCTTTATTGTGGAAAATATTCACTTATTTTTCGCTGTACCATAGTACACCTTCGTTTTTTCATTACAAGGTTTCTGATTCTCTTGAGCAGCAGTAGTTGACTAAAAGAGCACTCTGATTGTTGTTCTTACCACTCCATAGCTATCTCTAATGCAGAAAAAGCGTCAGCATTTGATGGGTTCTTGCTACTTTAGTTGTTGTTGTTGTCCTCGTCTTCATCCGTTTCATCGTCGACAGGGTGGGATTCTTCTTGCACGGAAGTCACAATCTCGTCATCATTTAGCATGTATATCAAATCACACAACTGAAATTCCTCAAATATCCCTTACCTTAGGTTTCACCGTCACTTTTGGGCTCACGCAAAACAGCTATTGAGCATTGCACTATTCGAAAACGTATCCGGACTTTGGTCCAGATACTTGACACTCTGGATAATAAACGCTCGGATAAACGACGTTCTACTGTATTTAGTTCCGTTGATTGTTAATAAGTCTTCGTATGGACAACGCCTTTCTTCTCACGCAATGACTCCGGTCCAGGCAATCGTTGCAATATTTTTCTGCAAGAGCTTGCAATAATGTACTATCTCAACCGTATTAGCAATATTATATGAAATGAAGCATATGGTTGCCAATTCAGTTTGTATGACACATGCGATATTGGGGTTGCCAACTTGGCGAGTTATCTTGAACTTTGGCATTGTTGCGATAGTACGTAATAAACATATAACAGCATCATAAAGAACTTTTTTTGTTTGGAGAGAGATTTTAAGTATTATCCTTTTGCTGTGAATGCATTGTAATACATTTCTTCCAAAATGCATGGTATTCATTCTTCATGGATAAATAATATTGCAATATTGTTCGAAATTGTTTTCTTACCGCAGTCTGTTTTTTTAAATAAGATATAATTCTAATAGTAGACAGGTCTATGTTATCAAAACCATAAAACTACCATGTATGTTTTATTTATGTTATATTATTATTTTTATTAATAATACATTTTTTTGGTATTTGATCTATCTAGGTTGATACGAAAATTAAGATGTTTAAAAGTTGCACCATCATATGCATATTTTACAGTCCCTCATATAAATGCTACACAAAGTTCTACAGAAAATAAAATTAGAATGAACATATATATACAGCCAAATTGATACAAAAATGTGATACAAAAAGAAAAAAATGATGCTATTCAATATCCTAAAACCTAAAAGCAACCAGGTAAACTTTAGTTATTTCTTCACATTTTAACTCTCATGTTTTAATTTATTTAGTACTTTTGCTATACATAAGAAAATTTCATAAATATTCGAACATCTTGTGTGGGGTATAAAATCCTTTTTTACAAATAAAATACTCCCAAAAGATTTCACTCAGATTTTGCAATATTTTATGTAAATTTACTTAGCTACAAAATATCTCCCTTAAGTGGCGTTATTCAGAAATTAAAATTCAAATGCAGAGAGAATGTACTATGTTTCGTTATTTATTCCAACTAATTTGTTTGTTTATGCAACAATTTTAAATCCCATAAATAAATATTCTACCATACACCTTAAAATTGAGAAAATTTTTCCATTTGATAAAATTTTCGAAAAATACTGAATGGAAAGGGAAATTACAGCTTCTGAGTAATGATAAAAATTTGTAGTTTCAATTGCGTTATGTACACATGCATGCACATGAAGGCTGTACATTTAAAGTAAAATGTTTGTATACATACGTGACAATTTTCTTTAATCTTCGTTTGCATATTTAGACGATATTCGTGATCTCTTTTGAAACTCGGCTAAATTGAAAAACAAACAATTAAAAGAAGTAACCGTGAATGTTCGGATAATGGAATAATCTGGTGAATCGTTGAAGGCTTAAAATATGTCAGTCTCAAGTGCAGATTGTTAAACGCTTTAAAATAGTGCCCAGTGCTCTGCACAACTTACAGAAATAGTTGAAAGAGATAGAATCTCTCTAGAAAGATAACCCGATCTAGGTCGTTCAAGTGAGACGAAACAACCAATTAAAATCGATGTTTTGCCTCAATAGCAAAGCTTAACAGGAGAGTAACACTGTGCTTCTCAAACTTTCAATATTTATGATCCAATTTTCAATCATAATTTTCTTCACGCCCCCTCATACAACAACTATGTATTGAGTGCAATAATAATGTACTTCAACACTAAAGCTACACTGCGACTTTAATTATAAACTGGACAAATTATCAAGGTAAATATTAAATTTTGTATGTGACAATCCTCTGGAAGTCAATAGTAATTATTAATTTTTTTTTAATTTAATATTGATAAATTAATTATCAACCGATTTTTGTCATACTGATAGATTTATAAGTATCTGTATCTTATAGTGTGACTATGTGTTTTATTTTTTATAATGTCAGAATGTATTTTGTCTTTCTTACTTTCAGTAAATTGATATTTATTTTAAATATTTTATTTTCGACTTTTCGATATATTCGCGCCCCTCTCCATGAAGTGTTATCACGCCCCCCCCAAGGGGAAGTCGTGTCCCACAGTTTGAGAAACGCTGAAGTAACAGCTTATCAGCTGTCTCGTGAGTTTCATACGACCCCAGGAATCTAAGTTTCAAGGATTACTGGTTCTGAAAAGACTTATGAAGTAAGTATGTTTGCAAGATTTGCTGCCCCCCTCACTCTTTTTTTTTTTTGCTCAAAAGAGCCCATTTGTCATGGTACAGAGAACATTCATACTGGAATAGGAATCATTGAGAGACCATTTTATTCACTCATGAGCTCAGATTCAGCCTAACCACTGATTACATGTAATTTAATATCCGAAAAAGATAGCGACATGATAGCGGTATCATATTAAGCGGAATTTTAGAATGCAAGTATCATGTTGGACAAGCGTTCAGTTCTCCATGCGTTTGGTTATGGCCCTATGACTTCTGAGAAATATAAAGATAAAGCTTAGGAACCTTGATGGTTCTTATAACTCACCTTTTCTTTCTCAAAACAATTCAGAATCTAAAAACTGCTTTATATGAATATTGAGACTAAATGTTATAGGGCTAATGAACTGTATCATTTTATCCAGTTAATTGTGACGCCTCCGTTTGAGATTGCGTTACTGTGTCTCAAGGAAAACGAGATGTGATGCGTATACTCATCAATCACAGAGTTATTGTCACTATTCAAATATTGGATCAAAAATATGGGTTTATTTTATAAAAAATTGCCACTTTTATTACTAATACTAATTTATTTGGTTTTAAAATAAACATATATTACATACATATTACTCAAAAAACGCAAGAAAAATTAAATACCATACCTGAAAGAATCCTATTATAAATCAACTTTACGACTTTTGCCTTTGCCCCTTTTAGGTTAACATTTAAATAACATTATCACTGTACGTAAGTAAACTCGTTATGCAAACTTATACACACTGTATACGGAGACGCACAAGTTCATCTTAAACTTTTCGTATTTTTTTATTTATTTGTTTACTCCAGCCTGACCTCAAAATATTCTTAACATCCTGAAATTTGAGAATATGTTTTGTTTTTCTCAAAATTACAATTTAAATAGCCAATGGTTCTTTTTACGCATGATCAGTATACTAAGCAATACACTAAATCCTGCAACTCCTCTATCTCATCAATCACAGATAACTGACTAAGCATGAATTCATGTTGTTATAAAAAATTTTAGGGAAAAATCATGGTCCCCATTAATCAATGTTTTGTTCCATCCTTTAACCTCTCTTTCTGACTTTCCGATGCTGTACCCATGATCATTCGTGTACAATATAACTGCTGTATGCATTTTTTGCATTATTTTAACTTCTGTACTTAATAATATTTAATTTTACAGTAATATCTGTTCAATTTTTCAGAAAGAACAAACATAAATGATATTTTTTTCAATATGAATTTAACTATTAAACGCAAGTTCTAAGTCTAAAAATATTATTTAAATTTTAATGAATTAAATTTATTAAATTATTACAAATAAAAAATTTTATAAATGCTTAGCCCAGGGGCCAGAAATCTATGGCACGCATGCCACATGTGGAAAGCGGTACATTTCTCATTGGCACTCTGCATTACTCCACAAATTTGTCAATTTTTGAGTGGGTGGAAGTCAATAAATTTTTAATGGACCTGACAAACGTCTGAATTATGATAATTTACGAAATTACGACAAAATCTGAAAAATACTCAAAGGATAAATTCACAGCTATTTTGTAAATTATTGAATGTCATTGCTGGAGAGATTTAATTGTTTGAAGAGGGAAAACTACATGTACTCTGCTTTCCGCTATTGGTTCTACATATCAAAGTAAAATATCCTTAATCAGAGGAAAAATATTTCGAGTGCAAATAAATTGTTTAACAACTGAATGCTCAGAGTTGTGTTAAATTAAAAGTCACACAATATACCCCTGATTTTGCGATTTGAAAATAGAGCGGTGCAAGCACTAGGTTCTCATTAAAATTTTTATTTAACTTTAATGAAGGAAAATGCTTATATTTTACACACAATGCCTTTTTCTTATTTTAATAAATATATTTAAAAATATATGATATATGTATAGTTTTATTTTTTTTATTTTTGTTGAAGAAATAGTTATATTTTATGCTGTTTATTTTCATGTTAAGAAATATCTTCAAATAATTCAAAATTAATATAATAAAACTGTAAATATAAATTATTGACCTACTCATCGTGTTGGGCTCATACACGTTAAAACTGTCGAATTTCAAAATTTTCACATTAACGTGGTGTCGAAGTTAGGAGAGTGAGGTGTCGTTCTCGTCACTTGACCGTAGTCTAAAATTAGGAGGTCCGTCTACAATAGCTCTCGTGTTGCTTTACTGTACGACACTAACAAACCCCCATAAACTAGTTTTGGCAGGTTCTTACAATACTGAAAGTGTAAAAATATCTTTAAAGTATTTATCAAGAAAATTACTGTATACTTATTTTATATGATAAATTCATAGTGAGAATAATTGTAACAGACAAATATGTATTAGATTCATGCGTTCAAAGCTTTGGGATTTTGTGGGATATAAAGTTACTTTTTTAATTAAAATTTACGAAAGTCCTATATAATCTGCTACTTTACTAGTTAACATTGAGAAAAAACCTTGACGTTTTCTATAAAGAATTAAATAAACTCCTTTATATTTTTTTATATAATTGAATTTTTATTTACAATGTTACTCCGAATCTGTATACATCTAAGTTTTCTACTAATACAGACACACTTTATAAGTTATTGTTAATAATACGTTAAAGTCTGGTTTAAATTTGTAATAATAAATGGTATTGAATAAAATATAAATGTATATAAAGAATACAAATTATTTTTTAGGCTAACCTAAAATACTTTTAATGCAGAAATACTTTGTTAATATGGAAACTTTTTTATGAAAACCATTTTCGAAATGAATTTTGAGTAAATGTGAGAAAGCCATACTGCGTGAAAATACTCTCATTCAGTTAACATATTTTATAACCAAGTGTTTTAATTTTCAAATTAAATACTTTATATTCTTCTTGAAGATTTTCTTAAGTACTTAAATGCTAATTTTATTTGTTTAAGAAATTTTCCTCTTCTTTCCATCTATGTTTAATTTGATTTAATTTTATCAGCATTAGTAGTTCATTGTGCATTTTAAAGCAATATTATTTAAACTAAATCAAATTTAATGTAATTGAAAGGGAACGGTAAATCTTACATAATTAAAATTTTAATACTTATATACTTAAAAAATTCTGACACTAAAGGTATTAATTATGTTTTAGAGTTACAAGAAATAAAAAGGAATATATATATAAGCAAAAACTTCGTAAATATATTTGTTTTATTTATTTATTTTTGTACTTTACTATGTATCTGTTTGTATTTTGTTATTCTTAAGGAAGTATCTTATTTATTGATAAATAGTATTTTTATAAAAAAATTTCACAGAACGATACAAATTATAACTTTTGAAATACAATTTCAAGTATATTTTTTCAATTAATAAATTTAATTCATCGCAGCTATGATTACAAAAGCAATTGTATTTTGGTTTTATTTAAAAGTAATAATATCTTATCATGTCACGTTAACATTAAGGTTGACGCTATTTTTTTACCATTTGAATTATTAATAAAAGACCATACCTAAGTTAATAAAATTGCATCAATGCATACAGAAACAAAATGCTTGCAATTGTTATTTTACAAATACAAAAAAAAATGTATCATTTGAAATAAAAGTAAAAAAATTTAACGATTCGATTTAATTAAAAATACTGTGGACTATTTCAGCAGTTAAAATATATATCTACTGCAACATTAAAACGAAATATTCGAATTTAAACTCTGCTCTTACTTGACTTTAAGTTTGAGAAAAGTCTGATCTCCTGAGCTGTTCTGTAACGAATTCCAACAAACGTGCTTCAAAACTCTCGAGAGCTTAAAAGTCTCTCAGTTACGTAAAACTTGAGTGCATCATTCGGCTACACGTGGTAATAACATCATTATTATTTAGATGTGTATCCCCACACAACCACCACTACCACCACCTGCTAATTAAATTCCGTAGCTGCAATTAGTTAAACTCAAAATGATAATGCGATCACAATTTGAATTTCGTAGAGATTTGAAATTCAAATGTTAAGTTATGCTCCTGATCCTTCCCCATCGGTATTCCCTCTAATGTGGTTCAAGATTCAGTATGAATTCATTAGAGATGAAGCAGCCGGCATAACATGGTGCATTGGGAATTGATTCCGAAATTCCCTTTAGAACTTCAAGATGCTTAAAATTTGTCTTAAATTTATCAGACCTTTTAAGAGCACTTCATACAATGACTGGGGAAGTTTTTTCCCTCTCTTCTCTTGTTACAAAAGGAGATGAGAAATCCCTCGAGATAGACCAACCACCTTAAATCCTCTACCTCTGTCTAATCATTCGGTTAGAAAGGACTCTATTCCTAGTACAGTCTTAGCTTTTTTCTTGATATCCGGGGAAAAAATCTGGAGAGGACTAGATCTTTTCGGAATCCTCCTGGGAGTGTCGAGGGATAGTGCGTTTAATGTGGGATAGCTTTCTTGAGAAGTGGTTTTCGCTCTCTGATCCTTGTTTTTCCTGCTAACTCGCGTGTCACATTATGTGCAGTGGAATTTCCTAAGGTTTCGAAATTTCCTACCATTAAACTCCGCCATGAATAAATACGTGAATGATTCCGAAGGGAATCGGATCCAATTGTACATCATACCACAGAGAGTAAAAGTATAAAATTTCCTCTTTTGAAAAAGGAGTTTATCTCCTTCATTGTGGTTGTTTGCTACAGATGTGTTTAATTACATCTAGATGTCATCTTAAACGGCTGAAGAATAGATAATCGCTTACCGGCTTGAAACTATTCGTTATTTTATTTCTGCGTAGCTTCCTTTTTTTAAATCTGTAATCTCTAAAGATTGTCTGGATTTTTTTCATCATTCTGTACTTATTGTTAGCTTTTTTATCCATTTCCAAATCTTTTTCTCTATGTTTCAAAATTTAATGGGGACGATTTCTAAAAAGGAAATATGTTGTCACTATACTCGTTTTATGCCATGTCTGTATGTGGGCTTAATTTTCCTTAAAATGTTATTAACTTTAAAGCATTGTTTCAGAAGTATTAAGCATAAAATTTCAAACATCTATATTAATTTTGTCATGTACGTTCAATGTTTTCCTGTTGCTCTATATAATTAAAAAAATAAGAAAGACAATTTTAATATCTACAGCAGTTAAGCAATTGAGAATTTTTAAATAGAATAGAAAATTTTATAAATTATTCAGTTAAATCATTGCAATAAAGCCCCACTTTATTGAAAATTAATATAATAATACTTTGTTTTGCCTTGAAATAAAAAAAAAATATACAACCATTCCATAATTCGTCTGCTTTTATTTTTACTGTCAGTTACTCATCTGTCTATGCTAAAGTTTGTATGTAGCTAAGTTATTTTTATGCTGCTATGCTCTTTGTACTTGTTACAAGATATTTTTTATTTTAAAAAAATTATTCCGTTTTATGTACTTATGCTCTTTAACACCTTAACGTGTGCGCTCGAATTAATTCGAGTGCTCTAAGCAAGTTGATGATTCGACCTGAGTTGGATTTTATGCTGCTATAATTTTCACACTCGAATGTAAGCGAGTGCTTTTTTCATTCGTGAGACAGACTATGATTTTGTAAATTTAATTAAAGATAATTGTTTCTTATATTTTATGATTCAGCATGTGAAATGCACATGCTCTGTTTTAAAAAATGGGGGTGAAAAAGAAAAATTATATTTCAGAGGTAAGTTAGCAAAAAAACCTAGATAATACTATCAAGTGATACAGATATATAAAAGTCGGATAGACCAAAATTTTCTGGAATTCTGCGATTAACTAAACTTTATTTTCCCGGTTCTCCTTCCAAAACAAAAGAAGAACCCAAAACTCTCCGTTATACGTTGTACTGAAAGGGATTGCAAAGGAAACAAGAAAAGAAAAGAAAAGTTGCTTTATGTGTAATAATTGCAATGTTGAGCTAAATGTTATATCTTGCTTTCAAATGTATCACACAAAAAAAATTTTGAATATTTTTTTTTAAAAAGTAAATACTGCTACTATTCTTATTTCTATTGAAAAAGTATAAATAAATATTTTTAGTGTTAAAGGTTTGTTTCTTTGAAACAAAAATTTGAAAAGAAAGATAATAAAAGTCAATGTACGAGGGAAATTGCAATATTTGGCTCTTATCTGCCATGTAGATCAAAATCTAGAATTAAAATTTTAAAAAAAACAGATCATGTACATTTTTTTTATTTTTTGACAAAATAAGGCTCTAAAATGCGTTTTCTTAAAATAAAAAAAATTGGGGTTTTTTTGCCGTTTTTTCCAAAACATTTGTGCGTTACGGTGTTAAGTTGCAACACAGAATTTTATCTTCAGAATGACAAACTATATTTCACTTTTAATTGCACAAAAAAAATTATCTGTTTTAAAAATATATCATCATTTTGTTTTGCCATATATTGTGAAGATAACAAAATACTAGCTTTGATATTACTTCTTTTGAAAGAAAAATATGAAAATAAATGCTTGTTCATCTATAAGAACGTAATACAAAAATTATCTATTAATGATAAATAAATTAAAAATGGCGTGATGAGTTTTAATAACATATTGAGTTTTCAATAGAAAAAAACTATTTTGTTTCAATGCTTTGAAATCAACTCTCAAGAAATCTATGAAAAGAAAGGATTTCTAAAGCAAAAAATATACTTGTAGAATTTCTATGTAAAATTATTAAATTTATAACAATAATTTTCTAGATATTCGTCATTTTTCTTATAAAATTTTAAGATTTAAGTTTTATTCTTTTGCTTATACGTATTGAGTAAGTAGTAAATATTATTTTATTAAAATGGAACTTTCATTTATATCTGCTTTACTTTGTATTCTAAGTTGGTTAGAAATTCATAAGTATATATAGAATTTTATTTGGAAGAAAGATTCATTTTTCTACCTTCAACTCTTATAATTTATGAATTCATATTTAACGATGAATTAAAAATTTATCATACATCAATATGCTTAAAACTCTTGTCTTGTTCTTATATCAATATATCTAAAATTCATACGTGTGTGTGTGTGTGTGTGTGTGTGTGTGTGTGTGTGTGTGTGTGTGTGTGTGTGTGTGTGTGTGTGTGTGTGTGTGTGTGTGTGGTGTGTGTGTGTGTGTGTGTGTGTGTGTGTGTGTGTGTGTGTGTGTGTGTGTGTGTGTGTGTGTGTGTGTGTGTGTGTGTGTGTGTGTCAATATATTTAATAACACCTCTGTTATCCATTATTTAAAGCTTATAAATATATTGACGTATTTTACATAGTTTTTAAATATCTAAATCTATCTTCATTTTTAAATTTCATTTCTCAGAATGCTTTAATCTTGTAACGAGTTAAACCATTTTCAAAGTACTTTGTTTGATACTTGCAGAGTATTTTTTTTTAAAAATTATAACATTTCATTTTATTATTTTTACTTTGTAATATAAATGTTTAATACTTGAACTAAAAAGATTATAATTATGTTTATTTTTTATTTATTAATAATACTGCTCTTAAATAAAGAGAAATAATTTTTTTTTATTAACATCTCGTATCAAAATATATTTTGGATATTTACAAATTTAACAATTCTTGCTGTTTACACTTTTTAATATTTAATAATACATAAAAGTACAATTAAACAAAGGATTGAGATGCAATGGTACCACTTTTTTTAATATGCAAGCTGCATTTTCTACTGTATATATATGTCGTAAAATTGATCAAACTAATTAGCATAAACAGAAAAAGCGAAGAAATAGAATTCATAATCATAGAAATCACTTATTCTAGGACACAAAAATCCTGCTTTATATAACATGGAAATAACAAAATAAATATACAAGTAGGTATTCAAAATTTTTTCAATATAACATTCTCACAAAATCCCTCATTTTTAATTTAACCGATTATACATATCAAAGAACCAAAGTATTTTTGATGATTAAATTGAAAATAAACTGTTTTATTTTGATCGGATAAACTTTAAATGCTTTCCATTCAACATAACAAATAAGTTAACCATTTTAATTAACTTAAGGACATTAGTCATTTAACTTAAGTAAGTTATGAATGGGAACTCTCTCTCTCTCTCTCTCTCCGATTCTATCCAGTTATATAAACTTCACTTTTTCAAGAAGCTTTAATCCACTAATAAAATTTCCATTTGAAATATATTTAATGTAAGGTTACTGAGAATTTTTACAATATAAACCGTTATAAAAAATATTGATTTCTTTGATTGAAAAGAAAAATAATTCCATGTGCTGTCTTGAGCTCTGAAAGATTCAAATTTCATTTGGAAAAAAATATATCGCTGAATTACTCAATTTGAAACTAAATTTATTAGTATATTAGTCAAAATAATAGACATATATGCAGATAATTTTTTTGCAATATTCAAAAAGGTACTAAGTCTTATATCCATTTTATAATGCTTTAATATAGGCACTATTAATTGCTCGACAAATGGCAAGTAGATAATCAATGTCGATCCATGTCTTGAAGCTAAAACCATTATGAAAAACTTTTTGAATGGTAGTTTTTAAAATACCAATGGATAAGCTTTGACGAGTAATCAACTTTCTCAAAATTTCTTACAATGGAGTGCCATATGTACTTGACGTTTTCTTTTGAACGGCTTGGTCGTCATAGAGATAGTCCTTGTACTACACTTCCGGTTCCTTTGAATCGTTTCATTCATTGTTTCAAGTTTTATCATCCGGGAACTTTTCTCCTGAATGCAACCGTTCACCATTTACGTTGCACTTCTACAATGGATTTCAATTTTGCATACTGCAACACAAATTACGCTTTTTGTTAGCTCACATTTTTCAGCGCACAAACCCGGACCAAATACCTCAACGAAGAAATCTTCACCGAGTTATTCCACCTATACTAGCAACGCCATTTGATAAGCGGTGGAAAAATTTAATATTTTATTCAATTTCAGTATAAAAGATTTATTTCCGTACATTTAAAAATTCGGTATGTAATAAAGTTGCTAAATGCCGGCATTCTTTTTCTATGGCTCTGTATTAGGTTTGAAGAATGAGGAAGTGAAGCATTTACTCCAAAATTATTAAAATTAGATCTAAGCCTTACTGGCGATATATTTCATTCCAGTCTTGCTAATATATACTTATCTTACATTAATATTATACGTAGTTTAATATCTCGCTTGTGTATTGTATTGAATACATTCAAGAAGAAAGCGAGCAAATCATAAAGATATATGTTTAGCAAGAATGCAAAGTTCTTCGAGAGTACCAAACAAGCTTATATGACTTATTAAACATATGTTTTGAGGTACACATACACAGTTGACCACAAAAGTGTTCGTACACTTGTGATTTCCTATAAAATTTTATGTTTTCATCTAATAAAAATTATTATATTGGAATTGTATTCTATAACGATATCTACAGCTTGTTCTTAAGGAAATAACATATTCAATTTTTAAAACATGGTAAAACTATAATTTTGAAAAATTGATAAACAAAAAACTACTAAAAAATTACACCACAAAAAAGTCTTCGTACACTTTAAAAAATCCAACATAGTTTTAAATATCGTATTTCTTTCTTAATTTCTAATTCTAAGATAACTTTTAGCATCTATAACAACTTCTAAGCGTCTTGGTATAGATTTCATCAGCTTTTTGTAATTTCTGCATGTTTTCCTCCATGCTTCTGTGGTTATTGTTTTTACTTCACATTTTGTTATTATATATGTCATGTTTTCTTTTTTTCAAAATCAATTTCTCACCAAATATGTTCTAACGGGCTTAAACATAATGACGCCAAACCACTGTTCTCAATGTACGCCACCGGTGTTTCTATAAATGTCCCCAAACTCTGAAACACCTCCTAAATCACTGATTTAAGCCGAGGAACATATATGATCAGAATTTGATTTTAAAAGAGGAAAACATGGCATATATATATATATATGTATATATATAAATTGTGAAATAAAAACAAGAATCACAGAAAAACGGGAAAATATTGATACAGAAATTACAAAAAAACTGAATAAATCTATACCAAGACATTTAAAAGTTGTAGATTCTAAAAGCTATATCTTAAGTATAAATTAAAAAAGAAATACGATATTTAACGCTATGTTGAGATTTTTTAAGTGTACGATTACTTTTGTGGCGTAATTTTTTAGTAGTTATTTTATTATTATTTTTTCAAAATTATAGTTTTACTATGTTTTAAAAATTGAATATGTTATTCCATTAAGAACAAATTGTAGGTATCATAAAAAATTACAAATCCTATATAATAAATTTTATTAGTCAAAAACATCAAATTTTATAGAAAATCTCAAGTGTACGAACACTTTTGTGGTCCACTGTATGTGATCAAAATTGCTTCATATCTTGCGAATTACTTGTCATCCAATATAAATTCTTCACTCAAGGAAAACAAATTTTGGAATTTTTGTAAAGGAATGTTTCATATATATTTTAAGTATCTCTTAACAAACTATGGAGTAGCTTTTAATTTTTTATGTACGAAAATTCTTTCTACTTAGGTAGAAATATAGTTATAAGACTAATATTCATTAAGCTGTACATTTTGTTCGATCATAAATAAAATAATAGTAAAGCCCTCTTGATAGAGAGCTTTACCGAAACTCTTCTTTGAATTGAAATAGTTAAAATAGTTTGATAGAGATAGATTAATTCAATTTGGCAAAATAATACGTGATGCTTTTAATTTGATTTTTTAATAAGGTTTTCGAAAGTACATAAAAACACATTGATGCAGCACCAACATTTAAAGATAAACTCTTATAAAGTAATAAGAAAGAATTTGAGTTTTTTATTCTTGGAAGAAAGAAGAAAATAATTTCTTCTCAATATAGTTATATAGAAAGTGTGAATTTTTTTAGCATGTTAAAATTAACTCTACACAGCTAGAAGAGGCCTTGGTAGCCCAGTGGTTATGGTCACGAACTCGTGGATGGCATATCATGGGTTCGATTTCTGATGCCACTGAAGACCCTCAGTGTAGAGGTGGCTGGTGCACTCTAAATCTTTCAAGCACAAAGTCTTCTCGTTAGTGTGGTGTAATAGTTTGAACAGGAAGGTGCCAGCTCAAGTGTCGTACTCGTCACTTGATGGAGACCGAAGAGGTCCGTAGCCAATATCTTTCGTGTTGCTTTATAGTTGTGACGGATCTGTACGGTCTTCACTAATCCTCTCAATTATTCTTTCAAGTTTTATTTATTTCAACCAATCTCCACCGGGAGCCAAAGCGTGATTTATGCAAATGAGATATTTTATATAAGTTCGGGTTTCACGAGTTAACGTGTGGAAGGTGAAAGCGAGAGTGAGAGTGAAAATGAGAGAGAAGTAAAGTGAAGAGTTAGAATTTTAAAGTAAAATGAATTGAAGCATCGGTAAATCAACTCGCAGTTGTTGACAAATTTAGTGCGTAGTAACGCGACAAGCAAAGCTGAAGAGCTGAAGATTGAATTTGTAAAGTCGAGAGTGGATCTTAGCCTTTATCCGATCCAACCTGAATCAAAGTATTCCACAAGACGGACCTGCCGAAGTATATGAATCAGGTTAGTGACTTAGAAATTGTAAATACGTGTACGTGTGTTAGCTGTAATTGTGCGTGCTGATCTTTCGTGGATTAAGTTCAGATTCCGTAGTTCCGCTAATAGTTACCCCTTCTCATTCTCCACTGTGTTTTATTGTTCTATGTGTAACTTTCCTCGATTAAGAGGTATCAATAAATATAGGGATTTGTAAAGATGTCTCTTGAATTCGTTAATCCGCCTACACGTCCAGAAACAAGTAACGGTAGACGGGGAGATGATAATCTTAGAGGAAGTTATAGTATATCACGACATAGTGCTACATTATTATAACTCTCACTCACTGCTAGAAATAGGACTGTGTTTGTCCTGATGGTAAGTTGAGTAAATGAATCTTTATGTCACCCTATTCAGCTACACGAGGACTTTTGAAGGACCTCGTGATTTTTAACCACGGTCAAATGACGAGGATGACACCTGAGCTAGCACTACTTCTCCTAACTTCCACACTACACCAAAGGGTAGATGTTTTAGCCCGGACAGATTTAATGTGCTCATCTATACGGTGGGTTTTCAGTGGCACTAGGCTCGAACTCATGGCACGCTGACCACGAGTCCGTGACCTTGACCACTAGGCTACCATGGCCTCCCTGATGGTAAGTTTAAAGCTTCGGAATCGGAGGGTCTTGAATTGAAAATTTGATTATTCTAATGCAGTCAACAATTTGGTTGCAGTGTGGAATGACTAGGATTGATTCATGATCTAACTGATCTACAAAGACCTCAAGTGACATAGTTTGGAAGTATGGATTCGAGCATAGATCTCGATATCTAACTATAGCTTGAAATTACGACGTTCATTCTTTTTAGTGCTTTAGGAGGTTTTTAATTGATGTTATAATGAAGTTAAAAAAATTAAATACTAAATAAAACCCCTTAAACATCAATGATTGATATAATCTTAGATTAAATATTTTAATCCAATCTTCTTTCACTGTAATATCTATAATCTCTGAGTAACATTTTCTAATTAAATAAAACTGAGAAATTGGGAGAATAGTTAAGAATTGTTCGTTTGTGTGCTATCACTTATTAACCACTTCCCAGTTTTGCCCGAACATCGCTCGGGCACTTCCCTGATTTGCCCAAACACCGCTCGGGCAACACTTTTTTCTACTCTAATCCTCTGATTTGCCTGTATTTTTTGCTCGTTCAATGCTCATGTGCAATGCTTTTAACAGATGTCTACAATAGAATTATAAAAAAAAAATGTCTAAACCGGTTTCAAGGCATTTTTATTGCATTCTTTTAGACTAGATAAGGCATGAATTTTCTTTTTACTAGATCGGTGTACCGCAAGCCATGAACACTATTTCTTTCAAATTTAGAGTTTAAAATAGAAGATAAAATGAGTAATTATGAAAGGCTCACACAAAACAGAAAATAATTCTGATATTGACTCAGATAGTGAGTCTGAAATTTCTGTAAATGATTCTGGTAGTAATGAAATTTTGTTATCGGACTTATTTTGTGGTGCTCACAAATTACCCAATAACAAAAAAAAAGTGGCAAGAAATAATACAAAAAAATAATCTTCCATATTTTAGATACAACATTATGGAATGCTTTCGTTTTGTATCAGAAACTTGGTGGAAAATTATCTCATTTGAATTTCAGGCTTGATATTATATATCGTCTTATTGGAAGATATGGGGTTTGTGTTGTTCCAAAGGAAACGATTTGGGAAAACGGGGTATGAATGAGTGAATGGGTGAATATTACCGTCGCACTGTTCGGCTACACGAGGGCTTTTTTTAAATTGTCAACGACACGCGATGTTCCCAGGTGGCCACCCTCCCAAGTACTGACCTTTGGAAAACGGGTGGAAAAAGAAACACGATATTTTTGTCCCAATTTCGAAGTTGGACAATGCTTGTCTCCCTGTTTTAAAATTTACCACACAAAAACAGAATTTTGAGAGAATAATTAACTATAAATACGATATAATCTTTTTAAATCTAATGTATATACATTTTTGTAAAGTGTTCTTTTGAGCTCGCTTATTTCTTCGGGAAAAAAGCCAACTTTAAGAAAAAATATGTTTTTAAATGAAAATAAAAATTAGCATAATACTTTAAATTCAATATTTATAACATTTCTGACTGCTGATTTGAGTTTATATAATTGATTTCATCTTAAAAATGTTTACAAAAAATATGCTTATTTTTTGACATAATATGACAGAAAGAATATGACAGAGAAAAGAAATTGTTAAGTGGTTAATTTATTCATGAACTTTTCTCCAAATTCTGACAAAGTTTCATACCTTCAAGTCTTCAACAGCTTAAAAGAGTTACTCTTAAACTTATGAGTGCTATTTTCATTAATTTTTTGGTTATTTAATTTAACAAAGAACAATAAAATTCTCCCAGATGTTTCATCTGTAGTTTATACTTGTAATATATTCGAAGAGTTTTGCAAAAAAAAAGACTAATTCACTCTATTAATAATCATGAAGTCTATTTTTCAAGATCTAAAATTGATTTCGAGATCGTTCAAAAAAAAAGTTTAAATTGCTAAGTATTTTTACTTTGAAATATATCTGTTTATGAAAATCTAGCTTAGAACATCTTCTTACACTATTAAAATTGAAAGGTAAACAAACGTATCTATCTATGTATGTGCGTCTATCTTCTCACGAACCGCACCACGCAGAAAGTCGCGGAAGGTACCAAAAGATCGGGAATTTTCCGGGGAAGCCGTATTGTCTATTTATATTACGATGTTGTAATTAGTTGAAAAGATATTAATTAAAAACCTTAAAACGCTTAATTGTTTTACTCCTGCCGGTTGTTTACTTGACAGAACTTCCGTTCCGTTTCGCCCGAGCGGTAATCTTACGTTTACCACCATATTAAAATTGTCATCCAATTTTCGGTGTTGAAATTAGACAAAAAATAATTACAGAATCGGAAAGATCATTTATTTCGCCACGATACGGTATATTTTTTTTTTTTTTTTTGTAAAATAACGATATTTTTTATTTTTTTCGAATTTTTTAAAATAGTGTTAAAACTGATGCGTTTTTATAAAAATTATTTCTAAATCGTTGCGTATGAATTTATTTTCGTATTATTAAATCGATATTCTACACTAATTAACTTCAAGCCTTTCTCTCTTTTAGATCCATTCATTTAAAAAATAAAATTCCCAAAACTTTTTTTTTTTAAAGAATTTTTAAAAAGTAGTCCCAATTTTTACTTCACATTGAATAACTTCGTCATTTATGAAGTTAATCTCACAAAACCTTTTTTCCGCGTGTAAAGTAATATTATACGTAACATATACGAAGATTGAAAAAATTGCTTAAAAATTACGGATTTTAAAAAACATTTTGTGATTTTCGTAAACTGCTGTTTTTCTGAGAAATAACTTAAACATTAGTTTTTGTACATTTTTTATTTCAAAGTACATTATTTTTGCAAATAGTTTGTGATGTTTGAGAGAATTAACGTAAAAATTATGCCCTAAAAATGAAGGTAATGATTTTTAAAATAATTTAAAATACGCGATTTTACATTTAGCCAAACATTGGCGTCGAAAATTAGCTTTGCGCCAAAGACTTTTGACCTGTTTCGCCGTCGACCGCATCTAACTCAAGGGTTACACTAAAAAATTCTGCCTTAAACAGGGGGAAATCAGTAACTTTGGCGAGTAAAAAAAAAATGCGAGTGAAAAAGTTATTTTTTCGTCAATTTTTCTTTATATATATTTCAAAATTTAATAACTATATGTGTCAGATTAAGATGATAAAATGCATTCAATGCATTTCTGAGATTCATTTAAAATATTTATCAGTATCGAAATTTTTGTTCTCTTTCATAAAACTTATAGTTTACTTTAAAATAATGCCTAATGTATAATTCCGTAATAAAAACAAAAAAATTGCCCATTTCGAAATTTTTTTTGGTCAGTTAAATAGGCATAAATTCCTTAGAAAAAAAAGCTATGTTAATATTATATATTCTTTATTATTAATTGCTTTTTATTAAAATATCAAAAATCAATAAATTTTTTGCAATACATTTAAATGTAATCTTCAATCGAAATCTTTCAATCGTTATGCGAATATCCTGTGGATTCCCTCAAATTAAAAATTAATTTCAATTTGAATCTCCCATTTATTATTGTTGCTTATTTTCATTTTCCGGTACGGGTCTGGGTGGCGCGGTTGGATAGCGCGTCGCTTCCGCTACGCCGCAGAGTGTCTAATTCCTACGTCTGGGTTCGAATCTAGAAAACTCGATTTTGTTCATTTCTGCTTATTTTTCCCACGTAAATTAATTCTCTCTTCTTCAATGATTGAATTCACTTGCTGCATCCCCACTGATCTGAAATTTACTTCATTTTCAGTGCTGCCATTATGTAAGCAAATGGTATGTCACAATTAATTGCTAAATGAGCATTTTTAATCAATTTTATTAGAAAATAATTAATAAGTTAGTTTTGTATAATATACTTTTTTTCGCAGATACGTGTTTAAATAATTTAATTAATACAGAGTGGAATGATAAACTATAAAATTTAAATTTAAAAAAATAAATGTTTTTATCAAATAGTATTATTTTCTTTTTGAATGTTTTTTTCAGTGAATGTTATCATATAACTAGGTTTTCCCCCAAAAGTGGATTTTTAACACTTACATATGTTTAATCAAACATCCAAACGTTTCAAGAGCTATCTGTAGAATTTTTTTTATTAGTATTTATTGATAATGGATTTAAATTAATATATTTTTTTTAAATCAAAGGAATGTTTCTATTATTTTATTATTAAATTAATTATTTGTTAATAAAAAGTATATCGCCTATTATTTAGGATAAAAATACGTTCTAGAGACATTTTTAAGCTAACTGTAAGTAACGATTGATTAATTAATGAAAACCTGAAAATTATTTATTATTCTAGATTCCTAAAAACTATCTATTACAAAAAAAAAATGATTTTTTTTAAATCAAGCATCAGAATAGTTTTATGCGTTTTTATGAAAATTATTTCTAAATCGTTGCGTATGAATTTATTTTCGTGTTATTAAATCGATATTCTACACTAATTAACTTCAAGCCTTTCTCTTTTAGATCCATTCATTTAAAAAATAAAATGACCAAAACTTTTTTTTCTGCAATTTTTTAAATATTAGACCAAATTTTTACTCAACGTTGAATAACTTCGTTATTTATTAAAATTATCGCACGAAACTTTTTTTCCGTGTGTAAAAAAATATTATCCGTAATCTGTACGAAGATTGAAAAAATTGCTTAAAAATTACGGATTTTAAAAAGTTTTTTGTGATTTTCGTAAAGTACCGTTTTTGCGATCATGAAAAGTTTAAAAAAACACTGGCAAGATTTTTTGAGTTTTTTGCGCATGCGCGGTAGAATTAGTGAAGGTCAATGTTACATTTCAGTTTTGAAATGAGGGGAGAGATTGTTCAGAGTGACGTAGGATGGAGGGAATTTCCCGTTTTATGAGGCAAAATGGATGCGTTTTTAAGTTTAAATATTTTTACTTTGTTTGATTGTCTTTGTTTTAGATTTGTTGTGGAATTTCAAAGGAATTATTCAAACCTAACGTATTTAATTGTAGAGTATTATATTAGTGCAAAACTTTAAATTGATTTTGTATGTCTTTTTTAAAAGTGAAAAAAAAACTTGAAACTTTATTTTTTAGTAATTTAGTCTGGGGTGTTTTAATGTTGAAAATCATTACATTATATTGATTAAAACTGTATATTATTCTGAATTTGTGTTTACTATATATAACTTTCATTGAACGTAAAGCAAGTCTAGCTTTGTCTCTGTTTTAGTTTTGTTGTGGATTTTCGTTTTCCTCATTCTTAAAGAATGACTTTTTTAAGAAAAGTGGAATAAAATACCTTAAAAAAATATAATTCTGAAATATATTTTAGTTACATAGTATTATTTTCTTTTTGAATGATTTTATACAGTGAATGTAAATAAATATTTCCAGGCTTTTTTATTCTTATATATTTTTAATCTAACATTAAAAAACAACGCAATGAAGAAATGAATAATCCTTTCAATAATTAACGGTGAGAGTTTTTGTATTAATCTTTTTAGAAAATGGATTTAAAGTAATATATATCTTAAGAAACTAAAGCAATATATTTTTCTATTTTTCATTACTAGATTAATTATGTAATGATAACACTGTATAATCTGTTTTTTCTGGATATAACAAGAGATTATAGTTTTCTGGACTATACTTAAGCTACCGGTATATAACGATTGATTGGTAAATGAAAATACCACACATACACACAAACCCCTTGTATTATTTTAAGCTATAAAAAAGTAATTATTGTTAAAAATATGAATATGCTTGGTTTTTTCTAATATATTATATCAGAACGTTTTATTTGTTGCTTTAAATATACATTTTTTTAAGTAAAAAAAAACATTGTTTTCTGTAAATCATTATTGATCATTCAGAATCAGTGATTAAAAAAATAAAATGCTGAAAATTATCTTTTTTTAAAGAATTTTTTTAAAAAAACTTTTTTACAAAACAATGATATTTTGCATATTTTATGATTTTTTCTCAAATGAATCAATACAATACCGTTTCGCTTAAATAAAAATGATTTTTAAAACTTTTATAATCAGTGATTTAAAAAATAAAAAACCGAAAACTTTTTTGAACGAATTATAATAAAACACTCAAAATACTTAAATAAATCATTTAATAATTTCTTCATTGCAAAAAGATAATTGCATGAAACTTTTTTCCTGTGTGTCGAACATTTAAAAAAATCCTCTCAATTTTTCTTCAAGATTTAAAGTAGTAGTAAAATTTTGTAATTTGAAAAGTTTCAACTTTTCTGTCTTTTTTCAACATACAATTATTTTTAAGAAAGCTACGTTTTCATTTCGGGTTGCTAAAAAATTGCAACGAAAGAATTCAAAAGTGAGTGGGTGATTTTTAAAGTCGCACTGCTCACCTACTCGAGGATTTTTGGCGACGGACCTTGAAATTTTCAACCATGGTCAAGTGACGAGGACGACTCCTGAGCCCTTTCACCTGTCTCTCCTAATTACCACACCAACGCAAGAACATATTTCAAAAAAGGGAGCTTTTATGACATAGTTAAAGAAATCACTCACATCGCGCGCATACACACACACAAGTGCTATCGGCCTGAGGGAAACACGAAATTTCCATGGGGATGAAGTTATTCACTCGGTAAAAGCCCGTGCAACGCCGGGCTAAGCGGAGAGGAAAGAAATAAAGATATCAAAGTAATTTTGAAAAATAATATTGGAAGTGCTGAATTTGTGAAGATTGAGTGAATATTAACGTCCCACTGTTCAGCTACACGAGGCCTTTTGGGGACGGTCCGCGTAATTTTGAACCATGGTCAAGTGACGCGGATGACACCTGAGCTGGCACCCCCTCTCCTAACTACCACACCACACCAACGGGAGGACGTTTGTGCTCTCGACAGATTTTACGTGCATCTTTCCCCTACACTGCGGGTCTTCAGTGGTACTAGGATCGAAAATTTGTGAAGAGAAGGGAAAATGTTAAGCAACAAAGCCATGACACGCACTCACGGGTCATGCACTCACATCGTACGCGTCAAACCCACACCAAAGTGTTGGCGTTAGAATAAAAGGAGGAAATTAACATGAGGATTAAGTTATACCCGCGGTAACAGCCCGTGCAACGCCAGGCCATGAAAGCTAGTTTTGCATTAAGAATTGATACAAAATTTAATGCTAACAAAAAAAAAATTGTATTCGAAATTCTTTCTTTATAAAGATAAAAAGGGAAAAAATTAAAATTTCTTAAAAATTGTTTTCGTTACTTAATCATTTAATGGTAATTAATTAAGGGGACACAGTACGATTCAAATGACAAAAATCAGTCAAAAAAATCAAATCTAATTTTTTAGCCTAAATTATTCTTTATATACTTTTCTCTCTATAGCCTCAAAAAATTTAAAAGCTCTTAACTTAAAAAACGTAGAGTTCTAATAGCTCTTACATACGTTTTTATTCACATCCCTATGGCAAATCAAAACTTTAAACTTACTTATCTCAGAAAGATAAAATAACGATTTTGTCTTCATTTAAAATGCTAAGGCTTTTTTTCTATTGTGCTTAATGTTTTGAATTTTTTTTACCTTTTGCAAATAGTGCATGCAATAAATTGGTATGCATTTTCGAATCAAAGTAATACTTATTTTTTTAAAAATAAATAAACTCAGAATTTATAATTTTTTTAAGGAATTTTCAATAAGCATAATAAAGAAGTATTGTACGAATACCAATCATGTTACTGCAAAACCCATACCAACTTTTGTTATACAGGGCTTGATGTACTTGTAAATCAAATTTTATGCGTGTACGTAATTTTTTGTAGGAAGAGTAGCATTTTAAAATCACTTCAAAAATTTTAAGCTTTTTTCCTTGAAAAATTAAAGGGATAGCTTTTTATGAAATTTTCAGCACAATATCTGTTTTACATAGTATAATACACCCATAGGAAACAACCAAAAAATTTTGAAAATCCTTAAATTAAAAATGTTTGCTTAAATCGTACTATGACCCCTTAATTTACAAGAAGGAAGTTAATTACCTTGAAAGAATTAACTTACTTGAAGTAAGTTTGGAATGTTGCAGGCTAAAGCTTAGGGATTACTTCGAAGATGAGAATTTTGGTTTTAATTAATGGCCAGAAAAATTATTGGTAATAATCTAAGATAAATCCCTGAAGGAAAATCGGAGTACATACCACTTAGCTCTTGAAGGATCCGAACCTCAGGAGATGAGCAATCTCCCGAAAATGCTTTAAATTACAATTGACTCTTCAAGCTCCAAAGTAATTGCTAAGGAAGTCATTGGATCTCGCATCCTGAAAGGATAAAATGCATTCGTTTTCGATCGGAATTTTAGTTTTCTAAAACTTAAATGGAGTTATGAGAAATGGTGGGAGATTTATTTCAAAATTATCTTCTCAGATACGTAAGAACAGTCAAATTTATTCAATTTGTTGAATCAATGTTAGATTTTCAGATTTGTTAATTTAAAAATATGTATCTCTATAATTGCTCAGCAGGCTATTGGCATTAACGCCAATAGCTTGCTCATAATTCTGAAGCATAGGTTAAGATTGACATCTTAATTTTTACCTAATTCTCTATACATTTTTTAGGCTGTGGTAGTCTAGTGGTCAAGGTCACGCAGTGACAATTTATCCATTGGGCCCATGGGCCGGACACGGAAGGGACTTAAAGGGCCCGAATAAGCTGGATTTTGTATATAAAATTTATACAATAATTTAGTTTGGTTGCGTGTAAGAAATATCTGCTTTTTATCTGATAAATTTCGTTGCCAATCCACTAAAAAATAATCAGACTTTGAATAACTTACTAAGAAACTGTTAGGTCAACGAAAAATCTATGAGCTAATTTTAATGAAATGTATTCAGATAATTTATCGAGATTATTTTCTATGTGTGGGTATATATATATAATTAAATTAGATCTAAGTTTAAATCCCCTATACAACTTTTAACTTTTATTTTCCGTTACATCTTCAAGTATTAAATTTAGTAACCACTTCTTTCAAAGAACAGATGGCCCTAAACAGAACTTTTATTATCTCATATGTCATGCTTAACTTTCAAATATATCTCTTCAATAAGAAGGGCACTTAGAACATCTGCCTAAGTGGCCTAGACACTTATACTTCACGTGTGTCCGTTTCTCTCTTAGACTAGACTCTGAAATGGTTCATTGAATAAAAACCGTTCTTATAAAATGGCTTGGTGTTGACTCGAAACACACGACATATATATACTCAGTCACTACAAAACTCTACACACTCACTATGCACTCACTACACACTCTACCGTACTCAGTCACTACAAAAAACCCCAAATTTTGTCTAGAAGGTGTTTATATGGAAAGATATAATACTTCCGCTGCAGCATCTTAATTTATTTTTAAATTTAGCGTCACATTATAAGGCAACGTAAAGTGTTTTGTCAACGAGTCTCATTCTTTTGAGCCACGGTCAAGTGATGTGGACAAACCACAGTCGGCGTCTCTTTCTCAGAACTTCCACACCCCACCAATGTGAGGACTTTGAGCCACTGCAGATTTAACGTGCATCAATTCATCTACATGATAAGTTAATATCCTTTTGAAGCCAATTAATGAAAAATTAACAAGTTTTACTAGAAAAATGCTACACTTACTTAAGAAACTATTTAGATAAGTATTCGAAGCCATTTGAATGGAAACTTTTTTTTTATGATTCATTTTCCTTTAAAAAGTAATATTTTACTATAGTTAATTCTAAAATATGTATATTGATTTACATTATTACAGTTTATTATCAAACAAAAGGGTAAAATTAATAAACTATTTATTTCCCAATTCTATGAATGCATTCATTTTTATTGAAGTCATTTTTGTCATGATGTGATTAAGTATCACTGTCTTGAAATAAAACTATGTGTTTAACAAGTCACACATTTAAGTTACATTTGACAAAAAAAGAAAAATATTATATTATCAAAAGCAAAATACCATTCTATCTATAACAGAAATATTATTGAATCTTCTTTGCTCATAACAGAATCAAAATTTTGAGGATTCAATGAATATATTTTTTATTTTTCGAATTTATCCCTTATATTTTGCAAATTTTGAAGACAGTGATAGTACTGCCATCTTTTGAGCACAAATCAAACTAATGAGGCAAATATTACTTTAAAAGTAATTCACTTTTATATTCTCTGTTTTTGAAAAGCCGTTTAAATAGAATGAAAATCAATACTAACTTTTAATGATTGAAGTAATGTTTTCGAAAACAATAATCCCCGTACTTCATTAATTTAAAAGCTTCGTTCTTAAAATTCATTAAATTGTAAATACGCACTAAAAACTTTATTGACGTCAGCTTCATTAAAATGGTATGTCTGAACAGTTGCTTTAAATTCTTTTAAACTGTAAGCACATAAAATATTTTCATAGTATATATAAATGTGTTATTATTTCTGGTCTACTTTGGATAAACACATAGCATGTTTTTAACTTTTATAATCAATGAATAATATAGATGTTTATGTATTTTCCTATAAATGTTTATGTATCACTTTTTAGTGAGTTTAGCAATGTTATTTAGAGAAAATATATTTGCGATAATGATAAGGGATCAAAGGCATGAAGCATAAAGAAAGGAAATTAATTTTAATTGTTTTTAATATTTTTGCATAAACTATTTTTGTGTTTAGTTTTCTATTTGATATATATCATTCAGTTTTGCTTATTAGTATTTTTATTGAGTGAACCTATGTTTTAAGGTTCTAAATTGAAAAAAAAATCAATATTAATTTTCTTTTAAATTGGTATTTATGTACCTTACAAGCATTTCAGGATGTCCATAGATTTCTTTTTTTAAATATGCTGCTACCCAATTATTTTACTGTCCCATTTTCTCATAGTTGTGTAATTTTCAATTATGTGTTCTTCACAAGCCCTATTTTTCCTCTAAATCAAAAATATTGATAATTTTTACAATTTCTATTAATTTATGGATAAGTAATTCTAAAATAATCAAATTCAGATCATTAGAAAATTAGTTTTTCGTCATCTTTCGGTATTAATGAATGAATATTCTGTTAATGGAGTTTTTTAATTAATTTACTTTTGTTTATTATCCCTTGCTATTGATGAACAAAACCACGAATCATTTTCTATCTCTAAATCTGTTAAGTTTATTTCAGCGCATTTTTCCCGAAAATCAAGCAATTACATTTAATATAGTACGTACTATTTTAAAACATCGAGTAAAAAGGAAACACATTTCCTTTTCATAAAACTGGAAGAAAAAGTACAATAAAATATTTTTCAATGTTAAATGCAAGCAAAAAGAACAAGTGCAAAATTCACTTGAAAATCACGCCATTTTATCCCTCAAATGAAAAAAATAATCTGTGACGAATGTTGTGTAATTAATGCTTAAAATAATTAAAATAATATATACTTGAATGCCTAATATATTAATAATACTTTCTGTTGCATCTTTTTATGATAAAAATTGTAATATTTGCCAGCAACGCTGCCCCTTACATTATAATAACATTTCAATAGAAACTTGGCAGAAAATTATCGGCATTATTTTTGGCGACTAATAGTGGGTGTCGGCGACCACTTTGGCTACATGTCTGTCATATGGATGCTTCAGGAAATTACTGGAGAAATCAAGATCTATGATGAAAGCGGATCTTCCGGAAAAGAGCTAGACGGCAGCCATGCAAACTATAAATAGGAACCACTCTCTGAAGCTGGGTCAGTATTGTTTTGACTGTTGAAGAGTCCACTAGCGACTAGTTGCTTGCAAATAAACTTTTGCACGTACTCTTAGATACTGTGTCTGGAAGAGAACTGTAGAAGGTATGAAAACGTACAGGGATTTATTAAGCAAATTTTAATGCTGTATTCTGTATTTTAAGGATTGCTTTTTTATAATAAGTTTTCATCACTCCTGAAGAATTGTTTTGCTCTTTGAGGCTGATAGTATAAAATCCTCGATCCCTAACCTATGTAACAATACTAGCTATTTTCTATTTTAATAAATATTGGAAATACTTAGAATTGTTATTGAAAACTGTTTAGAATCAACATCCCAATACAGACATACATATTCTAGTAATTATTTTTGATATCTAAAACAAGCATAATATGTACTGTATTCTTCTGTAGCTATATTTTGTTGCACACAGAGAGAAAACAAAAATGTAATCTACTTTTGAGAATTCTTCCCTTAACTAAATTTTATAAATTACAAAAAGCACTTTTTTAAATCTCAACTACGTGTCTGATCTGAACACAAATTTAATTTTAGAAATTTCAGCATTCTAAGTTAAATTCACCCAAAGCTTGAGATATAAAAGAAATTATTTGATAAACGGTTAGGTTAAATTGGTTAGATAAATTTAGCCGATAAATATCCTAGATTTTAGAATTCTTATTTAGAAAGTAATGCTTGTTTTACTCCAGGCGTTCACATTTTTGCTGTTAGGAGGAAATTTTCTGGATGGTTTCCAAGCAAAGATAAAACGTACAAAAAATTGTTATACTTAATTTATTGTTTCAATATTTTTATTAATATTACAAATATTGAAACAATAAATCAAGTTAATGCTTTTTATTTGAAACACCTGATGCTTAAAATGCTTGATTTCTTTTTCTGATATTTGTTTATTCTTTCAAACTGTTGCTTTCTTAAGAAAAAATACTATAAAAAGTCTGTTAAAAATATTAATGATGCTCTTAGTTTTTATTTTATTTGCAACAGCTCGAGTTTTACTTTTGAGGAAAATCATCAGGTAAACTTTTAAGGATTCCTTGTTCTAAATAAAAAAATATTGATTCAATGAGAAATAAAAATTACGCATTCAGTTTTACATTTAGAGAAAATTAATATCTAGATTGTTGTCTATTATATAATTTAAACCATAGTAAACTTTCAAAGATGGAATTGAAACATAGGCCAAGTTTCTCAGTTATATTCGTAGCTTAAATAATATTTTTTGAAGTAATAAATCATTAGGTGCTGTAGCAACTGTATCAATTGCTTAAATAAATTTTTTGCCTGTTTTTCTCATTTGTCAGTCATATGTGGGTCAACTCTGGGTTTTCAACTGTATTTTCATTGATATTTACTTATGCCGTTATGAAGGACTTGTAGTATTTTTATACCTCTACATTCGCAAAAAAAGAATAAAAAATTTCTTCAAAACTGATATTCAATTATAAGAAACGTTCTAATATCAAAATTAAGATTATTTTCTGTACATCTTTTGAATAATAAAATTGCTTAAGTTATTGAAGATATAATATTCACAATCAAACACTTTTTCTAGAATTCCAATTTTACTAAAAATAAATCTTTAATTTTATACATCAATGATTACCCATCTCATAAGTGTTTCATATTTCTCAATTAATTTGCTTTTCTCTTGTGCACTATCCGCTTAAAATGGCAAAAAAATATTAAAATAATGTCTAAAAGTGTATTTTCCTTGATGGTAGAGTAGCAATTTTGTAGCTCGTCACGTATTTAAGTCTGTATACTATCAGATATTCTGTATGAAATAGTAAAATATTATCAACTTGAAATGAGTCTCAAAGAGTCTCCAAGTGGTACAGTGGAGATATTGAGCATGAAATATCAGCTAACAAAATTTCAAATTGCGGTAACCATCGTCAATAATCCATTATATTGCTCTAGAGCAGTGGTCTTCAAACTGTGTTCCACGGAGGCCTGGGATTCCGTGAGACATTCCCAAGGGTTCCACGAGTCACAAGAAGAAATTGAAAAGAAAATTGTAAATGTGTATGCATACAAAATAGATTCATGTTCTCTATGAAGTTTGTGGAACCACAAGTATGTAAATCTCATCCCAATCATCAAACCTGGAAATTTTGTTCATATATATAATAAATTTTATTTCTAATGCTTTTTTTAACTTTTATAATATAATAAAAGGAATATTATAATGCTTTTTCTTTATATATATATTTATTATTCTACTGTTTATATATGTTCTATATATGTACTACCTATATACTACACTGTGAACATTCTATTGTTAACTATCCCGAGTTCCACGAAATAATTTTATATTTATTAGCACAATGTTTTGCGAAACTAAATAGTTATCTAATGGAAAATGCATCTTTTTTTCATAAGTAGAAAAAATACATATAAAGAAGGATAGGGAACAACTTAATGACGTATCAACAGATTCGATGTTAAAATCTAAATTTGAGCAAGAACATCATCAAAATTTTAGATAACAAATTTGTTTAAATTTCTCACTCAACTATAAATATTTTAATGCCTTTCTGAAAAATGTATTTAAGTGAAAAATATTTCTCATAATTAGTGGCTACAAAAATAAGAAATGAAAAATGAAATGCAGAACATGAAGGCAACTGCAGATAATTTAATTAGACCTAGATTTCGACAATTTGTGTAAAAAAATTACAAGAACATACCCCAGCTACTAAATATAATGCATGAGTATGTGATATATCATTTATTTAATAACAAATACAAAAAATTTTTATTCGTCTTTACATAAAGTTTTGAGCGCGTTTTATTTGAAGCCGCTCCTTCGCCGTCCTGCTGATCTAAGGGGGTGGGGGAAAGCAAAGCATCACCAGAAACTTCCATAATAATTAGTATTTTTTTACTATTCAAGCTCACCTAATCAACCACAAGTGAAACTACAAGAGGACACCCTAGGAGTGATATAAAGAGAGCAATCTACAATAAGTAAACAAGCGCTAGTAACCTGCTTAATTTAATCTAATCTATCTTGGATTATTAATTCTCAATCCACTTATTTATTATAGTGGCAAACTTCTTCCTTAACTCACATTGGGATAATGAAATAAATTCTCACCTACGTATCACTGCAACAGTTCCTCTGCTCCATCTATCTTACATTTACAAAACCTTTTTTTTGACTTTATATAGTCAAACTAATCTACATATCAAGGTTTTTTCTTGAGAAATGGCTGTAAATTAACGCGAAAGCTAGCCCCAAAGTTTCCCCTAGAGGATTATTCAGAAGGTCGCGTATAGATCCGTCACGAAGTAACCATAAAATGTTGATCTACTTAAATTATTATTTTAAAATATATTCTAAGTCTGTAATGCTTGTCGGCTCCTGCTCCCCTTTAATCCCCTTTGTCTACTCTCTGACCCAGCTAAATGTGTTGGAAGAACTGAATAATCAGTCGACATGATTCCCTCTAATTATTTTATTGTCACAAAATATCAATCAAGCACAACAATAATCCAACTAAGAACGATGATCAGTATACAGAGTGAGAAGGTGAGACCCGTTAGCCTGGGGAAAATATTACGGACCCTCAACTGATGCCACGATAACCTATACAAGCTCAATTTCAACTCCGCCACGATCTAATAAGTTATTCTTTAACTTCTAATTAAATAAGGCTCGCGATACCAGTACTCTTGTGAAGTCCTACTGTTGAAGCCTTGAACGGTAATCTTTAACTGGATTCGATCACCTCCGAGTGATCCTCTCTTGGAATTCTTCAATTGATACTTTTATAAACTTAGATTTGCACTTAATAAATTCACGTCCACCACTCACCAACTAACTCTCAAAACTCGCGAATACAGAATTTATATAATATACTTAATCAGCATAATCACGTTTTCTTCCATCGGTGAAAGTTGGTTGGTAAAATAATTGCCCGAGAAGAGTCCCCAAGGGGTTAGTCATAGACGCGTATAGATCCGTCATAAGTCTATAGAATGGGATTCTCCAAAAATACTTTTTAGTTTTAAGGGTTCCATGAGTCGAAAAGTTTGTAAACCACTGCTCTATAGTGGCTACGATTGAAAATAAAATATTTTCTGTTTCTTTCAGTGAGTGACTTGATATCAATGCGTCATTAAGTATATATAAGGTACAAAAATATAAGATGTTGGAAACGCGCTAACTTTCCTTAGAATTGGAAGTTTTATTTTAAATGGGTAAATTTTCAATCCTGTGGTATAACTTTTAATCATTTAAATCCCATTATATCTGAATTTTTTTTATTTGCTGATGTTTCATTATCCAAAAAGTTGAAAAAAATAATTTTCAATTAACTCGAACATTGAAAAACTTCTTTGAAAATTCTGCACACTAATAAGATCTCGAAACTCAAAATGTGGTATTTTTCAATTCCTACTATTAGTCCACACTCTCCCTATATATATTTATTTATATATCTTGTTCAAATTTTCAATCGTTAAAAAAATATTTTTAATTCCTTCACTCAAGTTCAAATAGTTTTTTAAACGTGCATGAAATGACACATGGTGTTATAGTAAATTTTTTTTTCAAATCTTAATTAAATTTAATTAATCTATTTTGTTTTAGAGATATATTTCAGTCAATATTATTCCTCTAAATGACAGCACCATCGGATAAAACAGCTTTTGTTAAATTTATGATGAAGATTTAACTTAACCTGAATGATCATATGCCAGTTAAACGTCAGCATTCCTTTGAAATTGGTTTTAAGACAAATTTTGACCATTCAACTTTTATTAAAAAATGTAATTACAAATGTAGCGTGGTTAAAAAAATTTTAATGTTAATTTAAAAGGTGTTTTGCCACATAATATTGTGATTCTGTCATATGTATATGCATAGTTATATTAATTGTAATTATTTAATAAAAGGTAACTACACTCATGTCCATAAATTAAGGATAATGAAGTTCAGGCAAAGAAAGAGACAGAAGCAAAACAAATGTGACTTATTTGTAAAGTCTATTTATTAAACAAAAGGTAAAGAGCAAAAAAGACGCTATATGTTTGACATAATTAATAAAAATTGCGATTTTTACTCCCTAAAGCAAATCTCAAAAAAGAACCTAGTTACAAAAAAACAGTATAACATGGTTAGTATGATGGTTAATACGGAGTATGTCTCCCGGACGATGCAATACAGGCCTTAGAATGCCTACGCATGCTTAGTATCAAATTATCAATCTGATCTTGGGGAATATTACACCACTCATCAAGCAATGCCCTCCGAAGTTCCGGTAGACAGGTGGGAGGGAGTTGACGGGCTGCAATTCGTCGGCCAAGCATATCCCACACATGCTCTATTGGATTAAAGTCCGGTGAGTATGCTGGCCAATCCATACGGGTGATATCCTCCGATTGAAGGCATTCGTCTACAATGTTTGCATGGTGAGGACGGGCGTTGTCATCCATAAACAGGAATTCAGCACCCATGGCGCCCCGAAGCAAACGTACATGTTGTTCCAGAAGGACATCCCGATAGATGTGGCCTGTCATCGTTACACTCTGAACATGCAGGTTAGATCTGGAACGAAGAATAATTCCTCCCCAAACGAGCCATCCTGCACCACCGTAACGGTGTCGTTTAATGGTGTTCTCTTGGTGGTAACTGGTACCTGGCGCTCACCATATGAAAGTCCGGGAGAATCAGACTGCAAACTAAACCTGGACTCGTCGGAAAACATCACACAAGACCACTGTTACGGTGTCCACAATGCATGCTCTCTACTCCAGGTTAATCGCAGGCGATAGTGAGTTGCGGTAAGGTTAACACATCTGAAAGGCCTACGAACATATAGACCAATGTGCTCTAAGCGTCTGTACTCGGTCTGCCTTGAAACTGTCGTACCGGTAGCTGAAGAGAGCTGACGAGATAGGTCTGATGAGATAGGTCTCCGTCTGTTTCTTTTGGCAGTAACTGCCAAATACCGATCCTCATTCGGCGTTGTAATTCGGGGGCGACCTGTGCTGTAACAGCTACTCACATTACCATCATCTTGGAATCGTTGCCAAAGCCTGGAGATGACACTCTGGGCGATTCCAAGTTCCTCGGATACTTCCGGCTGGGTACATCCACATTCCAGTCGTCCGATAATTCTACCACGTAAAAAATCATCCAAATGCTTCCTTTGTGCCATAAGTATGCGGTAATTGCACTGAAAGGCTTTTAAAGCGCTTGTGAACAATTTTACTTCTTTGCCACCATTCCTTATATACCCCTCTCTTACACTCTCGTCATTGTGACGTACTATCCGCGCCATCTGGTGGTTTCCTGTAATTTGCATATTCTTCTTCAAGATGTGTGTGATAATTCTACAGGTGAAATTGTTATTTTAGAGTTCAATTTCTGTGTGATTCTGAATTATCCTTAATTTTTTTAAGTTATTTGTTTCTCTATTGTACTGGGATACGCCTTATGTAACAGAAAAAAATATTTTAAAGATATATCTTATTAAAATTCCTCGTCTGTTTATACACACCCAACTCCTTCTTTACATTGTCGATACGTTTCTTAGAAGACCATGAAAAAAAAATCGTGTAAGAAAATACATACAACATATGGTAAATTTGGGATATGTTCCATAATTTTAAAAAATCGAGTAAGAAGAAACATTTCTAAATATTTTCCCCAAAAAAACGGGCAAAAAAGGTAATAATGAAATCCATGTTACATATTTATAAAACAAAACAATCCATTTTTGTTACAAAAAAATTAAAAATAGTGTTCAGTAAAAATTCACAGCCAACATGTACACACAGCATACAAAAATTCAAATTGAAATTAAAAATTAAACTACTAACTAACAACTATCCATTGCTACTTGATAACAAGCATGAACGTTTATTAAGAACTGGATCAAAAATGTGTCAGTTATGTCTAACACAACTGTCGGTTTTGATTCAAATGAAGAATTTCATTTGTTATTATGGGTTTTTTTTAGTTACATAGTCTTATTAGCAGCTGTCTTTTTGGTTTTTCAAGTTGATTATATACAAGTAATTCTTGATATCCCTCTACACAAAATTACGTAGAAATTTAATGTCTGTTCTATGCCATTCTTGTAGCAAAGTTCAAGCCCTCACGAATTGAATCGGGTGTTAATTGCTGAACTTTACCACTATCAACTGCTTTATTATCTCCTTTTTATTTCTAATGGGCTGCTGATTGGTGTACCTAGTACAGACCAAAGACATTCCTGGAAGCTGGGTATCTCTTTTTAGTGCGGCACCAACCACGCCCAGGTAATTTTGACACCCAGTTTCCTCTCTAGAAGGAGGCACTTGAGCTCTGACGAGGCGAACCTGTACTAGGATTTAATGTTCCGGAAAGCACCCAAGTCAAAAGACACTCTAGGTATCTTTTACATGCTATATAATCATACAACACGGCCACTGTCGATTTTCTGCATCATGAAAATCCACCGACTTGAAATTGACTGTGGTCGAACCCACAACCTTAGCTGCAGAAGGCCAGTGACAAATCAACCACACCACCAGGGCAGCTCTTTATTATCGTATACTGCTATATATTCGTTCAATTCGTCCTCATCCAAAAAACACGAGTTCCCGATTTTTTTTTTTTTTTTTTTTTTTTAATTTGTGTTAGAACAAAAAAATTCGTTAAATTCATGTAACATATTATTTCAGAATTATGTAAAAAAAAAAAACTAAGTAAAAAAAAGAGTTGGGTGCAATCAACAGTAAAAGTACATATTAACAGTTTTATGAATAAAAAGATTATTCAAAAACACAAATGATATCATTGTTTTACCCCTCAACACAAAATTTGTTGAATAAAATCTAAATTTTATTAGAGTGAGAAAATAACAGAAAGGTTCTTTCTTTATACCAGAAGTTCTCAAAAAGGAGATCTCTTAGGACAGGGTTGTTTATAATTGTTTATAAAAGTGCAATTTCAAGCCTGTTAACTTTTATTAAATACATAAGACAGCTCTTTTCTTAGAAATGGTTTGCAATTTAATACACATTTTACTCTAAATAATAAAAAAATGCAATGAATTAGACAGCCATCTAAGTTTAATTTTAAATAAAATATAATGTGACATGATAATTCAACAAAGTGGTCATTTTTTTATCTTGATTAAATTCTTACTTAGGATAGTTATTAGAATGATCATCTTTGTAACCTCTAAGATCTACACAGACTAAAAAAATGGGGTAGGAAAACCTATATTTCTTAAATCATTAATAATTAGAAAAAGTACCATTTATCACCGGTTTCTTTGTGAGCAAACTATCTGATAATATGTAATACATACTACTGAGTAAAAGGAAAAACATATGTTTCTTGCACTAATGTATCTAACCACATTATTCTCCCTAAATGTGTTAGCAGTAATAGATTCTGAAAACCACACACACACACACAAGACATTTTTGGAAGCCGTTTAGACAGTGCATAAAAGGTTGATGAACGCTTGGTGATAAATCGATATATTTATCATATATTTTACTTCTGTTTTTTTGTAGTTAGACAAAGGTTATCCCTTCTTTTCAGTCCTGTCTTTCTAAATTCAGTCCAGCTGTCGGATCGTTATAGTACCTAAAAGAAAAGATGAGTAATGTATGATGCTGTGCTCTCTAAAACTATTTCTCTCTGTCTCTCTCCCTCTGCCTCTCTCTCTGTCTCTCTCTCTATCTCTATCTCTCTCCGTCTCTCTGTCTCTCTCTCTCTCCGTCTCTCTCTCTGTCTCTCTCCTATGTCTCTCTCTCTGTGTGTCTCTCTCTCTGTCTCTCTCTCTGTCTCTCTCTCTCTCTTTATCTCTCTCTCTCTCTCTTATCTCTCTCTCTCTCTCTTTGTCTCTCTCTCTTTGTCTCTCTCTCTGTCTCTGTCTCTGTCTCTGTATCTCTCTCTGTATCTTTCTCTGTCTCTCTCTGTATCTTTCTCTGTCTCTCTATGTATCTTTCTGTCTCTCTCTCTGTCTCTCTCTCTCTCTGTCTCTCTCTCTCTGTCTCTCTCTCTCTCTGTCTCTCTCTCTCTTTATCTATCTATCTCTCTCTCTCTTTAAACGTATCTCGGAAGAACACTATGATCATGGGTCACGATCGAGAGCTCTATGGCTTTTGATAATTGATTGATTATTGACGTTCTTATAAACTACATCTGAAATTAGTAGTCAATCTCATATTATACTTATAATGATGCAAAGAATTCGAGGCTCGGTTATACCAAAGGTTACCACGCAGAATAACTAGGACATAATTGATACGTTCAGTTTTATCTTTAAGTCCTCATGTGAAGAGGAAGTTAGGAGAATGAGGTTGTGATGTATTGGGAAAATTGATGAGTAGTTTGAGACTTAAGGAAAATTAAATTATTGATTTATTACGTACAGCTATATATATTAATTAAAATATTTGCAGTTAGATACAAGTTTTTCAAACTGTTCAGTATTTTAATGCAACAGATATATTATTGATGATGGAAGAGAGGACAAAACACAACTTCTCTTTTCGAGTGTTCCAAGCGGTCTTCCACTCCCCTCTTTTTAAATGGGGTGGTCCCTTATTGCACCTCGAATTTTACTCGAGGTTCAGCTCGCTGGTGGAGCCGTTGTTTTCCTCATGGTCATCGGTTGTCGGCGTGATATCAGATAAAGGAATCCTGCAACATTTTAGCGGTGCATGTGTAGATATGAGGGGAGTAATTTCATCTTCATAGGAAAGCCAGTCTTGCAGCTGCGAGACAGAAAAACGTTACAAGGTGCTCCCATCTGATATCCTCTTCCTCCTTTAACTGTACCTCAAAACTGTTAGATCCTTCCCTAAAAGTCCTGGAAAGAGATGTTAATTCAAATTACTCCGATATTCCATACAAAATTGGAAAGTTTGTTTATGTTATTCATCATAAGCCACGCTCAAAAAAATTATTGCATAGTTAGTAAATTGTTTCAGCCATAGAAATTATTATGAACATTTCACTAGGATTGAAAATTGTTACATCTCGCATTGCAGTAATTCAAACACCCATTCTTTAAGAAATCTAATCTTCCGAATAACATATTTCCAGTTAGAGTATTGTGCTTATGAGTTATTGTTGTTGTTTTTTAGCGTTTCGTTCTAAGATAACTAAGAAAATATGCCGTATGATGTATACTGGCATTGCATAAAGAAGGATATACCATCAGACATATTACTCAGAGAGTTATGACCCCTGTGTGTCACGATTATTAATTAAATACGAAAAAATTATCATACTTGAAAAAAATACAGTTGGAAGAAGCCATTTACACCACCTATTAACGAGACTTCTCTCAGACTAACAAAACACCTACACTCACTGACCCAGAAGGGACTTAGTAAAGTATACTCAGAAAGGTAATACAAGAAATTTTCATTTTAGTACGTAGTACCTGCTCAACATCTTACAATAAAGCTATTTTAACAAATTTGTTCTTATATTGGTACAAGAATCTAGATAAAGACTGGAAGGATAACAATTGGAAAAAGAGAGACAAGACTGAATAATTTTCGATGAAAGAAAATTTAACTTTTAAATGTCTCAAATAGATTGGCCCGTGTGTATCTTTGAACATCAAAAAATATTAAGACAGCATTAAAGGCAGAACAGTCCGATTCTTATTATATTTTACAATCTTTTTATGTAGCTACTCAAGTGGTAAGTAACCAATTTTCAAGATTCATTTCTCTCATTGCCAATTTAATGATCTTTAATAAAAAAAAGATGGAGAAAAATTGGTGTCAATATAAATAAAGTAATTCCTTATAGTACATATATACTTTGAATTTAATTAAAGACATGAATATATATATATTATTTTTAATACATTAAAGATTCTTACTAGCCATCGCGAGCTATAAGTATTCCAGGAAGTTTTCTGTATATCCCGAAAGTACATCCTACATGCAGTTTCTGTTCATGTAACTTAATCAATCATTTGAATTTAAACCGGTTTAAATGATTGACGTCAAAACAACACGAGAGTTATTGGCAACAGACTTCATCATTTTGAATCACGTTGAAGTGACGAAGATAACATATAAGAAAGCACCCCAATCTCTTAAACTTCCTCACCTGATCATTTAGATCAATTTGATAATTAGCAAGAATTTATTGGACTCATTAAAAACCTGTATGATAGGGAGTATCTTTGATATTTGATTACTTTTGTGAGTGTATGATTAGATCAGTTATTTTATATCACCCACGAATATAACTAAGTAACAAAAAATAGTAGTTGATGGATGATATATTTTAAATAATTATTAATATTAAATTATTATTTGAAGGCTGCTTAAAACGCTTGTGATGCTCGTTACCAGGAGTCTTGAGAGGTTAACGTAGGTGCTAAGGCTTACAAGAAAATTTGGAAGCAAGTCTGAGATCCAGTCTGATAACTAGTCTGGGGGAGTCTAGGAGTGTGTCTTGGAGTGTCTCTTTTAGTGTGTTTTGGAGTGTCTCTTTTAGTGTCTTGGAGTGTCTCGGAGTGTTTCTTTTAGTGTGGCTTGGAGTGTCTCTTTTAGTGTGTCCCGGAGTGTCTCTTTTAGTGTGTCTTGAATTGTCTCTTTTAGTGTGTTTTGAAGTGTCTATTTTAGTGTGTCTTGGAATGTATCTTGGAGTGTCTCTTGTAGTGCCTCTTGGAGTATGTGGATTTCTTCTTTTCGTACCTTTTCAATAATGGAATATGTCACGCCTTCAAAAAAGACACATGATGCTGAATAATTTCTGTCTGGACGTTGTCGGATTTAACATTCGGCCATTGGTACTTGTCACCCCTCGTGTGGTGGACTTTGAAGTCGAAGAAAGGCGTGTTTTCTCTGCTGGCCACTTCTCTGTCGCCTTGACCAAAGAGATATCAAAGGTTGGCTTGCCCTCGAACCTAAGCTTCGGTATTGTCCTGTCTTGCGTATTTTCTCTCACGAAACTAGTGTCCGTTGGGAAGTCATTATTTCCTCAACAGGAAGTTGTTCCTTTGGTGGAGACCGTCGCAATCTCTTCTTTCTGTAGGATTATTTATTTGCTTCATTTTTCATATATTTACCATCGATAATCGAAAAAATTCACAGCAACTTCACTACCCACCACTTTTTCTTTAAGCTATTGTTTATGTATAAATAAATAATCAAATATAGAAAATAAGATATGTATGGCATAATTGATGTTTAGTGAAAAAATAAAAATTCTGAGAATATTTGATTGAAATGAAAGCTCGAACATCCCAAAATAAATTTGTTAGTTTAACCATTTCTAAAATCATTAAACAGATTAAACTATTTAACCTAAATTTTGTAAGAATTTCAAGAAGTCAAGAAACTTAGATAAAATGATTTCGGAAATCAAAACTGAAGCTTTTTTCCAAAATACTGCCTTGTGCATATAATAAATATCGGTGGAAGAAGAAAAATATCATAGCGTCAAATGAAATGAAACAAGCAAGAAAAACTAACAATTGCTTTTGTAAGACCAATTGCACTTCCATATCAGGATTTTGTTAGCGGAACAAAACCAACTAGATGTAAAGCATATCTAAGGAAAGTAAAAATACGTACAAGTCTACCTGATTACTAAAGTGTCGTCTCAAACTAGAAATTTCCATGGCTTCTAATTTCATTATACTCCTGAGAGCTTTGTCTCTGAAAACACTTAGTCTAATTACGACTTGTATTTGGAACATGTATCAGATTCTTAATATGGCAGAAATTAGTGTTTCGGGATTAAGAAAACATAAATTTTGTTCATAGAGAAGAAATGTGAATCCGCTTTCGTCTACTTTGCTTTTTTGTCTATCCTCCTCCTTTTCAGTTTTTACGGCTAACTCATTTTGACATGTAAGATGTATAGATTGTGGAAGTATTACATGCGACATTTGTGTCTTGTAATTAACGTAAAACGTTTAGTTACTTGCAGCTTTTAACCAGTAATTTTTTTGCCCAAAATATTTCAAAAATAGGTACATTTTTTTATTCCAAAAAAACTAAGCGTAATAATAGAATGAGAAAATGAAATAATTTTATTTTAATTCTCAATTTTAAAATTTCCACACTTTTTTTTTATTTTATAATTATGGGACACAATGGAATGTTTGCTTTTGTAAGTACACTCTGCATGTTATGAAGAAATTTTCATATATCTTAAAAGAGTTTATCTCATACTTACAAAAAAATTTCATGTTCGTCCTTATTTTTCAAATGGTTGAGGATTTTTGTGAGTGCACATATACACACACAAAATTTGAAGTATGGTGTAATACAAAGTCTTACATTGCAATCGGGACAGAAATATATATACAACCTCTGACAATAAAATTCGGTGAATGAAGTCAGAACTGCCGATCTGGCAACACTGGCGAAACAAAACGTTGCACATGCGTAGCGGCAGGTGTTGACCATCGACCACCACCGTTTTTCAGTTGAGCGTCAGTTGTATTCTGTGCAAGACTTTTTTTATAAAGTGCTTGTTTAGAGCGTTGGTTCTTAACTAAGAACAAGAAAATGAACGAACAAAAGATCAATTTATAGTTTTGTTTTAAGCTTGGCAAGATGCCAACAGAAACTTATTCGATGCTTGTTCGTGTTTATGAAGATCAAGCACTGTTTATGAAGTGTGTGTACGAGTGGTTCACCCGTTTTCCAGAAGGCCAGGAAAGTGTTTCTGATACCCCCTCCCCCGTAGCGAAAGACCGGCGACCTCCGTCAGTGACGAAAACATTGAGAAAGTGAGTAAATTAATCATGATTAACTGTGCACATGATATCTGGACGATGAATGCAGCAAGGTACATTGAAATTTTGATCTGTTTCATAAAACGTCTACGCAGTGTACGACCCCAGTATGAACAAGGTTCAGGGTTTTTTGTTCACACCGCAGGAAGGCCTTGGAAATGAGATAAGATACACAGGGATACAACCCCAAAAAGGGAACACAGAAACAGGAAGGGGAGGAATGCAAGATGAAAAAGAGTAAAGGTCCAATTTTTTTTTTTTTTTTTTTTTTTTTTTTTTGTTATATTTTTGGAAAGAGGACAACAGCCAGTTTCCACATAGCAGCAGATGCGAAGACCCTCAGAGATAAAATAAATAGCCGCAGGGGCCTAAAATGTGGTCAATAGGAAGGGAAGAAATCAGTGTCGAAAAAGGAAAAGTTACCACAAGTGCACATCTACCTCCCCCCCCCCCCATCATTTCTCCAATATCTTTGTACCCCATGGCAAAGGAAGCAACAGTCAGAAAGGAATGCTTGCCATTAAATGAGGGAAAAGGGGAAAACCTTCTGACCAGAAGAAGGGGGTAGCTGTAATATGATGGATTAAGTTCATTGTTAAGACGATATACCTCTCATATGTGATCACAGTACTACAAGGATGTCTTCCCTGCTTACGCTTGATACACATTCCCCTTATCTGAAATGATGCCCAAAGTCGGGAAACAATACTGGGAGAGCTATTTTGTATTTCCCGGAAGCTTGAGTTATTTGTCACCCTTGGAGAAAAGGTGATCACCTTTTCTCCAGTTTTCCAGTAACCTATATGCGTGTAAAGTTATCTAAATAATATATACTGTACATATATATATCCAAAAAATCACATTTCCTAATTTATTCCATCTTATTCAGATTCCACTACAACCAATGCTACCTGTAAGTGCTGATAGCAACTAATCCCTTACCGTCGTAATCAAGGGAGCCACTTCCCAGAACAACAAAAATTTGCATGCATGTTCTTTTTTTTCACATCCCGTAGTTGAGCTAAATTATAGGTATTAATGCACTTCCTTTTGTGACACTGTCACCAACAAAAATAAAATCCGTCGGTAGGTTTTGTCCTCTGAATTTCAATTACAGAGATTTGCAAAAATCGTTTCAATTTTGCTTTTGTTCATTCTTTGTCTAGACATAGAAAAAAATCTATTTTCAATTACTCTCGTATTTAAATACTCGTCTAGAAATGTAAGACGATTTAGAACAGAAAATTTAAAAATATGTTAAGGAAAGTTAACAATATTATAAATTCAAGTTACATATTAAAGGGAAAAAAGGTTATTTTGATCCGTATTCACAATTCAATAAAATATTTGAAACAGAACTCATTTCCATGTCTTTTTTAAGATCCTTCATATAGATCTTAAATTTTTTTAAATAAACTAGAAATCAACTTCAAAATGAAGTAGGAAGGATTACTTTTTAATTATTTTCAGTAATAATTTACACTTGAAAATAAAATCGCTACATTACCTTACGAAACGAAAAAAGAGAAGTCCCTTTCGCAACCGAGACTGAAATCTATCTGTTATATAAAATATAAAATTAATGTACAAAAGAGAACAGATTCAAATTATTTTATGTCGAGTAATATCTCTGCAAAGTTTTATCTTTTATGATTTGATTCTCCCTTACCACTTTTTTTTAAAGAATTTATAAAATTTACCGACATTATGAAAACAAATAACAATGTGAGGTACAAACCTTTTTATGATGAAACTACAATGCATAAAAAATCATTGTAATAATCTCATTATAAGAAACACTTGTGTGATCAAATAATAATTTAAATTATTCAAAATTTACTCGAAAAATCTTATAATGTGAGATTGGAATTTATTTTTCCAAAAATTATTCTGTTACAAGTCTAATAGCTAATATAAAAAAATATAAACTTTTCTTATACACAAAGAGAAGATCATTATAAATCCAATAAAGAGTCTTATTAACACAAAATCGATTTTTTTAAGAATAAAGCATGTAGTTTTCTGCGCTCTAAACAATTAATTATCTAAAAAACTTAATGAAAAGCTTCTTTTTACTCATAGAAAAATATTAGTCTTTAATTTTACTTTAAGAAAGTCTCATTTTCATTAATTATAAAAGGAAAAAAATTATAAATGAATAATAGTTAACCTTCCCTGAAGGTGCTCTGTCTCAATTTTTTGTTATTTAAAATATTATTATAACTCAACATTTCCCTATATTTCAGACTTAGTAGTTAATAATGGCCATAAAAGTAATAAAATACTTTTCTGTCTTCTCTCAAAAGGTTTTCTTTTTTTTGTAACGTTAGAGGCAAAAAAGCACTTAAACTCAAAACTAATTGGTTAAATTGTACAGCAAGCAGAAAATTGGGTAAAAGAGCTTGTAATTAAACATTTATCATTTAAAATGGAAAACTACTTATTATATTTTACCTTTCAAGAAACTTTCCTCCATTTTTACTCACTTATTTTGATTTTGCGTAGTAGGTTTGTAAGCTTGGATCTTATTTTAGCACACACCTTTATCGCCAACTTGGCGAATTATTATCTTCATATTGAATAGAAATCCAATGCAGAAAAAGGAGCTGCTTCCACAATTTCTTTTTCTTCTTTGAGCATATAAGTAAAATAGGATTTTACTTATATATATTATCGTAAGTAAAATAAAAAGTATCTTAAGAAATATTTACTCTTAAATTTAAAAATTCGCATTTAGATGTTAGCTATAGTAAAGGCCTTATCACACGTATACGTATTTGGAGAAATTGTCCTTGAAAGCAACCAATTCCGAACAATTTCTACCTAGTTGCCACAGCAAAGGCTCCGAACAACTTTTTTCCCAGTGAGCTGAAAAAATTGTTCCGTATAAAAATTGCTTGAAATTTTAGCCAATGGGGTTATTCGGCTCCCTACGTCATAAACAAGATGGCGGTAAAGATGGTAGCCTTGGCTTCGTCAATATTATAATATTTTAGTATTATTTAATATATTTTAATATAATTTATTAAGCGTATAATATTTTAATGGAGTATAATATCTTAAACAGAATAGGGATCCATTTCTGTTTACGCCCTTCAACAAAAGCGCTAGCGAAATAAAAGAAATAATATTGGATGTTAGTTTACCGAAGCCTAAAAATTGGCGACTAATTTTTCAATGTGGAGATAGATCGCGGCTGACGTCAGAGCAAGTCGTTTTGTTAACGGCAACCCTTCACCCTCAGCTGCTTGAAAAATTTGGCGAAACGGTTGCTCCAAATATCCGAGTGTGATAAGGCCAAAAGTCTCATAACCGACGGATAGCGGATTCGGGCCTTCCAAAGATTGTTGATTAGTGGAATTGACGTGTTTCATTCATCAAGATTCCCAATTCTCACTTTGGAGTATAGTTGCTATGGAGAGAATACCAGCTCAGATATCCTCTAAATCACTTATGCATGGCCCAAAATTGCAACGACCGCTGCAAGTGTCCATTGTATTGGTTCTAGCGCAATGTTAATTCAAACCAAAACACATTTAATGGTTTTTTTTAATTTAATGTCCTTTTCATTTCGCTGTATATAATTTAATTTAGAAGAAAAATTCTCGTATCATATTAATGTATCTGGGAATATTGTGAATTCTGCAAATCTACATTGTAATAACAGAATTCTGACTTGAATACTTGTTTTAAATGTCTTACTGCATGAAACTATTGTGTTTTTTCTCATCTTTTGAATGAAAAGGAATTACTAGAAATTAAAGGAATTAACGAGTTAAACTAACTTAACACAATAATTTAATCAAAATAAAATGTTGCAAGTTTGTTAAACATGGTGTTATATCATATATTTAGTTTTCTTTAAATCAATTTTGATTTACTTCGGAATTATTACAGCATTTAAGTTTCAGTAATTCCAGTAAATTCCTTTCAACTTGTCACCACAAAATGTGACCATTTCCGTATAACATATAATACACTTGTCAAATTGCTTTTGAAGAAATACATATATACTTTCAACCTGCAGTATCAGAACAATCCGTTATCTACTGAACTAGAAAAAACATTAAGCAAAAAAAAAAATATGGTATAATAGAAATAGAGGCTCTTTCTCAATTAGGCAACTTACTAAACGTGCTAGGTCAAGAAAAAGTTTTCTACGTCAAAATATTCGTTGAAGATTTTTCAACACTGGCCTACTTTCAAATAAAATTATCGAAACCTATTGGATCTGAATATGAATGAAACTGAACAGCAGAATTTCTAGATCTTGATATTTTAAATACATCGAGAATTTAGCATATGAAGCCTATATTTTTAATATTTTTCCTTATCTGAAAGTTGGGAGTGAATGTTTTTCTACCCAAGAGATTAGGATGGTCTATTGCGCTTTGAAGCTGCAATAAAGCTATTGCCAAAGGACCTCGAATTTTTGAATCTCGATCAAGAGACGTGATTGACATCAGAGCTGACACTCCACTCTCAAAATGTCCATACCAAGCCAACGTGAAGACTTTGAGCCCCAACAAATTTAATGAACATCAGCCCTTCTATATGGCGTCACCCAAAAGAGCACACCCAACAAGAGCTTAAAACTTCAAAATTAACCACCGCAACAAACCGAAATTATTTAATTTTTGCATTTTTGTTAATGTGAAGTTATGCAGCGATAGGTTTTAGATCCCCAAAATATAATAAAATACATAATTTGCGGTTTTTTCACCTAAATAAATTTAATAATTCATATCACACACACACACAGTTTTATTTTTAAAAAATTCCAAGAATATTTTATTTAAGCCCACACATTATTGAAAACTACTTAAGTAATCTGTATTTTTTAAATCTTACTTTTAAATAAAATCTTAAGGTTAAATAATTAGATGCTATACATAAAATTTCATCGATATAAATGCATTGTTTAAATGTTTTTACAATAATACTAATATTTCTATTTTACTCATAATGTATTTTATTTGTCCTTACATTTTTCTTGTTTCATTTATTTTTTAAGTAAGAAAAGCAAAATAAAATAGGGATATTAAAATAAATTATGAATTGCGCAGGCAAAAAAATAACTTTTACCTCTTTATCAAAAGATATTTTATCTCAGTATTTCTGAATTATCTTTATGAATGCGAACAAAACTTAAGTTTGTTAATTTAAATAAGTTATTAGGATTTCCATTAATAGATTAAAAAAATTGCTTACGCTTACCTCTTATTTTCACTTACGTCTCATATGGTAGATTCAGAAAAATATTTGTTTTTCAAAAAGGCTGCACATGTGCCCAAGATTCCAAATATTTTCGCTTTTATTTCTAAAATTTGCGGAATTTACTAGATTTTTTTTTAGGTACCTATTCAGGGACCCGAAATAAAATTTCCTTTTACGCAACTGTCTTCTTAAAATGTACTATCCTTAAAGTTTTCGAAGTAAACTAAAAGTTACAAGAGGTTTTCAATTTTATATATTGCGAGATTTCACAAATTCAACTTCTTCTGTAGATTGTAAAAAAGATATTGTTTCTTATTTAGCTAATTGAGAAAACTGAGGAAAATAAAATTATAGCATTCTTCAGGATTCTTTTTTTGAATGTGTTTAACTTTACTACAAATTTAAGTTAATTATGTATATATAAGAATATTCCGTGAGAATATTCCTTATTTATTTAACATGCTAAGAAGGAATGAGTGAATATAAACGTCGCACTGTTCAGCTACACGAGGGCTTTTGGCGACGGACCTCGTTATTTTGAAACCATGATCAAGTGACGAGGACGACACCTGAGCTGGCACTTCCCTCTCCTAACTACTACACCACACCAACGGGAGGACGTTTGTTCTCTTGACAGATTTAACGTGCATCACTCCCCTATACGGCGGGTCTTTATTGGTACTGGGCTTGAACTCATGACATGTCTACCCTGATCCGATACCTTGATCATTTGTCTACCGCGGCCACTGCTGATAAGGAAAGGAATAACTTTGCAAAATCCATGAAGACGCATAGATTGTATACTCAAATGTTCAGTATATAAAAAAATAAAATTCAGAAGGAGGCAGGGAAAAAAATTCACAAAATGTATAATTTTCAAACAGTTAATAAATTAAATATTTATTAACAAAATTAAATAAAACATTAAAATGATCTCTAGAGCATTAAAATTGCAATAAATTTCTTATGATCTATAAAAGAAATATTTATTGAATGATTTTCTCCTGTAAAAGTACCAAACATAAAAAATAGTCTAAATAATTAATCTCAAAAATTTGAACGAGTTATACAAAATAAATTAATCTTGAAAAATCTCGAATAAAGCAAAATATCAAAAAATCCATTTTGTCCAATAGGATCTTATATTTAATGGTCGATCTTAACAAAATCCTTCAAATGCTCGATTTGGTAAAATTCATTCAAATTTGATGAAATAAAAACTTTTAAAATATATTCATAATTTTCCTTATGACGTTAGAACTTCCCTAACAGAATAAAAAATGGATTCCTGAATTCACTGACGCTTTCTGAATCCATCTTAATGATGTATTAAAAATTAATGTATATGTTTTCTGTTCACAAAGGGACATTTTATGTCTAAAAAAAATATTAGAAAGTTTTCGTTGGAAGGTTTATTATTAAAAATAACTAAAAAGAGCTCTTTGTCTCAAAAATAATCGAAACATTCTTAAAACTCTATTAAAACTTCTTTCTAGAAAAGACTTCAAATTGCTTGACATGCTATATTTTATCAATAGTGTAACAATTTATTAAATGGTATAAAATTTTTATATGTGCATTTTATGTTATGCAATAAAAAAAAACATTTACTTTCGCAACTCACTAGTAAAGGTTTTGAAACGTAGAATCCAATAAATTATATATTTTCTAAATATAGGAGAACTGAAAGTGTGTGTGACAATGAAGGTGGCTTTATTTATTAGTACCCGTTATAAATGTGTAAGTAAAAAAATCTCATTTCTATATAAAATAAAATTGTATGTCTGTGACCAGAACATTTTTAAACGCACATTAGAAGTACATAAAAATAAAACAACAATGTAACCATTGAAAGCCAGACCAACATTTTACCCTTATCTGGAACAAAATTAAATGGCAAAACTTATTTTCCCTTTATGATAAAATTGTGAAAGCATTTGCAGTTTCAATTATCGTTACTTACAACTAGTACTTTTTATCTGATGAAGAATTATTGCTTTAGAGAGAGTCGTCAAATCTAAGGTAGTTTTTCAGGACAACGAAAGTCCTGCCATCTGTTGAGGATGAATCGAACTAAATAAGATAGATAGATGTAGCTGCAAACAGTTTCAAATATTTTGATTCTTTTATACTGAAATTAAAAAGTTATTTAGCTAGCAACAACAAATCAAATGTTTTTCCTTGTTCACAGAATGAAATGCATTTCCTTGTAAAATCATTCTCGAGTTGTATGAAATTTAGATATTTGTCATAAAAAATTTATGCGTGCGTGTTCGTGTGATTTTGTTTTTCCCCGATATATTCGTTTCCTAAAAATACGAGAAAAAATATATTCTTGAAATAAATTATATTGCATCTTTGGAGGAACAGCTAGATTCTAATCCTAAGAAATCAGCAAAAATAAAACATGAGTTTTCATGTTAGGATTTTAAACATTTTATTTAGTTAAGCTTGTACATGCCTCATACAATTTAAATTATCATTTGAAAACAAAATAAAGAAAAAGCAACTATGCTAGTTCCAGCTATAAAAATAAAAATAATGCAAATTTTTCTTTTTAGAATTCGGGTTGATGGTGTTAAAACAAACCGTACAAGAAAAGGTTTTTGTTTTTTTTTATTTCGTGTTAATTGAAAATCGGGTAAAAAATTCTATGTAAAAACAGAAATGGATGCATATATATGTATTAATGAATAAATTTTGTCAAAGCATTTCTTTTTAAACCCAAGTAAATTTTGCCACAAAACATCTGCATTATGAATTATATGAAACAAGTGAAGAATGGAATCTATAAAAGATGAATAATGGTTATCTGTATAAAGTGTACGTAATATAATGTACTAAGTTACGCGTTTGAAAATTGGAAGTTTGGACCAAAATGCGAAACAAAGTTCTGAAACGTAGAACTAAAAAGAAAGACTCTTCTCATTTGTCCTACATTCACAATTTTTAAATTTATTATCTTTTAGTTATGAATATCATTCTACAACCTTTATGAAGAAACTTTCTTTTAAAGAGAGCAATTCCTCATACTTTATTTTTACCTAAATTGTGTAGCATGAATGAATTTGTCTTGTTACTTTCAAGTCGATTGTTGTGCAACTGATAACGTCTTGATAAAACTTTTAGAACTAGCTTATGATCACATTCATACGATCTTCTTGCAAGTTTTGGTTACGATCTTCTTCCTTTTTCTTATGTTTTAAGACGTATTTTCTTCGCGCAGTGATCTTATTACAATACTAATCGTAAGTCTATGATGAATAATATTCTACTTAATATTCATATGACTATCTAGAGTAAATAATTATTAACTTAATAGACTAATCAAGTTCGCGTCATTAGAAAAGTTTTCAATTTTATTACCTTCTGAATGGAAGAACCATTTCCTTTTCTTTATTTGCATGAACAATAAACAAACTTATTTTAAATATCCGTATCAAATATAAATTCTATATCAAAAAGCTTAATATGATCCAGTAAGAGTAAAAATACATTTTTAATTAAATCAAAAATTTTGGGGACTCTTTTTTTTTTTTTTAAAGGAGAGTTTGTTAATGGGATTAATGCTAACATTTTGCGATTTCTTCCTTACGTATGATGGATCCCTTGTAACTTCCAGGCCCCATTTCATTTATACAGTGGTAGCTACGTCTCTGTTAGACGTATCCCCAGACACACGAAATTTATTTTACTAAAGCTATGGGTGATAATAGTGTGCAGCTCGAAGGGAATTTTTGGAAATTCACTAGAATTTTTGTGATTTATTGTTAGAGGTTTTTTATTGCTTTAGTATAATTTGCAGTTTAACTCACAATATACAGGGTGTCTCGAAACTTGACGATAAGCGGGCACGAGAGGAAAGGTGGAATCCTATCTGTTCTGGTAAATTTTTTTAAAAAATTCCCCTGCACTTGGCTCAGTGAGGACGAACACATTTTTGAAAATGTGCAACATTAAAACTCTCCTTCACATCCTTAGCTACTGTGACCACAAATTTCACGATGATTTTTTCACAAACGTCATCTTACACAGCCGGAATATCAGTCGCAGTCACAAGTCGAACAAAACCGTTTCGCTGATTTAGTTAAAATTAATCCTGCTTGTGTGTGAGTCGGGGTTTGAGAAAAAAATGCCACTAAACTTTGATTCTCCATAAAAAGAAAACTATTGCACACAACTCCTGGGTAGTTTCTCAAAAGTTAATTCATTTAGTTAAGATTCCAAAATGATACAATACTTGTTCTTCCCAATGCATAATAATCATTAAAAAAAATTTTTATTTGCTTAAAATCATCATTTTAAAGACACCTCTGTTGATACGTTCCATCGCATCATTAGGAACTGTGATCCCAAATTCCATAATTTCACGGTGACTTTTCACTACCGTGATCTTTTATAGACGTACTATTGATCACAATCCTAAATAGGGCAAAACATTTGCTGGTTTTTAAAATTAACGTATTTTGAGTCGGCTTAAGAAAATGATGTCACCTAACTTTGACGCTTCATAAAAAGAAAAATATTACATACTCTGAACAGGTTTTTTAAAAGATTACCCATTTAGTGACAATTCCAAAATGGTACAAAATTGTTATATTTCTATCCAAAGCCTCATTTAAAAATTATTTTAAAATTTTCTGATGTTTTTGTCTTGTTTTCTGTAGTACATAGGTACTTATTTTAAAAAATTGTGCTTACTAGGCGTATTATTCAGTTTTGTTATAAAAATTCTCCCGAGTAAAGAAAGTAAAGTGAAAACTAAACTTTAAATTCGTATACGCTTTTTTTTCATTGTGAAGATAGATTGCAAGCCAATACCATTTTATTTGGGCTACGCATAATGAGAAGCATTGAAAAATAATGTACATGCCGAGTTCTAGTGTTCATCAAATGCTTCGCTCCAGTAATTTTGGACAGCCCTTAATGCCACTTGAAATTTCTGATAGACTTTGAACGAAATTGATTGTGGATGTTTTAACTTTTAACAGGGAAGATTACCGCATCATTAGTGATTTTTAAAAGAATGAATAGAAGTTTCAAAACTTAAATCTCAGCTTGAAAACTGTGCTATTAATCACTTGTATTGTCTAGGGTCTGGCATCATCATCTCAAACTTCAATGAAACAAATATTTCAGAATTTGAAAAATAGAAAATTTAATTATCTTCAACAAATGGTAAACTTAAACTCTAAATAACTCTTTGAATTTTCCATGTAAAATTGTGATATAGAAGCATGAAAATTTTTTTCTAAGTGGGAATTTTGTGCTGTGAAATGTAAAGCAGCTGATAACTATCTAGAGGTCACATGTATGCATATTTAATGCGAATTAATTCCCTGAAGTTTAACAAATATACTTTTAATTTTGAAGCTATAATGCAGTATTAAGTATATCTTTCAATTAGTTTTTCATCTTATACGTCAGCAATTTTCAAACTGTGAGGTGTGCCCCCCTAGAGGCGTATGATATCTCTTCGAAGGGGGGGGGGCGAGTATAAAAGGATTAACTAAAAAAATTATTAATTTACTGAAAATGAACAAGCAAAATACATTCTGACATAATAAAAAATAAAATATACATTCACACTTATAAATGTATTAGTACTGCACATTTTGTATTTTTTTTATTAACCATGTGTTTTTGTATTGTTGTTGTTACTAATACCACCTGTCTGACGATGTTAGATCGAGGCCCACGAATTTCATCGTGGCAAAAGGCTAGATGTACACCAGTAGTTAGCCGCAGCTTTGACCACGATACAGGTAACAGTTCGTTTTGGTTCAGTTCTACCCCAATTTTGAGAGAGAACACCCTAGGGGTTGTCAGGAACCTCCCACCTCTTTCCCCCCTCTACCAACCCCATAAGAGGATTTGCGGCTCAACGGCTATTTAGAGTAGCCCCATGCCACACACACACACAACAAAGGCACTATACATTTACAAACATCCATGTCTTCTCCGGGATTCGAACCCACGCCCTACTGCACAGCATTTAGCGTCGCTAACCACTAAACCAGATAGGAGACATTATTAATTTAACAATACTAAGTTGAGAACAAGCTTAATAATTACCAGCGATCCCATGGGCTTGTCATATATAAAATTGTGTACAAAAATTAACACTTATCTTGATAATTTGCATGGTTTATAATTAATCCTTTGAATGCCAATTATAAGCTACACGATTCGCTCCTCAATGCCACCGTTTTCCATATAGACGCGAGTATATGATATATTAGAGGGGGGGGGGAGAAAGAAAGGGAAATAAAAGCAAATCCTTGGAAATAAGTAAATTCTTTGTAAACACTGTTAAGGTCCTTTTATTGCATTTCTAAGCCTTCGAATTAATTTTATGGATATCAGTGCACAGAAAAAATCGTACTTCTGAAAGACGTATATATACGTTCGGGGGAATCAATGCTTTGGCTAAGTGAAACATTTATATGCGTCTAAAGAGGTTAAAGTCATATTGTAGCCTTAACGTCAAAGTATGGTATTATTTAATTCAATACATTGTTATTGTATGGAGGGCGAAGGGGGCGCGATGAAAATTTTGACTGAATATTGGGTCGCAAATATTTAAAATTTAAGAAGCATAGTGATACGTAGAATATGGATCCTTATTCTGCAGAAAACTGATGTGCTGTGAAACAAGCAGAATGTGTGCTTCCAACTGGTGTGCTGTGATTTGTACGAGACTGATGTATAAATTATATTTATAATCCATAAGAACCTTACTTTTTTTTAGAATCAAAATTGCTTTCAGGTATTTTAGTTGATAAATTATTTTATAGAACTCTTACCCATATATATATAAACTTTTAAATTGTTCTATTCTTACCAAATGTAGAATTAGAAAAAAATACCTGGTACGTATTCCATGAAATATACATAAATACAGAGAGTTGTTTGCTAAATTAAAATGTAAATAACTTCCAAAATACAATTGTCAATGATTTTTTTAGAATTTTATTAAAGCCAACAATTTGACACAAATACATTATCAATAATTTAGAAATTAATTAGACTGTATTAATTAAACAAGGGGGGAACTAAAAAAATTTTAAAAATACAGGTCTTATGTAACCTTGGACTGCATGTGATTGAAATGCCACCTGAAAATTAACATTTCCATCCGATATAAATGAATATATTTTTTTTTTTTTTTTTTTTTTTTTTTTTTTTTTTTTTTTTTTTTTTTTTTTTTTTTTTTTTTTTTTTTTTTTTTTTTTTTTTTTTTTTTTTTTTTTTTTTTTTTTTTTTTTTTTTTTTTTTTTTTTTTTTTTTTTTTTTTTTTTTTTTTTTTTTTTTTTTTTTTTTTTTTTTTTTTTTTTTTTTTTTTTTTTTTTTTTTTTTTTTTTTTTTTTTTTTGTATAAATAATTCTATATTTACATTTTCTAATCTAAGAGCTACAAGCTAAGTTATAGCCAACTTTACAATACCAGATTACGAACATAAAATGACAAAAAAATAAGTGTGAAAAAAAAATAAAAAAAAAAAAAAAAAAAAAAAAAAAAAAAAAAAAAAAAAAAAAAAAAAAAAAAAAAAAAAAAAAAAAAAAAAAAAAAAAAAAAAAAAAAAAAAAAAAAAAAAAAAAAAAAAAAAAAAAAAAAAAAAAAAAAAAAAAAAAAAAAAAAAAAAAAAAAAAAAAAAAAAAAAAAAAAAAAAAAAAAAAAAAAAAAAAAAAAAAAAAAAAAAAAAAAAAAAAAAAAAAAAAAAAAAAAGTGTGAAAAACAATAAATTCTACTCTTGTTTCCAAAATGCATTTAATGTGCTTATGATGGCACCTTATATAGCAAATTTATTCAGTATAGTATAAAAATGCATGGTTTATTTAACGCAATTACTTTTTTACGACATGGCAGTAATTCACATGGCATGTGACATGATATAAACATATGGCGTGAATTACGTATTGAAGCATTGAAATTATTCAGGATGATATTAATGTATAAAGTATTTTTAATATCCTTGATTAGCATAATGATATTCAAAGTTTTTAATGAAGAAATGTATTTTACAAGATTAACTAGGTATTCTCCTAAAGTTAGTTTTACAAATGATTATATTTCTGTAATAAATTTTGTTAAATTTATGAAATTCTCAGATACTTTGTTCAAAATATATAGCAACTAAGATAAGGACCAAGTAATATTTTAAAGAGCATAAAGGAATTCTCATTACAATGTTTACAATAATTTTCTTTGAAAAACATTACTCAAATTGACATTGTTTGTTCAGCGGGTTACTTATTAACACCAACAAACCAACTTACACTCCTTATAATTTACAACACTAAATATATATATATATAAAGAGTTAACATGTAATATAGAAGGTTAAAAGAAAATGGTTAGCATAGCTTAAACGGTTTCGCTTCTTTTCATTGTATAATTCATCAATTAGGTTTAATTTTATTACTTGTCATTATATTATATTGTGCAAACTTAAGGTTTAGATACGCTTTCAACTTAAAAAATTTTGATGTGTTAAGCAAAATTTAAAAAGGAATATATTTTTAAGTGTTAACATATGCAACTCTAAAAATTAGAGTATTAATTAAAGCAAAAGAAGTTTTAAGTTTGTTTTTTTTATACTTGAAGGGCATTTATTTTCAATCTTCATGTTGCAAAAAATATTCAGTCATTTATAAAGTATTAGAGTCCCCGAATATATTTATTTATATGTTTTGTTCTTTTGGAGGGGTTTCTTATAATTTATGTTCATTTTGATTTTTATCTTTATCTTTTACTTTAGGGGGTTGGATAACTTTTTATATAAACAAAAAATTGCACGTTAAGCGATATTAACCTTTTAACTGCTACACCCGAAATTATCTCGGGCACAACACTACTACTCCAAAATGTCAGTCCCGGGTATTATAGAGTAAATTTTGATTTTGAGTGTATCTGATTGCTATACCCGAATTCTTCTCGGGAGAAGTTTGTTTCGGTATCATTTTTTTGTCAAATCCGAATCTGCATCCGGAAAAGTTCATTTGGGTTCACAAAACCCCACAAAACTTAATTACTGAACTGCAATTTATTTACTTTTATTTTATTATTTTACTTCATTTATTTATTTATTTATTTAGAAAATAATAATACACTAGAAGCGAACTTAGCAACATTGCCACACTATGTTACCTCAAACGAGTATGAAGTTGCTACAAAACCTTAAAAATCTTTAAGCCTGTGTGTAATTCAAAATATCAATTTTTAATTATTTAGTATAGTTTATTTTTTACTTAAACATTTGATTTTTACAATTAAAAAAAGTTGACAATTTATGTACCCAAATCATCAAAATGAAATTTAAATGACAAAAGAACTGTGTGTTTCACATTTTATTTTTATCAAAATTATTTTTCGCTTATTATTTCCCATTTCATCATTATTATAGTAATTTGACTCTTGCTCTAACATATTAATATAAATCAATCACAAAACATATGCGCTCTCTCTCTCTCTCTCTCTCTTTTTTTCCACATCTTATTGTTTTTAGTATCTTAAAACGCCAATATTACATAGGGCAAACTATAAGTAACTACATGTATATATTTCAGATCGTATTTTCATTACATTTTATCTTTTATTATTATTTCAATTATAATAATTATTTCTAACTTTTCTCATAACTGTAATTTGTTAATTAATCAGTATGAATCAAACATGAAAACCTTTTATTTTTTATGTTTTGCTTCTTTTGGTTTTCCCATTCTTGTGATTTGATAAGTGTTAATGTTAAGTAGGACAATTAATGTATATTGTACCATCATTTCCGTAAATAAAAACATTTCTGTATTTCATTTCTACATTTCTGGTTATTTTTAAGAATTTTTGTAACACTAGGCTTAACTTTTCTAAACTCTCGTCTGGATTATATCACTCTTTTGTAGGAGTGACTGGACCCAAATGAATAATAGATATTTATTGATAGTAGAAAAATATTAGAAACATAAAATTTATTATTAACAATTAGATCATGAAGACATAAACCAGAGTTTCATTTTAATTACGATGATGGAAATGAGCAAGGAGGTTTGTTTTACAAAATTGTTGCCTTAAACACTGAAATTACACTCTATAACAACAACAAAAAACGACGCACCAAGAACGAGCTGTCCAATAGAGAAAAAAAATTAGTGGGCAGATAGATTATGTACAGAATAGAAAATTATTAAAATTTCTAAAAATTTAATGATTTATTCCAGAGTTACATAGTTACAAAGTAACGAGCTCAATAAAGTGTTGACCGCCCTCTAAACTGGAAGCAAGCTGCCTCACGACGTGGCATAGAATGATGAAGCGCCCTGATGGTCTACTGCTGTATTTCATGCCAAATTTGCTCCAATTGTTGGACCAGGTCATCAATATTCACTGGTAGTTGCAGTCGCCTTTCCATCATATCCCAAACATGCTCGATTAGAGAATAGCGATCTGCAGATCTGGGTGGTCAAAAAAGTGTTTAAAAAGCTGCAAGACAGTTCATAACAACATGTGCCATATGTGATCTGGCATTATCTTTCTGAAAAATAAAGTCAGGGTACTGCAAAAAAAACGGTAGCAAAACATTCTTCAGAATATCGTCAACGTAACGCTGTGATGTAACGCTCCAATGACGACCAAAGGGGTCCGGTTGTCAAAAGAAATGGTACCCCAGACCATAACTCCTGATTTAGGGTCTGTGTGCCGTGCAATAGTGAAAGCAGGGTTAGCACGCTGCCCTGGGCGTCTCCAGACACGTCTTCGATGATCATCAGGACACGGTTGGAAGCGAGATTCGTCGATAAACACTATATATTCCCAGTCAGCGTGATTCCAGCCTGATAGAGCCAAGCACCACTGTAATCTGGCTCAGCAATGTGCTGGCTTGAGTGGTAGGTGATGTAGTGATCGGTCAGTAGGAGCGTAAATTTCTCTCTATCAGCCGTCTGTGAATGGTCATGGTGAACACTCGTGTACAGGTTGCACGTCTGATGGTTGATAAAGATAAATCAGGCGCTGTGACAGCTAATCTGACAATAAATCTGTCCTTCCGATCTGCTGTGTCTCTAGATCGACCACTACCATCATAACGCTGAAATCTGCCACTATCCACCTATTCTTGCCAGCATCTTTTAATGATCGCATCGCTTTGACCTATATGACGAGTGATTCTCCGATTTGCCCAGCCTGCCTCTTCCAATCCAATGATACGACCTCTTTCAAACTCTGACAGCTGCTCGTAATGAGCACAAATCCTGTGGCAAGACATTTTTTCAGTCGTTGAAAGGTATCCTAAATTGAAATGCAACCGAAATTTTGACCATCAGATTGAGAATCGCTTCCTATAGACACCTGCTGAGTGCGCAGTTCCGATGCACTGTAGCACCCGCTATTCATCCATGGACAAAAAAATTTAATCATTTACATCTTCGGTATAAATATCTTTACATACGTAATTTCATTACAATCTGGCAACTCCTTCTTGATGAGCCTTTTTTTTTGCACTAGAGTGCAGTTATTAGTGGTTAACCTCGTAATTTTGAACCCTGGTTTGATGACAAGGAGGATGCAGGAGGGTACGGCGGACCGACGTGGTCGATCGAATCCACCTCAGTGCACCACTTCACGTGATGACAGGCAAATTGTGCGCATGGCAGTGACGGATCGCTCAGTCACATCACGAACCACAGCACAGCACATTGAGTTTGTAACGCATCATGCAGTGTCTGCGCGTACCATTCGACGCCGTTTACAGCAGAGTGGTCTGTCCGCAAGACGTCCATTGCTTGGTCTACCCTTGACGATGAACCACGGACGTCTCCGCAGCCAGTAGTGCGATGAAAGAAGTACGTCGGTGGCAGAATGGAATAAAGTTGTCTTTACTGACTAGTCACGCATCTGTCTGCAACCGCACGATGGTCGGATTCGAGTCTGGAGACACCGTGGAGAGAGGATGCTGAACAGCTGCTTTATGTACCGCTACACTGGTCTTGCACCAGCTATTATGGTATGGGTCAATATTTTGGATATCACTCTCGCACTCCTCTAGTACGCATTGCCGGTACTTTAAACAACCAGTGGTACATCTCCAAGGTGTTGGAGCCCGTTGTCCTCCCTTACCTTCAGGGCTTGGCCACTGCCATATTTCAACAGGATAATGCGCCACCACACGTGACACGCGTTGTCCAAAGGTTCCTCATCAATCACCAGATTGAATTGCTTCCCTGACCGGCCCGCTCTCCGGATAATTCACCGATAGGAAACATGTCGTCCATGGTTCCTCAACAATAGACCCAGATTACACCCCCAGCTGCCACACCAGATCAACTTTTGGCACGTGTGGAAGCTGCTTGGTCTGCTGTACCCCAAGGACACATCCAAAGTCACTTTGCATTAATGGCGAGGCGTGTGGCAACGGTGATCTCCAACAATGGCGGCTCCTCTGGCTACTGATTCTGGAAGGAACCACACTGTCCAACGAAGTCTATCAATTTAATCATTTGATACTTGGTCAACATGTTATCTACAAATAAATTTGGTGTGCTATCTCTTGTCTTTCTTGGTGTTGCATTTACGGTGGCCAGCAGTGTATTTATATATTTGTAGTCATTAACATTTGATTTTCACATAACAATTCCAGTGCTGCCATCTCTCTGTAATGTAATAAATCAGAAGCTTATAATACTTCAGTGGTGTTATCTGTACCTTGTATATGTATTTAAAAGAATTGTAAAATTAAACCTGGAAAATAGTGCTGCCATCTTCTCGAAAAATGTATAAACAAAGGTTTTCAGATGTTCAAAAACCAAATGCTCAATGGTACCGTCAATAACGTAATTGGACTGTAATTTTGGAAATAATTTTTTTTTCTCACCAAGATTCAAAGATATATAAAATTTCAGATGTTTCAATATAAGAATTTTTCATTTGGTGCGACTGTATTAGCAATTCCTTCCGAGCCTTCAGTACCAACAAAGTGCTTCATTCTTTCTTTTAGGAAATTAAAAATTATCGAAACTACGTAAAGATTTGTAAAAATTTGCGTACTAAATTTTTTTTAAACATGAAACATACAAAAAAAATGTATTATGTTTGGTTCAATACAAAATACTGATGTTCAGGATATAAAAAAAAATTGAAAAATTATAAAAATTTAGGGCATTTTAATTTTTGTCTTAAATACAATGATTTCTTTTCGTAAATATATATATTTTACATCGAATAAATTCTCTCTCTCTTTTCCTTCAAAAAAATACTATTTTGTCAAAAGTTTCAGCCTTATAAAGACAAATAGTATATTTCTACATAAATTGAAAGTATCTTAGTACACAATCTATGAAATATTCACTTTAATATAATAACTTTAAATCACTATTTATATAAAATAATATCCGGAACTGATACTCGTAAGGTATGATAATACTTTTTTTCTCCTTTTAAAATTTGATGGTATCAAAATAAATTTTAAAATCTTTGTAGATTTTAGCTTTAATTTGGGATGTATTCTAGATATTGTTCATCATTTCAAAAGCCTCAGTGTACTTTCTTAAGAGTCTTACACAGGGAAAAAAGACATCCTGATCGATCAAGCATAAATAAAATATTTTTCTATAAAAAAATTATTAAAAATTTAAATCTACTATTATGTAAACTTTAAAGGAATAATTGAATATGGTAAACAATTCGTGTAAATGTCAATGACAAATACGGATAACTGCATCTGAACGTTCCAAATGAATGTTTAGCTCTTTTTTTTTATGTAATACTAATTATTGATAAGTATTTTATTCTTAAGAATCTTTTCGAGACGAATGATTAGAGATATTACACTACACTTTCAAAGGCAACCACCAAATGCTCGATGGTACCGTCAATAACGTAATTGGACTGTAACTTTGGAAATAATTTTTTTTCTGACCAGAGATTTGGCAAAGATACGATCCAGTCAGACTACTAAATGCTAAAATAATGAATACAAATATATAAAAAATGTTGATATTTTTAAGATGCAAATAAATCAGTAAAAATATTTTAAGGAATAACTTTTTAACTTTTTTTCATGTCAAAAAATCAACTTTTTTCTCAATGGATTAAACCTAACCTATACTTAACAACATTTAAAAAGGATGATCTGTGGCTAATTTTTTAACTAATTAAAAAATTTCTGAACCAGTTAAAAGGAAAATTAATTACTTTTACTGGATGCAGGCTTGATCATCAAAATTCTTGAAATAACAGCAAGACAAATTTAATTTGTTAAGATATAAAAAAACACTATCGCAACCTGTGAACAACTATACTTATAATTCAAATGTCTTTAATATATGGATAGTATGACATATGTAAATTATATATGCTGTGAATACGATTACGCAAATAATATATACATATATATTCTCAAAAAATCCCTCATTACCAAAATTTTCAAATACATTTTAAGATTCATTGGATACTATTTTGAGAAGAAAAAAGTTTATTTCGCATCACGAAAATTATTGCCTTAAAATTTTGTGTCATAATAATATATATATATAGCGTAAATATATTATTGTTTTTTTAATCACGTGATATTTATTGGTTACCCTTCAATTTTTTTCGATATTTTGTGGATCAATATGGGTTTTTTTTATCAAAGAAAGAACAATTTCTCGAATATTTTACAAATTTTGGCTCCTGTGTCAAAATAAGGAAACAATAATCCTCCTTTCTCTTTTTGTCCTGAAACAATGTGGAACATTAAAATATAAAATTACTTTCGTTTTTCCTGTTCATATTGCGAAAATGAAAAGTTAAATATCCCATACAGATGTCGCCTAACGAAAACTGAAGGAGGATATAATTATTCCATTTTTAAATATTTATATATTTGTAGTCAATAACATTTAAATTTCAAAGAACAATTCTAGTGCTGCCATCTCTTTGAAATCTAATAAACCAGAAGCTTATAAATCTACTGTGGTGTCATCTGTGCCTTGTATATGTATTTAAAAGAATTGTAATATTAAACCTAGAAAATAATGGTGCCGTCTTCTCGAAAAACGTATAAACAAAGGTTTTCAGAAGTTCTTCAAGATATAAAATGAATTTTTCATTTGTTGCGACTGTATTAGCAATGCCTTCCGAGCTTTCAGTACCAACAAAGTACTTCATTCTTTCTTTTTGGAAATTAAAAATTATCGAAACTACGTAAAGATTTGTAAAAATTTGCGTACTAAATTTTTTTTAAACATGAAACATACAAAAAAAATGTATTATGTTTGGTTCAATACAAAATACTGATGTTCAGGATATAAAAAAAAAAATTGAAAAATTATAAAAATTTAGGGCGTTTTAATTTTTTTAAATTTTGTCTTAAATACAATGATTTCTTTTCGTAAATATATATATTTTACATCGAATAAATTCTCTCTCTCTTTTCCTTCAAAAAAATACTATTTTGTCAAAAGTTTCAGCCTTATAAAGACAAATAGTATATTTCTACATAAATTGAAAGTATCTTAGTACACAATCTATGAAATATTCACTTTAATATAATAACTTTAAATCACTATTTATATAAAATAATATCCGGAACTGATACTCGTAAGGTATGATAATACTTTTTTTCTCCTTTTAAAATTTGATGGTATCAAAATAAATTTTAAAATCTTTGTAGATTTTAGCTTTAATTTGGGATGTATTCTAGATATTGTTCATCATTTCAAAAGCCTCAGTGTACTTTCTTAAGAGTCTTACACAGGGAAAAAAGACATCCTGATCGATCAAGCATAAATAAAATATTTTTCTATAAAAAAATTATTAAAAATTTAAATCTACTATTATGTAAACTTTAAAGGAATAATTGAATATGGTAAACAATTCGTGTAAATGTCAATGACAAATACGGATAACTGCATCTGAACGTTCCAAATGAATGTTTAGCTCTTTTTTTTATGTAATACTAATTATTGATAAGTATTTTATTCTTAAGAATCTTTTCGAGACGAATGATTAGAGATATTACACTACACTTTCAAAGGCAACCACCAAATGCTCGATGGTACCGTCAATAAAGTAATTGGACTGTAACTTTGGAAATAATTTTTTTTCTGACCAGAGATTTGGCAAAGATACTTTTCATGTGCAGCACTACTTAATGCTAAAATATGAAACAAATATAAAAATGTTGATTTTTAAGTGGAATAAAATCGTAAGGGATCGTAAAAAAATCGTAATAAAATCGTACCTTAACTTTTTTTCATGTCAAAAAATTAACTTTTTTCTCAAGGCATTAAACCTAACCTATACTTCAGAACATTTAAAAAGGATGATCTGTGGCTAATTTTTTAACTAATTAAAAAATTTCTGAACCAGTTAAAAGGAAAATTAATTACTTTTACTGGATGCAGGCTTGATCATCAAAAATCTTGAAATAAAATTTGTGTACTGAATTTTTTTTTAACATGAGAAACATACAAAAAATTTGTTTTATGTTTGGTTCAATACAAAATACTGATGTTCAGGATATAAAAAATACTGAAAAATTTATCAGAAATTAGCGCCTCTTATTTTTTTAAATTACTGTCTTAAATACAAAGATTTCTTTTCGTAAATATATTTATTTTACATCGAATGAATCCTTTTCCCTCAAAAAAATACTACTATTTCAAAACTTTCTGCATTATAAAGACAAAGAGTATATTTCTTACATTAATAGAAAGTTTCTGTGTACACAATCTGTGAAATATTCATTTAAAAATAGTAACCTTAAATCACTATTTACATAAAATAATAACCAGTACTGATACGCGTAAGGTATGATAATACTTTCCTTCTCCTTTTAAAATTGATAGTATCAAAATAAATTTAAAAATGTTGATAGATTTTAACTTAAGTTTGGGATGAATTCTAGATATTTTTGTTAATTTCAAAATACTCTAAGTAATTTCTTAGGAAACTTATACAGGGAGCAAAAACATCTTGATAAATGAAACTTGTTTATTTATCATAAAACATGTATTTTTTATAAAACAACAATTTTTTATAATTTTAATGGATTATTTATTAAATTTTAATGGATTTAACAATTATGGTGTAGTATTCGTGGAAATGACAATGACAAATCCGGATAACTGTCCTCAGGGTTAAAAATTATTGTTTAGTTCATTTCTATTTATATAATAATTATTATTGATAAACACATATTCTCTGTAGGATCTTTTCAAGACCAGATTCTATATATATCACAGTATTCCTTTAAAAGCGATCTAAAGAATTTAATTTTTGTAATTTGACGGTAACTTTTGAAATCCGTTTTTTTTTTTCGCACCAGATATTTGGCAAAAATACTTTTCTACAGCAGTAAGTAATACGAAGTGCTAAAATATGAAACAAATATAAAAACTATATATCAGAGCATTAAAACTTTAAGGGTCAAACTAACTTTTCTTGATGACGAAATGTCAACATTTTTCCGGGGATTAAACATATACCACCTGTCAGTGCAAAAGGAAAGAATGATCTGTGTGCCTAAAAAATGAACCTAATTAAAAATTTGGAGGCGAATTAAAAATTCAATTAACTGTTTTCACCGAGAACAGGCTTGAAAGTTAAAAATCTTGAAACAAAAACAATAAAAAAAATTAACTTAAGAAACAAACAAAAAAAAACTCTACCACAAGTTGACGCGAACACAACTATATTCATAAATGTGTATCACACATTTAGGTAGTATATATGAGGTATATATGCTTTGCATACGATTATACAAATAATAGATACAAGTCTTAAAAAATCCTTCATTATTAAAATTGGAATAACATTTAATCCTATTTTGAAGGGGGGAATATATTTCGCTTTAAGAACAAGATTTTTTAAAAATTATGTCGAAGTAATATAAGTAGTTTTAAAGTATTATTATTTTCAAAATTATATTCTATTTTTTGATTATTCCTGAATTCTTCAGATATTTAGTGGATCAATTTGGGATTTTTTAATACCAAAAGAAGGATTTCTTGAATATTTTGCAATAATTGGCTCATGGGTGAAAATAAAAAAAAAGCTCATACTTCGTTCGTATTCATCCTCAAAGTTCATTAAATGTGTAGCATAGAAATATAAAATATATTTCGATAGGCTTGTTGGTATTGCTATGCACGTCAATCTAATGATCGCGATTTGATTTATGGATAACGAAGAATTCAGTGAAATTTGATATCGGACTAATGCAGTACTTTTGAAGAAAAACTTATAATATTGAGCTCCCATCTACACACACAGAAGAAATATATGTTTTTCTCAAAGTTAAAAATCCCTTATTAGGATGAGCCTTATCGTGCTGTCGTGTAGCAATAAATGTAGGAGTAAATATTTTATCTGTAAATTTTTATATATTTGTAATCATTAGCACTGAAATTTCAAAGTAAAAATTTCGTTCTGCCATCTGTTCGTAATAAAATGAATAAAAAGCTTATAACTGAAAAGGAAAAAGACTGACATCATCAATATGTTGTACGTACATAAAAAAAACTCTACTGTATCTAAAATTTTGAGAAATTCTGTCTCTTTTAAACCGTTATGTTTATGAAGGACGTAAAAATTTATATTCGTTTGATTCGAAGAGTAATAAATAATATAAACAATATAAAATAAAAACTGAGAAAGTTTTAAAAAAATCACATTTTTTCTTTCGAATTTTAATTATTTAATTCAAAGATTTATCACCTCTAAAAATATATACTTTACTACGAGAAAACTTTTTCCTTTAGAAATTTGCACATGTGTAAAAGGTTGAATATAAATATTCTCCTTTATAAAATGAATTTTGGACACGAATACATGAAATATTTTTATAACTGGAAGAATATTTGTGTACAAGCATTATATCAGTCTGATTTAGAAGCATTTTTAATTAAAGATTATCTCATGTTTCTTTTATTTTAAAAGTTCTGATTCTGGTTCATTTTTTCGAGATAAAATTTATTCTAAATTTTTATTTATGTACCCCGAGATCTTCAGTGTAAATTTATGCTAAGATTTTATGAACATAAATACGAATGATATTACACCTATCGTGGAAAACATTATGCATCTCCTAATTATAGAAATATAATGCATACTTCGAAAAATTGTCTAAATAAAATAGCATAGTACATCTGTTAGTAATTTTATTAGTTTCACTCTCTTCTTTCAAAAATTTACTTATTTTTTACGACTTTTTTTTTCAAATTTCTTCGAAATTAAACTATCTTTTGTAATAGTTTAAAACATTATAATATCTAAGCGGATCTGAAAAATGTGAACATTTATAATAAATTAAGAATTACAAACAGTTGGTAATTCTTAATTTATTCATTCAAAATTATTTATAATTTTCATTAAAAAAATGAATGACTTAAAAAATTTGGCATTGTACGTTCAACAAAATTAGTAGATAAAGTAAAATTTAATTCCATTTTATCAAGCATTAATTTTTTTGCATGCGAAGCATAATTTATAGGGGTAAAGACACATTTTTTCTCCTTGCGTCATATATTTACGAGTTTTTTATACTAAAATATATCATATAGTAATGTTCGCACTAAACGTAAATCTTGAATTATCTGTTTCATATTATGTAAACAAATTCGAAATTTTTCCATTGAAGGAGATGAAACTACTGCATATGTAAACAAAACATAAGATCAGTAAAAATATGTCATTAATACATGTTTGTTGGCTATTTGAATATGATGTTGAATATATGCTGAATTAGCAAATAAATCAGTATATGTTGGACTTTCGAATTCCTCATTAGTAAGACTCTATTCCGTTTTTGTAAAAAACTTTGATACTACGATATTGTAGTCAGGACTTGAAAAATATGTTTTTGAGCAAAGATAAATTTCTACAAATAAAGGGGTTTCTGCCTTTAGTAACAATTTCACAATTTGTATCTATACTTTAATAATATGTTGGGAATGAAATAAATAATACTGTAATTTAGTAGTTCTTTTATCGAATATTTCTTTATTTCAATCTTTGGAATTAATCTCAAAAATAAATTGCAAAATATATTTATTTATATTTTAAAGGTACATAAGAGGGTCCAATAGCGACAGATCTCGTAATCGTAAACCGCGGTCTGACAAGGAAACTAGCCTCCCCTCTATAAACTTCCATACTTCGCAAATGAGAGAACTTTGATAGATTTAACATGCAACACCCCCTCTGTATGGGTTTTTAACGTCTTGGTGTTACCCGCTGGGGTACTTCAAAATATCATCCCTCCTAGAACCCCCCCCCCTTTCGAATAATAGGATAAAGTACTAATTTTTTTCACTCTAATGATGAAGCTTTGGTATTAATATAAGAACAATGATTTTGTAACGTTCTGAAATGCTCAGATAGAGCATAACATGTGTAAGGTTTCTCTGTATTATGATTACAAGAGTCCTTGTACGAAATAGCATTAGCTGCATTTCGAAAGTACTGAAGTATTATTTAAAATCACCTAATTTTTCAACACGGCTCCGTTTTTTCTATAATGTCAAAAATTTCTGCTGTAAGGGGAAGGTGGATCCATAAAGTATTGCATAGCTCTAAATTCCCTGGCCTAATTCAGCGACAGCTTTATAAATCATAATAGGGTCCATTTTAGTCCTAAGACTCTTTTGGTATCTTCAATTTTAATATCTAAACATTTGTTTCTTGTTTTGTCCGTTTGTACCCAATATTAGTACAATATTCTTATTGCACCATTTGTTTTCTTGATGCGTTTATTAGAATCCAATTTTTTTTTAGCCTTGTAGGAAATACAATTTTGTCTCTTACTATTTTATTTAATTATTCCATATATATATATATAAACATTTATGTATTTGTACATTCTTATGTAGTGTAATAATAGTTATATATATATTTGGTTTGCTTGTGTGGATTAGTTAACATTGATCTTTCAAGCTACATGAAATTTACTGGCAACGAAATGGACCTGTTTATTAGAGTTCACAGACTATCAGATGATTACATCTAGGATACTACATCTTTAATTCTCAATATCTTCAATATCCCAAGAACGAAAACAGAGCATTTCACAAACATAATTCATTTGTAAATAAGTGTTTCTCAACATTCATAATCTATATTGTATGCGAAAGCTCTAACTTTTTGAAAGACTTCAACAATTATAATGTTTTCAAAATTATACATGTATTAACGATTGAATTTGATGCATATTATTTTCTTTTTTCAATGACATGATTTTAATGCACATATCGAATTCATTTAGAAAATTTAAAGAAATGGGGAGGAGAAAAATGGAGACTCTTTAGTCAAAGTCTTTTAAAAACTAAGTTATAAATTTTGAGAAAAGATGCCAATTATGGTCTTCTTGATTTCTGATATATGTAAAAAAATTTCCTATTTCTAATATATGTAAAAAAAAAATTACTGTGAACGCGTGTTTACAGTAGCTCATTCCCTGGACAAATTTGAAAAAGAAATAATAGTAAACCATGATAAATTTTAGGCTATAAATGAGACAAAAAAGTGAAATTTTTTCCACTAACTTGTTGAAAATTTGAACCTTATTATGTGATTATTGCTTTTAGCATTTATTTTTTTGCTGTGTATCATATTTTTTAGGGAACATTATAATATATTTGTTTATAGTTCTCTTATTGAATAAATGCTTAGTATTCCATAACTAAATATTTGAAGGAAAAGACATTCGAAACTCCATCCTCACGATTATTTAAATGTTTCTTAAAAACGTTGTTTTCCATTTACGATTCAATATTACCCCTTTTCCAAAAGAAAACTTATGGGTTTATATATAACAGTAATGCAAAGTTTATTTGATAATTCCGTAAGACTTATAATATTCTCTATAAACTCGGCAATGTGCAAGAACTATACGGTATATCTGAGATCGTTCAAATTTTTGGAGAAGTAGGAAACAGAAAAAGATGATTCAACATTAAAAAGTATGGGCACAAGATAAACCTGCATTGACTGCCCAGTATGGACAGAAATGTCTTAAGACCTTTTGAGGCCTTGAGCCCTATGCAAAAGTAGACACTACTTATGATCTTTAAAAGTAGATAGTATATAACAGTGGTCCCAAAGCCCAGGGCCACCGACCGGTATCAGTCCGTGAATCAAATGGTACCGGGCCACTCTAAGAACATTAAAGTATTTCTATTTTATTAACTTGCAGTTTTTCCCTTGGATTTGTGCTACTTTTTATGAAAATCACTTTATATTCCATGTTAAATCACTTTATATTCCTCTTTCGGAGTAGCTATATTTTCTTTTGAATGAATATTTCTTCAAATAAATTAAAATTAGAAAATCAAAACAACCTAAAATATAAACAACGCACCCCCTCCCCTCCCTCAGCTGGCCTCGATAAAATTTTCAAACATTGACCAGTCCAAGGTGATAAAAAAGGTTAGGCAGCACTGGTATACAGCATGCTTTGTTAAACACTCGTACAAACTGTAATGAAACAAATCAATGTGCATGACTCATAAATCTAGGCAAAAACCGGCTAGACCGATGGCCGCATTTCGACTAAATGAGTTGAATGAATGTTTATGGTATTAGGTCTAGGCCTAGGCATGGACAACGCGGTCATCATATGCTAATAGTCTTTCCACTTTTGTCAGTTGACATGCAGTTTGAAATTCCCAGTTTTTCTGAGAATAAGTACAGGGGAATAATATTTGACCATTAAAATTATCCGGATCATGATCTTATTAAGACTGAGTCCAGGGCCCATGTCTTAAGACGTCCCTGAGTATGGGACCATGCAGCAAAGTATATTAATTTGTTATAAATATCTCAAAATGTAATATTCAGACAAATTTTAAAAGTTCTTTGGTTTATGAGAAATGAAGATCTTAGATCAGCGATCATTTATCTAATAATAAAAGTTCTTTTCCAAAAACTAGCTGTTAATTTTTTCAATACTGATAACTAATAAATTACTCACTGCCACAAAATTTATAAATATATCTCTACATAATACCAATAAGCCCCGAAGCATTTTAATATACTTGAGTTCTCATTTCAAAACTTTGTGAGTGAGTGAGTGAATATTAACGTCGCACTGTTTAGCAACACGAGGGCTTTTGGCGATGGTCCGCATAATTTTGAACCATGGTCAAGTGATGCACACGACACCTGAGCTGGCACTCCCTCTCCTAACTACCACACCACACCAACGGGAGGACGTTTGAGCTCTCGACAGATTTAACGTGCATCGCTCCCCTACACGGCGGGTCTTTAGTGATACTGGGATCGAACTCATGACACGCTAGCCATGATCCGATGCCTAGACCACTTGGCTACCGCTGCCACTTCAAAACTTCGTATCTGAACTTAAACAACTCGGGTATAAAAAATCAGCCAGTTATCCTCTTGAAATAATCATATCTCTGTGTTTAACCGGACAATTAAGTTCGCGATTGCAAAGTTATAACAGATCACAATATCAATTATAAACTAGGTTTAAAATAGTTACATCTTGAAAAGAATTTGTAACTGGGAAACACTATTAACAAAAATGAAATTAAAAATAAAGCACACTGCTAAAATTTTTTGTTAATGTGAATAGAGCTGTAATTTTATATATATATGAACATAATTTGCCATGGGGAACTACAGTTGCTTGATATACACACCACACATTGGTAATTTCTGTAGCGAGTTTCGTTATTGGAAATGGCATTTGAGTGTTGGTTGTGAGAAGATCGTGTTATGCCTCGTATAAAATGAGAGCAACCACTTGTTGAAATTGCGTTAGCTACAGTCATAGTATATGAAGAATGCAGTTCATCGTTTCGCGATATTGCCACTCGCATCGGAAGGAATCCAACGACTGTCATGCGAATATGGAATCGTTGGGTTCAGAGTCACACAGAATGTTATGTGGATCTCAATGACCTACCACCACTGAGACCAGGGAGGACAAACATGTTGCAAAATCGTACAGCCACATCATGGACCTTGATTTTTTGGAAGTGGGCTTGTTTGCAAATAGAAAAGTATCTGCATGGACAAAGCGAAGACGTCTGTAGCAGCACGGATTGTCTACTCAGTGATTGTTATTGCGGCTTCCCTTGACACTGCAGCATAAAGAACTGTGGTTCGCCCAATGACAGAGCTAGATACAGAAGTGGCATCACGTCGTTTTTTCAAATGAGTCCCACTTCTGCGAGCTGCATCAGTGTCTGGAGGAAACGAGAACGCATATGGTCTGCTTGTATTCGATATCATCATACGAGCTTTGCCCTTGGTGCGATGGTATTAGCAGGCATTGGACATACGACACGAACACCTCTTGTTTACATCGTCAGTAATCTGAACAGCCACCATTACTTTTTCTCATATCTCAACACTTTCATTGCGGCAATGGCGCATTTTTGTCCCACCCTCTGCAGCGCTAAAATTGAAACAGAACACAAATGCCTTTAAAATTTGTGTACTTTACATTGAAAAATAATAATTCGAATCAATAACAATTCTCACTATGATTTATTTGTGAATCCTGAGAGACGAGTTATCTCATCCCTCACGATGAATGTGTTAAGACAGTGCAGTGGTGTAGACTTCCTTCATGGGGGGAGGCTGTGTGTACTAATTTCGAATCCTGCGTACCCTCAAATTGTCTACAAAATCATGTTCGCTTAATATTATGCTAATGTATATAATAAACAAAGTTATGTTACTAACTTTCTTTCCTGGTGTTGCAATTTTAATCGCTATCAATGTAAGTAGTCTTACCCAATTATCACCGTATCTGCTGAAATTTCTTTTTTAAGACTAGATTTCATAAAAAATTATTGGAAATCTAGTATCAGTTGGGAATGTTTTAAGTTATTAAAACCAAAAGGATAAAACAATTAAATATTAAGATAATGGCAATTCTGGCACAATTTCGTTCCATTAACTCATTAATAAACTATAATCTGCATTAAAAAATTAGTTTGGTATTGAAAAAAATTGTCATTGTAAATCCTTAGCAGCAGAACATTATGTAATTCCAAAAATAACATTATTAATATCAAAAGGATCAGGTATCTGTCAAACTTCATATATAGAGACTTACCTGACAGAAAGGCAAATTTCAAGACTGCTCCAATTTTGAGACTTAAAAAATGACTCAGGGTGCTTAAAACCAAGTAACAGATATCTTAAATACCATTCAAATCATTGCAAACTTTTGAGATGTAAAATATATTAGAGAATTTGGTTAATTTGTTGAAATCAGATCTACTGCTTTGAAAGTTAGGATTTGTATATATATACAGGCATAATATCTTAGTATAAATCCATTTTACCTTGCAAAATAATCACACTAAAATAAACCCATAACATGCAAGTACTGTACTTCTTCACTGAAGGAGCTCAAACTGAATTTTAGTACTGAATAATCAAGTTGTAAAATAAAATCCTTAATTTATGCAAAAAAATTCTGCACAAGCAGCATTCAAACAATGTTTTTTCTTCCTTCACATTCGACCTTATTTCATATTCATTATTTTTTTTAAAAAAAAATGGTATACATCATTATTCCCAGAAACTTAGAAAATAATTTATGATAATTCAATTTCAAAATTTATAGAAAATTAACACCTGGTAATATTTTTTTATTGTATCAGCACATAATTACTTCAGAGTTATTATGAAATCTTTCTATAATTATAAAACTATGAAAACATTAATGTGTGACAAATGCTGACATTCTAATTTTTTGAACATAGCTTTTAGATCGACATTTTTGAAAGAAAGTGAAATATAATATTGAAATATTTTTTGAATATCTTGTACAACAATTTTAAAAAATGTTTCATGGAAATTTCATACAAATTTTTAAAAAAAGAAAAATAATATTAATCTTTTTCTTATGCATATAACTAAAATCTCTTGGAAAAAAATTAAAGAAACAAACACAAAATAAATAAAACTACAAAAAATGCTATTATTTTTTTGTTTTATTTTCCATAAATGTTTGGCAACACTATTTTCCCTCAAAATTATTTAAATTTGCAAACAGTTCAAAATATTTCTGATTTATAAACAGCTAAATATTAAATAGGATTGAAAGAGAATAGAAAAGCAACAAGTAACAATAAAATTTTTATATATGCTGAATTATTTATCAGTGCAATGCAACAAAAACTTTTTTTTCCATGCACCCCTAAATTTGCCAATTACACAGAAACTTAACTTTTTTTAGATGAAACTTGAAATGAATAAACATTTTAGAACTCTATCTGATTTGTCTTCAAAGACTAGTTTTGGAGAAAGTGTCTAACTTCTGAAACAAGCAATTTTAACACTTTATACAAGAGGCTGAATATTATATGCAAATATATAACAAAATTTTCAAAAATTTTATACAAAGTTACATCTGAGCATGTTTCTGTGTAATTAACAGAAACAATTCACTATTTAAAATAAATTTTATAATACAGTCATGCTTTTTACAAAAGTGCATGTTATATAATACTTACATTTTTTAAAAATATATATATAGTGAGAGAATATGAGCTTCCAAGTATCCAGAACTCAGGTATTGACTAGGAAATTGAGCTCCCCAAGGAAAAAAAAAAGCAAATACAATAACTGAAAAAAAAGCTTATCCATTACCTTACAATCACTGCATTATTTGTAGACATTAATTTGAAAAGGGTCTTGATATTTGTATAATTTTCAAAATTATCACTCAACTCAAATAAAAATTCTTAAATTTTAGAAATTATTTTTTTAAAACTAGAAATAAAATAAACCAAAGAAATATAAATAAGATTAATTTATTGCAGTCAACATTATTCTGAGTTTAACAGCCCAAACAACTAAAATGAATACAAAAATTTCAAATATTCCCTTTCCAGGGATAAAGTGCAGATGTCTAAATTAATTTAATGTTATTTAATGTACAAAATAATGTTTACAAAATCCATGTAATTTGAAAACATATTCTTAATATTTTTCCATATGAAAAAAATAATTAATACGAAATATCTGCTTTGAAATTTAAAAAATTAACATATCAGTTGCTTTATAAGACTGTTCATTACATAAGTGTTTCATAACAATAAAGATGTAAACAAAATAAAGGGTTAAATAAGACACTTAGGTTTAAGGATTGTGTTTTATTAAACTTACAACATATAGTACTACATACACAAGGAAAGAGGATGAAATATGACTTCAGTAATGTACTTAAAATATATTTTGGGCTAAAAATAAAGTTAGAATATGCAGTAAATTGCTTGATATAGTTAAACCAAGTGCAGAAAATAAAATCATTTTGTCTAAATAATAAAAATAAAAGCCTAAGAACATTATGTGTGACCTTAGTGTAAACTCTAGAATGCTTTCACTTAAAAAAATCATCTGATGAGGGTCAATATATAACAGAATTACCTCCCTGAAATTTCAAATATTGGACAAGATGAAATGATGCAATGATTACGTTTTTGCAGATAAATAATGTCTTGATTTATGTAACTGTGATGAAACCCTGACTTCCCATGATAGAATAAAAATAGTTTTGAATCATCAGGGAGGTACTATGAAAGAGCAGAGGTTCAAAGCAGAAGTGAATGATTGCTGACTGCGAATATGCATACATATAAATAATGTGTATGTATAATATATATTTATTTTTATTTATTTATATTTATGTACACAAATGCACCAGAGTGATACAAGAGTAATACCTTACTCATTTGTATCTAAATTAGACTGGGGAAAATGATCATCAAACACATACTATGTCTCTACATCATGATAGGTCTATAACATACAGTATTATGGAAATATGAGACTGTATATGTGATGTTCCCACTGATGAAGCAATAAATATCCATATTGCGATACAGTATATACACAATGATACAGTGATTTCTATTCTACAGTCAATGTTTTTCTTTCAAATTTGGATGAAACTAAATAGTCAACTGCCATTTTCAGATATATTTTACAGGCAAATCTAATTTTTAGATGACCTTAATTTAAGTGACTTTAATAAATTAACAATTTTTAAGATGCAAAAAATTATGCACCTAAAAAATTTCAGAAAATGGCAGAAGAGTAGAAATTTTCACATAACTTAATATATTATAAATATATTTTTGTCAATGGCTAGCAACAGGACTCTGCTCAACACATACACCAACCATTGGCGATTCATCTCTGTCTGATGATTGCTTTTGTGATACTATATCAGGCAATAGTACAGTGGAAGGCTGAGAGGTGGGTGTTGCTGACGGATGTAATCCAATTTGAGAAAGATTTGTGCCAAGATATGAAGGAACTGTTGTTTGCCCACTATATACTGTTCCTGTATAAAGTACTGGCTGGTAACCTCCAAGTTGCATATTAAGGGAAGTTTGAGTACAGTCTATTGCTCTGAAAAGGTTATTGCTTGAATTCATGTCCATTGGCATTAATTGGGAAGACACAGCTGATGAGGAAGAACATGCTTGGCTTCGATTACTGGATACAACATTAAAAGTTGATGGTGGCTGGAAAGACTGGAGGGGATCAAAACCAACTGCTCCAACATGTGATGAGGATACATTTGTATGATTAGGAGCATTTGACTGTGATGGAGGATGAAGGTGCCTTCGATAGGAATGGTTGTGGCTATGAAGATGAGAATATCCTGTACGACTAGTAGGAGCACTAGAATGAGTATGTTGTCCTACAGTAACTGTCCCTGTAGCACTAGCAACATTAGGAGTAACTGTTACTGGAGCACTTGCAACTCCTAAAGAACTCCAAGCATGAATTTTTTGTGAGGAACGAAATATACCAGCACCACCTATACTTGTTATTGGGCTCTCACACTCCATTGCTGACAGGGCTGCTGTTGTTACTGATATATGAGCACCGAATTGCATGCTATACGATCCAGTTTGTGTATAACTATGTTGAAGCTGACCATAAGGATGCTGATGAGTAGGATCCGATCTTGCACGGCCTGTTTGAGGAGGTACTGATGATGCTGGAAAAAAAATTTAAATAGTAAAAAAACACTAAAATATAATAAACCATAATTTTTTTTAAGTTTAAAAAAAACGACACAAACCTGATTTTCCTTGGCCTGTAAATGAAATACAAGTTTTTGAGACATTTACAACTTCGTTGAATATTAAAACATTCAATTAAAAATGACAAGTCATATACATTAAAATTTTAAATACTAAATTTTGCCTTACAAATTTATCACTACAAACAGAAAAGGAAAAATTTTAAACAAACTATAATATAAATTTAAAATAATTATTTCTTATAAATTAAAATACTTCATGAAGTTTTTTAAAACAAATTTTGCTTTAAAATATGCTATTACAATAACGTATATTTTCTTAGTAATAATATTCATTAACAGATATGGCAATTCAACTACTCACTGAGAGAAATGAAGCCTTTTGTTTATAAAAATAAATACCACAAACATTAATAAGAATAAATAAATCTTAGGAGAACTACCACAATATAAACTAATTATATGAGTATCAATAGATATTTACTTAGTTATTCATTCTTCTAACTGTTTGGCTTTATATACCTTTAGGTAGTTTCAGCTAACTTCTTTCATATATAAAAGTTTGAAAAACTAAAGAAAAGCATATGTTAATAGCTTGTTATATATTTCAAGTACCAAATTTTTTCATTCAAAGAAACTACCCTCAAGATCAGAGAAGATGCATCGTATTAATAATTAAAATTTTTAGTGATTATTGTTTTAAACTGATTACACATGTTTTTTTACAGAAACATAAAAAAATTCTAATAATCTACACATCTACATATGATAAATAAAATAATAGAATCAGTCTAATTTCTAACATAATACTTTTTGGAGTTTCTAAATTATTCAAATAATTTTCAATTTAAAAGTTTAGTAAAATTAATAAAACATATAAAGAGCATTAATAAACTTTAATTTTTCTCCATAATTTAAAAAAAATAATGTATCTATTATTCCCATCTGTTTAAATAAAGTTTCTTAATATACAGTCGGACCTTCATTTTACAAACCTGTATTTTATGAACTTTTTCTTCGAACCAAGAACATTTTACGATTTACAAGATGAATTTCTCTAATGATTTTCCAAATAATGGACGTTTTTCGAGATTTACCGACTTTGTAAAAAAAAGAGATCCAACTGTACATTTATTTAAAATATAAATACAATTAAATTACACATTAAATTTAACAAACGTTTGAAACAATTTTCATGTAGCAAATTTCATATTTTCCATACATGGTTTATCCCTATTAATAGGAAAATTATTTGTTAAATATAATGAATTAAGAAAAAGTAAGACACATAATTCCTTAAACTGAGAAATCGCACAATCAACTTTTTCTCTTGCTTTAAAGAGATTTGTTATTAATTTATTCTAATGATAGGCAATGTTACTTCATCCCCCGGTAAGTTTTGCAACTTCCAGTATGTGTTACAAACAGTGACAGAACACTAGTGATTTTTATACTTTATTAGCGGAACCTTTTTACACTGTAACCACTCTCACGAGAAAAACTTTCATTGTATGAGCTCTGATGTTTTAATTCATGTTTAACACTTATTAAATTTTTCTATTAAGTGTATTAATAGTGAAAAATTACCAAAAATTTTAGTAACTTTTCACTATTTTTATCAGTAATATATCCTGACACATAGCAGAATTATGCACCATTATTAATAGTGATAATATATTTAAGAATGTGAAGGTTTTATAAATGTGAAAAACCAAGAAACTGCAGTTCTTAATTTGGTTTAATAAGAAAAAAAGAGTGTTGGTGTCTCTTACAAACCAACAAAGAGAAAAACTTATTTTGGTCACTTAACTCTCAACAATGATAAAAAAAATCGATGAACCGCTAAGTAATGTAGTCGAAAACCCGAGATTATAACTATATTTCTGAAGGTGGTGCAAACACTACTAAGGAAATAAAAGCTACCTAATTCATAACTGCAATAAAATGTTGACTGTCTTTTGGCTTTTTTCCTTGCCAAGAATTGGAGGAATATACAGTCATATTATATTCAAGCTGAACAAAGGAATTACAAGGGGAACAGAGGTTATTCCTAAAGCATATAACTCTAGACAAAAGAAAATGCCATTTACATGCCAGATCAGATTCAAGCATTTCAAACAGAACAGTGAGAAAATGAAAAAGCTTGTCAAAGCACAAGGTACTGGAAAAAAGTGGGACAGCTAAAATAAAACCAGGATTTTGCTATTAAAGTCCAAGGAGGGGGGGGGGGCTGTATACAGTGTAACAAGCCTATCAGCCTTAATCACACCATACTTACATTTGTAACTTATGTGCATAGAAGAGTAATGAAAAGTAGCATTCTCAAAAACACAGCCAATTATTACTCTTAATTTCTATGTTTAGTGTTAATTCTAGGCTGATATCAACATAATTCTTTAATTATTTGTAAAACATATTTTCTATTGTACAATAAAGTAAACACTGAAGTTCAAAAGATTAAAAATACATATATTAACAAAATTGTTTGCAGGCAAAATTTAATGAGTATGAAAGTTTCACACAAATTCTCCTGTAATGGAATTTTGTGCGAGTTCTCACAGGTCAAGCTGAAACTTAAGTAGCTCACACAATATGAAAAATATAAATTAATAAGAATAAAACTAACAAGAGCTGCCAGAGCTTGATCCTGTTCCTGCAGCACTTTGTCCAGTACTAGACATAGTTCCTTGTTCCATAGCTGGACTTGTGCTTGCACTATGAGTAGTGTTCGTGCTTTCATCACTTGTCCGTTTAAAAAAACTGTGCTGTAAGGCATGGTATGGAGTAATTCTTGTTTTTGGATCATAATCTAACATTCGAAGAAGTAAGTCTTTAAATTTGAGGTAGTCAGACACAGAATGTCCCGTTTCACCTAATCTTCGACCACCTGGTCCACCAGTTTCAACACCTAGGACATCATGAAGCTTTCTAGTTCCTGGTGATTTATACTATAAAATACAAAATAGAACAATTAAAAATCTTTTAAAGAATCTGAAGTGGGAAAATAAAGTATACGAATCATTTATTAAACAATTGATTGTATTTTTAAAAACCTAAAAATAATTAATAAAAGCCATATTTTTAATGAAGGCTCACATTCTATTGATTTCAATTTTAATTAAATCAATTATCTAAGAATGGCTTCTCTCTCTATTGTGTTTAATTTCAATGAAAATTCATGAATTAATATTAAATTACTTCAACTTAATAAAAATAAAAATGAAATTTTGCTGTTAATGTATATAATAAAATGTAAAATTTTAACAATAAAATATATAACTTTATAAGTCCATGATTTAGTATAAATTAACATTGATATAAATTACTAATTATTGCTTTAATTATTTCACTAAACTGAGAAAAACTTGTGCAAAAATAATAACTCTTAATATTAATACATTTACATTAGAATATATGACACCTATCTTAATTTTGAGCCATAGAACAAAAAAAAATTTATTTTTATAGGTCGAAAAAGAATTTGTCTAAAACAACCCATAGCTTTTAATAATGCATCCGTTATAAAATATTTTAATAGTAAATTAAGCACTACATTCTCAATTTAGAAATAAAAAAAATTCTGTTACAATTCAGATATTGATAGATAGTACTGAATATCTATCACAGGAGAGAAAGAAAGAAAGAAAAATTAAATGAAAATAAGAGCATCTTAACAAAATAAAATATTTTTATAAAAAATGCCTCCAATATATATCAAACACAAAAATTTCCTGCAATTGATCAATATAAAAACATTTAAGCTGTTCAAAAGATTAAGAATAGAACTTAAATTGCAAAGCTGTATATATCCTAATTCAGCTATCTAACTTCAGATTTAAAAACAAGTATAACTCTTAATATAAGCACATTAAATTTTATATCCTTGTAACAATAAACAGTAAAATTTAAAATTAATAATTAAAAGAAAATATATTTTTTAAAGGTCTCAAAATTAAAATATATTACAAAACTAAATACCTTAAAAAGCATCTTTTTTTCCTTTACTTACAAAAATTGGAAGTTTAAAATCCTAAGTAACTAATTAAAAAATATGAATTTAAATTACTTTTTTTCTGTCTTTTGTTTTCTTAAGAACATGAGTGCCATCTGGTAAGCGATCAAAATACTTTCGTGTCTTATGGGCAATATCTAATATGTACTTTGGTGGCATTCCTATGACTTCGACTATTTTATTCATTTGATCCACCTAGACAAAACACAATACAATTATTTTACACACACAATTACTTAAAAATTCACATACTTTAGAAAAAACTCACCAAATTAAAAATTGCTTAAAAAATACCATTTACTTTATTTTAATATGAAACAAAAATTTCAATTTAAAATATGTTTGTCACAAACAAATTTACTAATATTAATTACATCAGAAATGTAACTCAGGAAAGCAACTAAAAAACCATTTAAAATTAAGATACGTAAGCATAAGATATAGAAATGAACAGTTTAAAAACATTAAATGCTAAAATTTATTGACATATTTTCTTATAAAACAGTTTATAAAGTATGTTAACTTATTCATCTCCTTACAATAATTTTAATTTAACTTATATTACTTACAATTTTAACATCATTCCATTTTCAAAAAATCTAAACCAACATAGTAAAAAAATGTTAATAAAATTACTAGATTCTTTAAAATGGAAAACAAAACACCTTAAAATTAAAATCATATATTGGTAAAAAATTATCACAATCAAATCTTCAAGAAAAAATTTTTTAAAGAATTTAACCGTTCTTAGTATTTTTTTCAATAACAAAAGAAGAAAAGTTTTTAATTTTAAAACATAATATATCTTGAACAATAATAAATATATTATACAACCATATGAGATTTTAAAATCACTGTGGCAAAGTTGTATAATTTGATTAAAAAAGGGTATTTAAACTATTCATTAAATTGCCACAAAATAAAAAAATATTTATCTATAAACTAAATTAGATATTACAAATAAAAACTTTGATTTCCTCAATAATTTTAGTGAACTATACTGCGGGCCTTTAAAATTGCAACACCATGACAGAAGGCAAATGCAAAAAAGATATTTATTGTAAATAAACAGTATGGCATATAAAGACAAAATGATTCAATTTACTAGCAGTTTGGGGGTTTAAAGGGGTGCAAAATTAGTGGAAACAGCTGCCACCCCTGGCAGTTAAAGGGCCCTTACGTGGTTAGGCATGGAATTGAATCGGGCTTAGATGACAGAAATAGGTAATGGGCAACTTATTCCATGCTGCTTTATGTCTATGCCACATCTCATCAACCACATTAGCAGGAGAATGGTGGCAGGCCACTCTCTCAGCAATGAATGAGCAAATGTTTTCATATGGTGACAGATCTAGAGACCTTGCATATCAGGACAACAATCTAATACCCTTTGTATTGAGGAATGTCAGAACACAATGTGCAATATGTGGTCTTGCATTATATTGTTAAAAGATGGCATTTGGCAGGCCTCAAAAATAGGGCACAATCACTGGACGTAATATGTCAAAAAAAGTAACGATTTGCGTTCAAATTACCGTCTATCCAAACTAGAGGTGTGCATGTTGTGAACCTAATGCTTGCCCAAATCAGGTGCAGGGCGGCCCTTATGTCGATATTGAATGTAAGCAGGCAAGGAAAGGTATATTTGGAGTCTCCAGACATGTGCACGGCCATCAGAATACTCCAAGCAAAACCAGGACTCAACTGAAAAGCCGATATATTACCACTCCTGAACCCAGCTTTGGCATTCGGACACCATAGCCACCGTCTGCATTGTTAAGGGAAGCCGAAGTAATGGTCACCTTGCTGGCAGTCCATGCCACTCCAAAAGTCACCACTCTGTACGAGTTGGTACTGAACAAGCTACAAACATGCCCATTTCCTGACTAGTGGTTCATGATGTGGTTGTAGGGTTTTGCAGGGCTGATATCTACACAGGCATGAGTCATAGGAGGGCGTGGAGATCCTACATGCCGTACAGTATGAACCTCAGCAACCCATTGATTCCATATTCACATAACAGTGGTTTGATTTTAACCACTGCGACAGGCATTATCACGGAACCACACTCTTCAACAGACAAGGATGCCTCTATCGATGTCAAGACAGGCTGGTAAACATTTCTTTGATATTCAAGACATAACACAACAATCTGAGCAAACTCCGGACCTTACAGAGCAATTTCCGAATGAGAAACCCACTGTATAACTTTTTTTTATGTCGTGCTTCAGATGTCTTTTCTCCATACTCTGTCCCTCCATTTAAATACACTAAAATACCAAGCATTTGCATATCCCAACTTTTTCTTCTTTTCCTGGGATTTTGACATTCGTCAGATCATTCCTTCTTTGTGTTGCTATTTTAATCGGCAGCGGTATATTTAGCAAAACAAATTCATATTTATATAACCAAAATTCTACCAATAAAAAATTAAATTTTTTAAAAGCATTGAAATTGTGAAGAATAAAATTATGCTTTGGGTATTCTTTTAAAGATATTTTTATTTCAATTCTCTATGTGAATCAGACCTACCCAGAAAAAAAAATTACTTTACATTCAAACATTTGAAACTTTTAATGAATAGTTCACAATAGTTTTGAGAGTAAAAGAATTTACCTCATTTCCTCCACTGAATAAAGGCTCTCCTGTATGCATTTCGACAAGTATACATCCTAAACTCCACATGTCTATTGACATATCATAAGCAATTCCAAGTAGGACCTCTGGAGATCGATAAAACCTACTTTGGATATACTGGTATATCTAGAAAATAATTTTTTTCTTAATTAACTCGTATATTAAATAATTATTTATGAGAGAGTATAATGGTAGTTTTATAATTAATCTACCTTTTTACAAAGAACTGATACATTTAAAGCTTAGATATATAATATTTTTCGATGATATAGCCATTAAAAAATGTGTAAAATCATTAATTCCTCATTCATTTATATCATTAATTCATTCCATTAACTTTCACATATTGACATCAATGTTCCACTCTTCCCCTCCCCCAACCAAGAGAAAAATTAAAAACTTAAGTTAATTAAGTCAAAGCATTTTTTTCAAAGATATAAAGACTAATGCAACTGATTTCAATATTCCCACAGTATTTTTTTTTTTGTATGAAAGAGCTCATGAGCCTAAGAATATAAAGCTTAGGAGATTATATTCAAATTAAGTTGGATGTAAAACATGATGTACATAAGATGTAAAACATGCAGTATAAGTGCAGACCACAAATCAAAGAAAAATCTACACTTCCTTTTTGTGTACTGTCAATTTATATATTGGACAAATGTCTAGTAACTTTAAAATTAGAACTAATCTGCACTGGTCTAACACAGAGAATTACAATTAAAATAAAAATTTTAATAAAACAAAAATTAAGGCATTTTTATTTACATTGCTTAGAAAATATAAAATCTACGATATGATCAAATTACTTTATCAAATCTTATATGCTATTTATCCTTATAGACTAAAAGTAATAAACTATGGTAGAAACATTTTACAAGCTATGAAGTGAAGAATGATTAAAGAATTTTATCATTGTAATGATATTTATAAAATTAATAGAAGGTAAACTAGAGGGGTGAGAATTAAAAGAAAGTGCTCTATACACTTTTTCCAGCGATGTTCAACAAGTTTGATACCCTTTTTATGATAACTGTCTTGCTCCTTAAAATAACCACTGACTGCAAAAATCACTTCATTGTTGGAACATCATTGACCACTGAGCATTTTTTTAAGTTTGAGAAAGGAAAATAATCTGAAGGGGCTAAATCTGGCGAATAGGATGCATGAGGTAGCAAATCAAACTTTGAATTTATTAATTTTGGTCATTACAATAACAGATTTGTGAGCAGGTGCACTGACTTGATGAAACGACACTTTTTTAGCCAAATGCAGCCGTTTTTGCTTGATTTCTTCGATAAAACGTTGCAATAAGTTTGCGCATTACTCACCGATGATAGATTTTCCTTTTTCAAGATAATCAATTAAAATTATCCAATGCGCATCGCCAAAACCGACGCCATGACCTAGCCTGCAGATGGAATGGTCTTCGCCTCCTATGGAGCCGGTTCTGCCTATTAAGTCTATTGTTTGATTGTTCTTTTGTCTCGGGTGTGAAGTGATGGACCCATGTTTCATCCATGGTTAGGACACGACGCAAAAATTCTGCTTTGTTGCTGTGAAACTTAATTTAACACTAAATGTAAACTTAATCGCTAAACACACTCGTTTTGGCAGCTCATACTGCCTCGTTTAAACTCCGCTGCCCAATAGTTTACTGTTGTAAGCGATGGAGCAGAAACACACCCAAAGTAGAATCTAGTTCAGCTTTTATATTGGTTGGGATGAGGTGTTACAAATAAAGTAATGTATCTCATAACAATAACCAATTTTTTTCCATTTTCACAAATTCATTGAAAACGTTCACTACTGATGGCTGCTAAGCAAATACTAAACAACGTGGCACCTTCAAACTTGAAACATATGCTTTATAAATTGCGTACTTTCTAATACAGTGATATTTTTCAAACTACCACCATCTCTAGGTCAGGTAGGTACTTTTGGGACCACTCTCGTATTATAAAATTATTTAAGGTTTTGTATAATATTATTATAGATCATAACTAATATACTCAATGAATAAAACAAAATGGTTATAATGCAGCCTTTAAGTTTAGCTACTTTGAATTTCCTAATAGAGATTGCTGAATCTGGTTATATCTAATTAGCTTTCCATGCACTTTAGATATGTACCTGCATTTGATAACACTAAAAACAAAAGGGAGTAAGTTCTCTAGTAGTGAAAACTGGTCTAAGCACCACCTAAAAAGTTGCATCCATCTTAAATTGAGTTTTGTGCATGTGCGTATATATGCTCACACAACAAAACATTAAAGACCATGTAAGTTTGCAAAATATTTCTAAATTATATGCACTACCACACTTAATTCAGGAACCATATGCATAGTTTTTTTTCTCTACCTCTTGTATAATCAATCTTTTACTTCATTATTTTCTACATTTAAATTTTAAAAATTTCAGGGCTATTGTACTGAAATTTTTTTTAACTAAAACTACAATCAATAGCAACAACAGCAAAAAAAATTAGCCTAATTTAAAATGTATGTTACAACATCAACTTCATCTTTAATTGCAAAGAATTAAATACCATCGGAGCTTTTTTACCAACAGCTAAGCAATTTCATAAATAGATATTAAAAGATATAATTAAAATTTAAGTACATTTCAACAATATAAATTTCTTACCAATTATAACTGTGATTATAATCTACAACATAATATTCAAAAAATTTAGTACATATGTTAATTTTTAATTAAGGAAATGAGAATTGTTTTGAACCTCTAAAACAAGTTTACCCTCATCATCAGAGTATAAAATAAAAACTCAGTCATTTTTATTTAAATATAAATTTTCACATATTGAAGAATATCAGCACTTTTGATTCTAAAGATTCAAAATATTAATTTTTTCTGCTAAAAACTGGTTTATCTTCCCTTTATATATAAAGACCAAGATTGATTTAAGTAAATAAATTTAGTACTTTTTCTTTCTGTAACTCATATAAAAATTCAAAAGTTTGCATTTTATGAAACACATGCAATATTCACACGAATTCAAATTAACAATAAAAAGAAACTACAAAAAAATAATAATTTTTAAAGAATATTTGAGCACTTACTCTTTGACCAAGTTGACAAGAGCTACCAAAATCAACAATTTTAATCGCACTTCTTTTGGGGTTGCAAAGAAGTATATTTTCAGGTTTTAAGTCACAATGAATAATGTTTAGATCTGCACTAGACAAGAACATGAGAGCAGTACACATCTGCTGAGCAAATTTGCGAGTCAGATTTAAAGAAACACCTCGGAAGTTAGTATTCCTGAGAAGATCATACAAGTTATAAGATAACAGTTCAAAAACCAAACACAGATGATTTCTCCACATGAAATGGCCTTTTAATTTCACTGCAAGAAAAGAAAAGCATGAAATGTGAAAGATGTATTTATAAAATATAAAAAAGAATTACTAAATACAAATTATCTTAAAACATACAGCACACACTTTTTTAAATAATAATTCAAACAATCAGAACAATTATATTCACTCAATAGCTATCCAAATCAACCCTCTTTTGTACTATAGAAAATGAATAGATGCAATTATTTTACAAAAAAAAGAAAATAACAAATTTGCTTATATCAATTATGTGAAAGTTTTACACTTTATTTTTAGTTCTAACTTCAGATGTCCATTAAACTTTGCTTCAATTAACAAAAGATAAATCTGGTTATTTACCTGATATATCAAGAGCTAACACACACATCAATATTTATAATATTTATCATAAAACAGATTATTTTGGCCTTAGATTAAAATATTTCTTCAAGTTTTTAGAATGATGTAAAATGTCATTGATTAAACAACAGAGAAAATAGTACATAATATTCAATAAATTACGACATCAATACCTATTTTATCTTGACCCAGTAATTCGAAATTATTATCACTCTCATGAGAATTCATCATTTCTAGAAGCTTCACTTCAATCTGTGCTTGATTAAGGAAAGGTTTCTTGTTTTTGATTATTTTAATAGCAACTTGGCACTGTTCTTCATGATCATAGGCCTTCACAACCTTAAAAAAAATGAGCATAAAGCAATAAACTTTGTATTTAAAACAAATAAATAAATCTTTTTTTTTCTATTTATCTTATTATGAGCAATAGAAAAATAAAAGTAACCCACACAAAGTATGTATTACACATACTATGTTTACATTGCTTGATTTTTTTTAGTTATATATATGCATACATTTAATTCTATTCCTGTTCACTCATTCTTAAAATTATACACAAGAATATACATAAACAAAACATTGTGAGACATGAATAAGATTATGACTCTCTAAAAGAATATTGATATTTTGTTGTATTAAATGAAATTGGAAAAAAACTTGTAAAAAATTTAGCATATAATTTTATACAGATTTTCTAAAATTCCTAAAGAGTATTGCAAACTAAGAATGAACTTTGGAGAGAGAAAATAAATATATACTTCAGCACTCTAATAAATAACATTTTTTCTTACATCCAAATTTATGAACGTTAACATAATCAACATATAACTTTCATTTATTCAATGAAGCACTAGATATTAAAAACTCATTGAGAGGTCCCTGATCACCTCCAGGGTGTTGTCCCTCTAAATTTGAGTGGAACCAAGCCAAATTGTACTGTCATCTGAATGGTATTCAAAGCTAATGGCAGGCACACTACTAGCTCCTTGCCATGATGGATTTCATGTGCTTTGATCTGATGTTACTGTCAATCAGGTGGCATTAGTAACAATAACACAAATGCATGTTATTTAACAGGCTTTCCTCAACCAGAGTTAAACTTTTGATAATTAGATCCTAATTTCATTCAGATTATATTGGAATATACAATGCTGATTTAAGATGAGAAAAGCAGTTACTGGGTGATAATATTACTGAACATTCTTATACCAAAAAAGTATTCTAGCAATATCATTTGCATTTTGACAAAATTGAGTTCAATAATGCCCCCCCCCCCTGAAAAAAAACCCAGCAGTTAAATATTTTCTCAATTTCACTTTTAATAGAAAGATTTCCAAAATGGTTGTTTTATTATTATATACAAATTAATTACATTTTTATAAATAAATTTATTAATACAAAACATTTACATAATTTTATATAATTTGCTCATTTCAGAATATAAAAAAGCCGGCTGGGTGGCGTGGTTGGTTTGTCGCTGGCCTTCTACACCCAAGGTTGCGGGTTCGACCCCGGCCCAAGTCGGTGGATTTTCTTGATGCAAAAAATCGACAGCGGCCATGTCGTATGATTATACGGCATGTAAAAGATCCCTAGAGTGTCTGTTTGGCTTGGATGCTCTCGGCAAAATTAAATCCTAGTACAAAGTTCGCATCGTCGAGAGCTCAGGTGCCTCCCTCTGTGGAGGAAATGGCATCAAAATTGCTTGCTGTAATTGGTATTGCCTATATGGTGCAGTGCTAAAAAGTGGTACCAGCTCCTGGGGAATGTACTAGGTCTGCAAAGGTTTAAAGTACCAATGTGCAGCCCCATTGGAAAAAAAATATTAAAAAAAAGTTACATGAAATTCAAGGGATATTCTAAGGACATCACCATAATCATATCGACTCAAATGAAAATACTGAATTACTTGTCCAAATGATCCTTTGCCAATGAGGGAGTCTATTTCATATCTATCGAGAAATTTTTCCTTAGTTCGTATAATGTAATCATGATTATCATCATCATAACCATCATTGTATAACTTTTTTTCTTTCTTGTGACTTGTATCATCTCCTTGGGTCTGCTGTGCTCTCCTTTTCTTTTTTGCATAGTATACCTTAAAACAAAATGTATATAAATTACTTTACAAGATTTTAAAACTTCAATTTAATGTTTCAGTTAGTCCATATTTTCTACAATTCAATTAAAATAATTAAACACTATTTCATATGTAACTAGGTTTTAAGTGCTGAAAACTATTTAAAGTATGGGGAGGGGGGGGGGAGAAGAACACAAAATTTTTGATAAAGCAGATAAAATAAAATTTCATTACAACAGAATCTTAAATCAAACACACAAGTTCAGAAAATATGCAGATATATTACAAATATTTATGGAACAAGTAAATGATTTCTTGTGATCAAATTAGCTTCATACATTTTACTTTTTAGGAAAAAGATTATAACATCAAACATAAGTAGTAAAATCACTTGTGTGCAAGATATTAAAAGTATTTTAGAAACCATGTTAATGTGATTACAGAGTGAATATTATTTAATTATATTCACGTTATTAACAACATTCCTTAATAAATGCATGTCAATAATTTAATTGAACTCTAGAATAGTTATGCAAGTGTTTATGTGAAACAAGACACACAACATTACCAGTCAATTAACACAACACTCAATAAGTTCCGGGCCTAACATATAGATGGCGCTATCTTCTAACTTTCCTAACCTAGTAGTACTAGGACTTATTGAGTGACGTGTTAAACATTTAGATCTCAGATAAAAATGGGATATAAAATTATATTTCAAATGAAACTGAAAGAAACTCATAGTAGAAATACTAAATCAAAAAGAAAATGTTATGGATATAAATAATGTCAGTAAAGTGATTATCTAGACCCGTAATTATCCAACTAAGGTCTGTAGAAGTTTTGAAGAAATCCACAAGAAAATAACCATATTTAAGGAGAAATACAATTTTATAATAATAAAATTATGTAATGTTATTAAAAAGTCAAGAAATTATCAGTTGAAAGTTATTTGTATTTCCTAAAATTTTATTTAACAGAAAAAATTCTATGTCCATAGAAAATTCTGGAAGAAATTTCAAAAGGTTTGTTAAAAGCATTCTTTTCCCATCACCTCATCTTGTGGAATGTAACTTTACAACATGATACAGTTAAAAAATTGTAATAAATTTTATAGAAAAAAAAAGAAGTGATCTTCGTCGCACTTAAAAAATTTGAACCAGATATTAACATGGTAATATCAAAGCATCAGCCACAAGGATTTCAACCTATTTCAAGGAATTCTACCTATTTAATAGCATTAGGAATAAATCTGTACATGCTGTTTGAAACAGTACATTTCATAAACTACACAACAGTCATATATTTTTATTTATTTGTTTCTATAAGTAAAAACATGTTTCAGTTTTATCAATTTAAATTTTCAAAGTTTGTTAATTATACTTTTTGTATTACATTACAATTGTTTCATTATTGCCCCTTAAAAATCTACAAATAAATATTTCATTTAAAAACTGTCCAACTGCTTAATTATTAGGTTTTAGCATCTTGGAAATAAATATTTCCTTTAGGAATGTAACTTATGTGTATATGGGTGTTCAAACATATTTAAAGCTAGAATTCAGAGAATCCAAAAGTAAAAAAAAAGTTGGAAATCCTTTATTTATACAGAAAAATAAATTTTTGAATAATACTTTTAAAATAATTAAAGATATATACAAGAATACAGCAAAAAAACCCCACTTACTTCATTTATATGCTTGTAAGTTTTTATAAGATCCACACTAAGTTTTCTTAATGGAGCAAGGCCAGGATCACGACTCTTATATGGTGTTTGTGAATGAAGTGCAACTAAGTCATTTTGGGTACCCTGAGCTCTAGAGGTAATTTCAACAAGTTGATCCTGTGTTACTAATTGGCCATACATAGATGTTGACTGCTTTGTCTGATCACCTAAAACTAAAGAAATAACAATGATTACATATTAACATACTTTACAATCAACATCCAAATTTTTAAGAAAAATCAATATTACACAAACATACATTTTAAAACAATTGTTTTAATGAATTAAGCGCATATGTTAAGAAACAACAACTAAAAAGATCATTAAAATAATAAAAAAAAAACAATCTTAATTTAATTATAAAGGATAATCCACTGCAGGGTAACAAATTTGTGGGAGGTGTAAGGTACACAAAAACGATTTGGAATCACAAAGCACTGCGGGTTAGAAATGCCATCTTCATACAGCAGACGCTATTGTATGGGACTTTAATAGCACAATGATCCAGCTTAAAACCAGTGTTTGAAAACCGGTCTCTATACTAGGATGGACAAATAAACACCGAATAAGTCGACATACACTGTAACGGGAGCGCGGCTCTGCGCTTGTTACAGGAACGTTTTTCTAAACATGTGTTTCCATCATATAATCTTTGAAAATCTCATAAAAGGTTAATGGAAATGGTTATTTCGAGAACGCTACGAACCAAGAATCGAGAATGATTGGTTAGGGCACCGACCAACGAGAATGTTCAACGTTCGGCAGAAAACAATTCAAATACGAATAATAGAACGATAACTCTACGATTGGTACTTCCCAGGTAAATATTCAATATAGAAATATACCCAATATGTGAAGATGCTGTCAGAAACCAAAATACCATTTATAGCTAGTCCAGATATTGATGATGCCTGATGATTATCAATACCGAAGGGATTTAGCAACTTCGTTTCGCCAACAAAAAGTTAGACCCTGATTTGCTGCATCCCATTTTGTGCACGGACGAGGAAAATTTTACAAGAGAGGAAACGATCCATCTACAAAAAGCACTACTGTGAGCTGTGGATAACCCCTATGTTACACGAATACAAACAGTTCTTCTGTAAATATTAGAGCTAGCAATGTCAGAGATAACCAAGTTCATCAATAGACCTTACTCAATTCACCCTCATATGTGCGATAGGAAATACTTAATCTTCCAACAGAAAGACCTACCGGGACTGAAGAAGCACATATTTCTCAATCGTTGCGCCCCTCAATGTGATTCCAGCATGATGGAGCTCCTTCCCCCATTACACCACTGAAGTCCGATAACACCTAAACGTTGCACTTGGACACTTAGGATCGGACGTGATAGTTAGGTTCATCGCACTGCTAGACCACACCGAATCTATCATTACTGGACTTCTTCTAATAGGGCCATAAAAAGTCATTAGTGTAAGAAAGACCTTGTTAAATCAATTAAAGACTTTGCCGCACGCATCTGTGTAGCTTCCAAGGAGATCAGATGCCTGTCAGAGGAATTTTCCAAAATGGCAGGGATTGCATGCAACGCAATATAAAGCCTGGGCAAGTGACTGCGCGGTAGAAATATAGAATACCTTTTGTGGTACGTATGCTTCTGACCAATGTATCATTAAAATGTTTTCTCTACTGGTCTTTTTTGCTTCTTTTGACCCTTACTCGACAGGCGGTATTTTCGATTCTGCAATGAAGTATGGATGTAATGCACTAAATTGTCGCTTTGTACTCTTTACTCCTCCAGCAAATTTGTCGCATTAGTAGTAAATCAACCTGTATATTAGATTATCAAACAGCTCATATATTAATTTGATATTAAATTTTATTAATATATCAGCTATTTAAAGCTTAAGACAAGGAAACTTTATCATCTTAATCTATACATTTCTTCAAAAGATTCAATGTAATTAACAATAAGCAAAACAATACTATAAGCAGTTTTTAATAATTTTAGACTAAACAACTGTTAAAAACTAAGACTACCAAAATAAAAATTGATAATTGTACATGATTCAGTTATCAAACAGATTATTTATCATTTATCAACTGTATTTAGATTGTAGACCAGCTGTGTTTAAAAATTTTTACAATTAGACAAAAAATTAACAAGAAAATGTTTCAGAAATTTATTAATTATAAAACATCGCGAAACGCTACGTATTCAAGAAAATTGTGGACTGGAGAAACTTTTACTACACTTCACAAACTTTTGGCAAAAGGACAAGAAAAAGAAATTATCCAACTTTATGATTATAAAAAGTCACATTAAATAAGCAAACCTACATTTGTAATTCTCTCTCAACGCAGCTATCATATAAAATTAATATGTCAAATTGAATATTTCAGTAGTTAAAATTTGATAATCTTATAATTCCATAATATTGTGATGACTTTTTTATAATACGACAAATTTAAAAAATCGTCACAAACGGTAGTAATTATGTTGTTTCAAAACTATAGGTATATTTTTAGTATTGCTGGCAAACTGAATTAAATGAAAATCCTATACAAAGAGAACACTGAAGATTTCCAGAAATCAAATTAAAACAACTAACAATCTAAAATGTTGCAATTTTTTAAAAAATTCAATGAGGGCAAAAATCTCAACTGTAAAAAGATATATATACAACTGAATTACACATTGCAACAATCATGCATTGTATCTGCGCACTGGTTAGACAGTTAAACTAACTGGAACAGAAATTGATGTTGGAAAAAACAAATTCAGTAAATAACATACCTATGTTACACAGCTTTTTGGCATTCTTCAATTATTTTAAACTTTTTTACTCTTATTTTCAAAACTTCAGAGCGAGAAATATATTATAATAATCCCGTAGACCAGGGGTCAAACTCAAAGGTTACTTGGGCGAAGTATAAACAAGGTTTAACTTTAGGAGGGCAGCAAAAAGATCAATATTCCTTGAAAAGTAAGTTTATTTCGAATAATACATTATAATAAACATAAATAAAAGAATAAGAAAAATTTAGTGCTTACGTCCTGACATTTGACATCTCTTCTCTGCTACTATCTTTCCAATTTTTTGTTATTTTATTATACACATTTGTGTGCCGATACATTGACCGGGCCACAAAAATGTTTATCATGGGCCGCCAGTTTGACACCCCTGCCGTAGAATAAAAATTGTGAAGCAAAAAGCCTTATGTAAAAGATTTTTTTTAACGGGATGTATATTGACAACCAAGTTTTTACAGACACGGCAAGTTCCCAAAAGTGAGAACCATTTCACGGGGGCACCCATCTAGTGGCGGCTCTCGCTGCCAAATTTGGACAAATCAAATTAATTCAATTCAAGTTCTCGTCGAATGCTGAATATTTCCGTGATTCAATTATGCCGAGAGTATCAGAGCCAAATTGATAACTCAAGGGGTCATTTACACGCCACATAATCATATGACATACGTGCCTACGATTTTCGCATCCAAAAAATCTATAGACTGCAGCCGGGATCGAAACCACAACCTTAGGTTTACGAAGCGTGCACGCTACCTTTAAGCCACCGAGCCGATCCTTATGTAAAAATAAAAATAAAGCCAAAATAATTTTGTCGAAAATAATATGTACAGATAACTAAAACTCTTTTGGGATAATAAAGTTTTCGATAGCTAAAATTACACTGGGTCAGTGGCGCACACAAGGGGGATGTCCCAGGGGTCCGGACCCCTTAGAATCCGTTTGACAGATGACTACAATTCAGTTTGCATTCTGCTAAAAGTAGCATCTTACTATTCTAATATAAGTTATTTGTCATCTAATCCGCAACACACAACAGAAGTCACACTAATGTTATTTTGTGTGTGTGATTTGAATTACACATTTTAATAAAACATTAACCACTATGCAGTTTGCAAAATGTATTTTTCGTAGCAAATAAAGTTTTGAGATGTTAGTATTTAGTTTTATTATTTTCTCAATAATCACAAGTCAAAAGTATTTGAAGGCACGTCTATACCTCATTAAACATTTCTTTAAAAAAAATGGCACGTGGATTCATAAAGATTCGCCTCCCTTGAGTTAGACCAACAACCAAATTATAGAATGATGACGTACATATATAAATAATCAATAATAATAAACTCAATTGCTATAAATCTAAAGCAAAGAAAAAAAATAGAAGTTATATAAATATATATATATATATATTATACAACTTTGTGCCCATTCAGGAATTTTAATAGGTTAAAAAATACATTCCCTTTTTTTATACAAGTTTTCCTAAGTTAATGTTTCCAGGGTTTATTCCAAATTTGAAAAGAATACCGGTAAAAAATAATTTCATCCAAATGTGTATACGTATAAATGGAAACCTTTTAAAAAAAGGCTTTATAATCCAAAGATAATACTCTCTTACTTAAAATCTACATGCAATGGTTGATTCATAAGTAACATGCTGAGCAAGGGAATGTCTAATAGACACTAGAAATACGAGAGCTAATGGCGTGGGCTATGGGACCTCTTAATTTAGAATCTCGGTCTAATGATGAGGATGACACCTGCGCTGGTACCCAACTCTCCTAACTTTCCCACCATTCCAACGAGTGGACTGTGATCTTCGACGGATTTAACGCGCATCGACCCATCTACACGGTGGGTCTTCAATGATACCAGGACTTGAAACCTCGACTTGACAACACCGGTCCTTTTCGCGACCATGACCACCATATTGTGACAACCGCAGCCACAATAAGAGACAATCTAGTTCTATATCTAAAGAGCAAGAAAGATAAGCCACCCCATAAAAATAATGAAAATTACACTGATTTTCTTTATAAATACTAAGTATCTTCGACCTTACCTTAGACATGTGACATACCCTCATATGATTCTACTCGCATGTATAACAACTGATTAAACACACATTCGTTTCCCTCCCCACCAAAAGCGTACTTAAAATATCATCCTCTATAAAAAAATGTTTATCAGTTAATGTACACGTTGAGGCACGAGAGTTATCAACATGTCAAAAATAACTAGCAATCAGTCACACGAATCGTCGTTTTTCACGGCAAAACATGCGAAGCCATTGATAAAAGAAGAGCCCGCTTCGTTCAAGAGAAAAACAAGTTCGCTCGATATATTTTCCGCTCCTTAATACTCTACTACGATGATTGTGAATGAAGTAGCAAAGTGAATGAAAAAGCGTGTTTTCTCCAAGCTCAATGAATCTTACCCGTAAAACTAACTGATAGTGTTTCCGAGGAGGTACGACGGGATAAAAACTAAGTGACGCAACACAAGCTTACGCTCATTTGGGTTGTGGTTGATTTGGAATTTTTTTTTTCATTTTTACAACATCCCTCTCCGACCATTTCAATTTATTGTTAAACTGAATCATGACTTATAGAGTAGGAGAACATAGGAACACACACGCATGTATAGTAAGAGAAGTAGATATAAAACTATTGGATTACAGCAAAACACATGAATATTCAAACATTCTGATTATTAAAGCTTTGTCCATTGAAGCCAAGGACTACTTACAAGGCACAAATAAGACAAAATGCGCAAATAAAAAAAATGTATAAAAATATGTATAATTCATTGTACAAGATGGATCAGTCAAAAGCTGCTTAAAAACTAAAAAAGGGCATGCACACCATTTAAAAAAACTATAAAATGAAAAAAAAACTTAATAGACCAAAACCGAATTCCAGAATTTTAAATATGATTTCAAATAAACAAATTTTTCATATTTGAATTGATGTTCAAACATAACAAATATATATATTTATAAAAAAGTCTTAATTTTTTTCAAAAAAAAAAAAAAAAAATCGAAGGAAAATACAGGAATTATTAATAATTTTGAATTGAATTCGATAATAGAATGAATGGCCTTTTAAGAATGAACATAAGACAGCATTATTAGAAAATTAACTATCACTTATATAAAACAAGTGTTTCATTACATGATTTCATACAGCAAACAAGATAAAATTTTCTATTTTCCGTAAAAATTTAAATATATTTTATTGTTTAGGTCAGTGTTCTACAACCTTTTTATCGCCGCGGACGTTTGATAAATTTTAACACAGTCCGCTGTGAGGATGAAAAGTTTATTATTTATATTTAAGATTGCCTTGATTTGATAATTTTAATTTAATTGTATTTAAGCATGCCTACAGAATAAAATACAATTGCACCAAAAAATTAATATAAAGTGATTTCCATAAAAATTTGCAGAAATCTGAGAGAAATTTACCACAGTAAATAAAATGGAAAAAAATTTAATGTTCCCTGAGAGGCCCGGTACTATTTGATCCACGAACAAGTTATTCAAAAATGAATAATAATGTAATATGCAAAAGTAGAGAAGTTGAAAATTCATTCATAAACATTTTGTTCAGAAAAAGGCCACATTCATGTGATACTTTATAAATTTTCCCGTGTTTTCTCATTTTGATGTTACAAAACATTTTCTCTACAGTTATAGGTTTACATTCTTACAATATACTACGTAAATCTGAAAACCACAAGCAAATTTTATCCTCGTATTTATCCTCATAATTATAAAATCTTTTTAAAAATATTCCTCAGGTAAGTTGGATACCAAAGTTGCACACTAAGTAAATGTACATTTTTAAAAGAATTTGTATGACCTGATTTGAAATGAATTTTTTAAAAAAATATTTAGTAAACGAAGTTTTTTATATTAATATAATTCTTCGATGCTTCCCAGAAAAAGAAATCAATACCAACCACACACACAGCCTGTCTTTTCCATTTCCCCCCGACTTTCCTCATAAAATAGTAAAATACGAGGTAAAGATCCCAGACATAAACCATCATTGGCTCCGCAAAATATAAAACTAGACTGACAAAAATAACTGCAGCAGCTTAAGTGGTCTGAGTTAGAACTGTACTTAGAGGAAGTTATATTGATATATACTGTCTTAATTATTCAAAAGTTTGATTAGTTCGGGAATAGAACTGAATTTTTTCAACGGAAACACATTACAGCTTTGTATGTATAGTACGTGTATTAAAAGTCATATAATTGTGAAAATGGATAACGAAAATGGATTACGCGCTATCTGCTGATTCTAAGAAAAACGTGTCAGTGTTTGATGATCTATATTTTTAGCATCAATTACACATAAAACTAATTGAGTTTTATTCATCCTGATAAGTTTCTCTTTAATGTGTTATCAACTATCTGAAGCAATTTTCAACTATTTAAATAAACCTATATTTTTATTATATGAGATGTGCAAAGACGTTTTAAAATTCAGCATAGCAAATCACTTATTAAAATAGTAACGAAATTGTACCCATAAAAATAATTATTTTTTTTACAAACAGCAGGCATAAATATATTCTTAGGGCTCCGGTTCTCTCAATTTCTTTCTAAAAATTAGGGAAAAAATTCTAACAATTTTGTAATAAAAAATTAGGGAAAAAATTCTAACAATTTTGTAATAAAAAATTGTGATGTTCCTTAATTCCAGAACATCCCGAAGCAAAAATGATAAAAATTACTTTTTTAGATATTTTAAAATAATTATGTAATATTAGTATACATAAAAAAAACTTTTTTTTTCACCAGGTTTTACATATATTTATATTTTGTTGCTACATCTTAAACTTCTCACAGAAAATGTTTTCCAACTGTAATTAATTATAATTGAAATTTAAGAAAATCGTATCTATTAGATAATTATATACGACCACAATCTAAAAGAAAACAAATACACATGAAATGGTTCAAGTTTTCAAAAAATTAATTTATATTAACTTATTTTCAAATTTTTTTAACAAAGACAAAAAGAAAATATTATTACGCGACACATACTTTAATTCCATAGGAGTTTTAGAAGACTACAGATCGTTTCAGTACATCTTATTAGAGTATCAGAAAAAAAACTTCGACACAGGAATTTTTACAGTAGATGAAAATCAGATATTATTAAAGTAAAGTTCATTACGAAAGCAGCATTTAATAGTAGACTCCATGCGACTTTAATGCTACATATTCCCCATCAATCTACTATTAAAAGACATCCACACAAATATTTGGTTAGACAATTAAATTTCTCAATCACATCATTCAAATAAAACCAATATGTTTTTTAAAAAAATGGAAAACTCTTTGAAAAATATGGGTCTTAAAATTAAAGGGAAAAGATTGTTATACAGTTTACATTTCAGCTTCTTAAGTTCTGAATTTCAAATAAAAAGATAAAAAATCTTACTTCAATCACATAAAATACATCTCGTAAATGAAACAAAAATATATAACTCGCAAATGAGTGCATATATACACTTACTTTTTTATATTGCAACATATTACGTAATGCATATAAGATGACTTTATCGGGCAGTATCAATCATCTGAGAAACACCAGGTTTTTCAGATATTTTTTATTATCAAATTATACATTGTATTCCGCAATATCACATTACATCATTACAAATATGCCCAGAATAAGAAAAACTGAGAGCCCAACACTTCAATCTGGTCAGCTGTATGAATAAAATGTGGCCTTGACCTTAATATTAAACAACTATAATCAATTCATAGCTAGAAATCTTCTGTAACGTTTCGATTTACGAAAGAAAAATAATTGCTACACATTTTTCGACATGTCCAATGGTTTCGGGGGGGGGGGGGAGATTCTACTTAACATATAATGCATTATCAAAAATAAATTGTTCCGTCTAAGAGGGGAAAAAATCGGTTTTACCTCCGCAAAAGAAATTTCTTATATTGCAACAACGGACACATACCAGTCTCTCTCTCTTCCAAAATACTACATTATCTAAAACTCCATATCCACACTTTCAAAATGAAAAGATTATATCTATTTAGAACTTGATAAAACTTAAAATTGCACCCAAGTATCAAAATGTACAATTCAAACCATTTAGAATCCAAATAAGAACTGAAATGCACAGATTTTCAATCGCAGTTCATAAAATCTAGAAGCTTCACTATTCTGTTGATTTCAGGTGAACTTTTAAGGGCAGCAGCACCGAGACGGCTTGAGAAAATATCGATTAGTATCAAGGCCACACGGATACAGAAGGCATTTCACGCGAGCATCAACGATTTCGCCCTAATTTCCATACAACACTATGCTAACAAACTCGATAGATAATAAAGCTCACGAGAAAACGAATGGTTCACTCAGTACTAAAAATGAAAATGTAGCAGATATTTATAAACAAAACCATGGTTTGAATGAAATACATTTTATGAAAATCGAAATGTTATTACTAGATATTTTTTGAGAAAACTTCTACGCACGAGAAATACGTTATTTATTCCTTTCTGATACAAATCGAAAATTGTAAAATTTTCATTCTTATATTTTTGTTTCATTAATGATGTAGAGGTATGAATCACTTCTTTTTACTGACATATTTTCAACATTATTAAATATGTGATTAGAAATATAAAAACTACCTCCAAAACAAAAAATATATAATAATTAGATAATCGAAACACAATACCTGGAATGTATTGATTTATAAAAAAGTAAAAATACATGCTCAATTTTCAAACACGATCGTTCATGTTTAAAACGAATGTAAAAGGTCTTTCTCGTTCTATATTACCGTAAATTCTCTCCAGGTCGTCTTTTAGAACAAAGAAAATTAGAATGAAATTTATATAAATTAAAATTGAGAGTTTCAAATGTTTGAAAACCACATCTTTTTTCAAGGACGAGAAATATGAAACAAGTACGATGGGTGGAATAGATTGTGAAGATACAGGAAATAATTTTATGGTTTCTAAATGAATTTTTCTATTATAACCAGCAAATTAAATAACAAGTAATATTAAGAAAAATTCAAGTCGATTCCTACTTAGGACAACAAAGAAATTTTTTATTTTAATTACTTCTTATTAAATAATTAAAATTAATATAAATATGTTTATACATATGACAGAATCACAATATTAAGTGGCAAAATAGAAAACGATTTTCCTTGCAATTTTTCATTTTCCTTTCTATATATGGAATTGGACTATTATTTTTGTTCATTACTATTTATTCATTAATTAAATTTAATTATTCCAATAAAATAGTATGGCAAAAAGAAAGCACATTCTCAGAAATTAGACCATCCCAGAAGGGATTCCACGACCTTTGGATTAGAAGTTCAACGCGCTATCCATTGCGCTTGGGATACACAACGAGCGATTTTTCTTTTTTATATATGGTGGGCCATTTTTTTTTTTTTTTACTATTTATTCATTAATTAAAAAAATTAATGAATTAATATTTTTAATAACTGTATTGACATTAAGTGTCATCCATTACAAGTTTAAAAAAATGTACTTGGTGGATGAATAAAAAGTATTTTATTAACGATTGAAAATTTGAACAATATATATACAGGAGGAGTGTGAACTAATAGTAGGAATTGAAAAATAAATAAATACTAAAAAAAAATAGAAAAAAAAATGAGGATCATCCAAAAGAAGGAATTTTAGAGAAATATGTTCATATGATGAAATAACGTTAAATAATACTTATATGCATCACAGATCGGACGTTAAAGATAACTGGACTATAAAAATAAGATTGGTTTTTGGCGCATCATCAAAAAGAAGATTAAGAATATTTAAATCACTGTACTAAATTTGAACCAAATCTTAATTCTTATATAATTAAAATTTCGCGAACACAAGATAAAATTTGTTCTAGATGATGATCGCTGATCTAAACTAATGATCTCATATGTCGCTGATATAGTTTGTGTGTGGGTCCTAAAACTGACGAAAATTTACATCTCGTCTTATGTGAAAGGCGCCTTATTTGCAGAAATATACGGTATATACAAACACAAACCCTCCTTCGCGTGTTAAATTAAGAGAATTATGCAAATAAATTAAGTCTATTTTTTTAAAGCACTGAGCCAAAGGCATTAATGCCGTCGAAGGATTACACAAATATTCTGTGTCGAATACACAAGCGCACACGTGCGTGTCTGCGGAGATATAAGCATACTAAAGGTTCTCGGCAATTTGTGTGCTGGTACTCCTCGACATTCGCAGTGTTCTCTCAAGTGTTGAGTAAATATCATAAGATATCAGATAAAATAAGTAGCCACTAACGTATGGATGACGGAATGAGATGGAGAATTCTCGGAAGATTAAGAGGCATCAAATCACATGCGTACGGTACTGTAGAGTTCGATGTAACGCCCAGTGCCGTCTGCAATTGGTGGAAACACTTTCAGAAAATTGGATTCATATTGTGACCTACACAAGATTGACCAAGATTCATAACGACAAATGAGGATCGTTAAATGGCCCTCTCAACACAGCGACATAGAATTGATACAGGTTGCCAACTCTCAAGGGAGCTAGCTCTATGCTGTCACTGGAACCCGAGTTACATGGTCTACAGTTGTCCGACTTCGAGAGAAAGAGCAGTATTCCTGAAGACTAGTTATTTGCGGCCCGTTATTTTCAGCACACTAGAGAGCGTGTTTAGCATGCTGCAAAGAGCATGCGCCTGAACCCAACTTCAGTGGAGCATTATGCTTTTAACAGATACGAGTCGAGATTCAGTCTGGACACTGAATTCTCGGTATACCTGCATCTGGGGAGAGCTTGGGGCACGATCATTTTGACATCACGGGAAAAGATCATTTAGGTGGTGGAAGTGTAATGGTTAGGGCAAGCAATTGTTGGACGGGCGCAACTGCCTGTGTTTAGCAAAGGCGATGAGGTACAGAGAGACCTTAAAGGGTTTGTTCGACTTTTCAGGGACGCAGTTGGTTCTGAATTCTTGTTAATTTTCGACAACGCTCGTCCACATAGGGCTCAGCTGGTAGGGGGAAAAAAGGATATTCGCTGCAAGGATTGTCCAGCTAGATCTCCTGGCCTTAACCATCCAGAGCCTGTCTGAACGTTCTTGGGAGAACAACTGCGTCTCGTTATCGCCTCCGTTAACCATCCAGAAGCTGCTTTGCTGTAGAAGTGAAATCGATTGAAATATGGTTTCCTAAACTGCCTCTTATCCAGTATGCCGTCGCACTGCACAATCTGTCTCGCTGTTAGAGTACTATAAACTCCATATAGACTTCAATGTGGATTTTTTAAATCCCTGCATTAACATTCCTGAACTTTACTAACAATCATACATTCATAAAATGATTTTTAAATGGTACATCATTTTTCTCTGTTACAAATGTTCATATACATATCAAATTTCATTAAAATATGTACATTAGTTTTTCAGATATTCCTCAAAGCATGCAAATTCTCTTAATTTTCCACACGAATCTATATGAACATTCTCATTCAGCAGTCTACGTAAAAAGAATGTATAACAAAAATGAAGTCAAGAAAATAGGCCATCTAAAAATAAACAAAGGCATACAAACATAAGGAAACTAACAGTGAATAATAAATCTTTTGACATGGAACATAAAACACAAAATAAATTCAAAAGTCACGGAATTTGAATTCGACGATTTTCTGAATTGTCTCACTAAAATACTTGTATAAGTCAAATAATGAAATATTCTACGTCTCCTAAAAATTCTTATGACCTAAATTATGCATTCAAATTAAGCTTCTTAATAAATTTAAATAATGGGTCTGCTATCATATATAATTAAGTATATAAAACAAACCATTAAAATTAGAAGATCTGTTACTAGTTGCATATAACATACACACACACACCGCATTGTTCGGGAGATTAAAAGAAATGTTTTTTTATTTAAAAATTACATATAGCCTTTTCAATTAAATTTAGTCACACGAGACTTAAGTAAAAACCCCGAATAGTTTAAAAACTAGGTAGATTGATTTGATTGTTTAACGTCATACTTCGAAGTTGAGCTTGGTCTATTTACGACGGTCCTCGTAAATTGGAGCCACGGTCAAGTGACGAGGACGACACCTCATTTTCCAACTTTCCCAAACCGCACCAACATGAGGAGTCTGATTTTCAAAGATTTTCCGCACATCAGCACTTCTATACGGCAGGTCTTTAGTGACATCAGGGCTCGAGCCAACGACTCGTCAATGCCGGTCACAAGTTAGCGATTATGATCAACATTTTGGAGAAAGAATGCATATTAATCATGATTGGGATGAATTGCAATGCGATAGCAGAAACATTAGCTACGTACAGCTCAAATAAATTATTTAACATATAACTGAAACCATACGAGTTATATATCCTTTCACCCACCACCAAAATCCATTCCTCCGGTTGATAAAACAAAAATATGATTTGATGATCACGAATTCCGTAAATTCCTTCAATAAGAACTGGAGAGCAGGATAATGCACATTTAACTTAATCCCCCCCTAACTCTAACAGGGAGGGGTGTGGAAGTAAGAAAAGTGCTGTATTTTATAATAGATATACCCCATCCTCCATCAAAATTAATAAATCAACCATGTTTTCGGGGATTTGATGACTCAATACATTTTAAACATTCCTTAACTAGTCCAGTTATTGAAAAAATTACATCATAGTTTTATACAGACAAAATACCACTTGGGTCAGGGAAAGAAAATATCAAAAATATGATTAGCACACAGAATTCATTAATACTTCGCTGGCTGATGGTGTATTAGTGTCCTTTGAATGAAATTCCCAATGAAGTCCTATGACTAATTGCCGTAGGATGAACGGAGGCAGAAAAGAATTTGTGGCCTTCGGCAACATTTGAAATAAAAATAAATAAATAAAAAAAAAGGATACATAGCGCGTATGCAAGAAATGATAAACAGGAAATCCGGTATATTATTAATCTATTGACGGACACAGTTAGGTGTTAAAACCATATTTTTAACCATGGGAGGAAAATTCAATTTACAGAGAAAGGCCAGTCTGCTAAAATGCAGTTTTACCATGGCTCCCTTGATAAACAATCGTTCGTGATATCACTTCAAGACAGAGATATCTTAATTGTTATTTTTCGATTTAAGAAATTCAATCTTTTTTTCACGACTTTTCCTGTTAAGAGAGGATATAAAAATAGAACATTTTTTATTTTTATTAGAAACATATTAATCATTATTTCCCCAAATTTTTTCTAGTTTTTATTACTACAATTATTTTGTTAGAGATTACTTTCAGGATATCGTGATTAGATCTGTGTACGTTCTGCTATTTTGTACAGGTTAAACTAAGAATTATACCGATTTTTTTCTATAATAAGAAATGCCAGATGTATCAGACTCCTATCACATATTATAAGGCCCTCGATACAATAGAGCTGTTATTTTGAGCAGCAGGGATCTTGGATTAAAGCAGAGTAAATAAGATATGCCACGCAAGAAATTCAGAACCAAAAAATGCCAGTAAAAATAATTATTCATAGAGAATCGATTAATAAAACAATAGACTCAATCTGTAAATATTTTAAGAGTCAAAGTAAAAATAACTTATTTTTCTTTCACGACAAACTGAAAAGAGCAAATAAAATTTACATCAAAGTTGGAATCTATATTGGCCGATTAACTGACATAAATACTCTTAAATTACGGTTCACTTAACTCCTGGATTAGTAATCATGAACCGAACTACCCTGTGTACATGGGGTCAGACTGCACCAAAATATAATTATTTTTTTAATACAGAGTAAAAAAACGGCATCGAAAAACACTGTGTGTGTCGCATTTGAACTTTTCTTTTACCAGTTTTATGTTGCTCCTATGCAATATATAACTTACAAGCAAAAAGCACAGGCCAGTCAACATTAAAAAATCAATTAGCACTAACATCGTTCTATTGGCGACTAGTGTCAATTTTAAACCACGATAAAGAGACGAGAACATCAAGGCTGGTACCTCATTCCTCTTTCTTCACCATGTGATGATGACATTGAGGTTTAATTCCATTAAACGTACAACAGAGTCCGGATTATCTCCGAAAGAATCTGAACCTGTATCTACATATAACTCGAAAAAAATTATACTTCGCCCGTCACAGAGAAGTCGGCTTAATCGATGTTCAAACACCAATAAATGGCAAAACTATACATTTATAGCAAAATCCGTTTTAGTTTTAATTTCTTGGACTTAAAACTCATTAATCAAGATTTAAATTTTTCTGTTGCATTTAATTTCTTCTACATTGTTCAATTTATAAGTTAACATGATTTTAAATAATTATCTTCATTTTACTCTTAAATTGTGTTAGGAAAGGTTTCACTTTCAAACTGTTGAGATTATTCCTTCATCAATGAATTTATACAATTTATGGCAAAATATGAGAACATATAAAATGTTTTAAGACCGCTTGACTTAAACTTAATTTTTTTTACGGGCAGATGAACAAATTAAAATATGAATTTCCGCTTTACGAATATTTACTAAAATGCATAAGTGCTGAAATTTTACACTTTTTTCAAAGTGTGTATATTTTTCTACGGAATTAAAATTATATACAACATCCAAGTAAATAATTATATGTATCAAATATCCACCCGCATTATACGAAATGTCTCATAAACTCTGACGTAGATTTAATTTTTTTAAAATGAATTTTCCTTAGTGAATGCTGTAAAATTCTTTCTGAACTTTCCTCAAAAATAAAATATCCCTAAAACAATATTAAGAAATAAATGATTCAGGAAAAATAAACTACAGTACTAGTCTAAAGGTTCTGTTGCAGTTGTGTGTAATTACACACACAATTATTAAATAATTAATTCTTAATTAATTATCAGGAAGTACATAATTGTAATTTAAAAAATTTCCCCCGCACCATAAATTTATTGATTATTAACTTCAACAAAAATAAGTGAAATAAATAATTTAAAAATTTTACAGCTGAAATAATTAAATTATTCTCCTAACTTTCATTACAAAAACAAAATTAATCAAAACATAAATCGCAAATAATTGCTTACAAATTTTAATGCTCTTAAAAAATGATTACCAGCAATAACTAGTCAAATATTACTTGCAATACAATCGCAGCTTAAGAAAGTAATTTGGATAAATTAACAACAATTTTCTCAAATTAATATTATTTTTTGCTTCGTTATAATTTCCAAAATATATCCAACAGACGGACACACAGAGAGAGCTTTTTCTCCAATCATTCATTTTGTGAATCGATATTATGTATAATAAATTTCAAATATAACAATAATGATATTTGAAATTTCTATTAGGAAAAAACAAACGAAATAAAAAGTTAAACCTAATATAAATTACATTCAACAAGAGGGCGAAAACAAAAAGTTTGGCCTCTAACATTTACTTAAAAGGGCAATGACCCCTCTTTTCGTAGTTTTCCAGACAAACCCTCATATATAACAAAAGCAATCCCTCTTTCTTCTCCACTACCCGTATAGACAGATTGGCGCTTGTATCCGCCAGGGTAGATGGGAATGCGACGATACATATTTTATTCCGAAAAATTCATACTGCAGTTCTTTCAGACGCCCAAAGGGCAGTTGTAACTTTTTAGACGAAAGAAATAAGAGCTATAAGAGCTTACAAAGCAATTTTATCTTTGTTGAAAATAATCCGCAAACATATATTAGTCGAATTATTTCGAAATCAAATAATACTTATCCGGAAAAAAATTTTTTAATTTGTATTATTCCAGTTTTTGAAATAATACGAATAAAGGAATTATTTGTGAATAATCTTTAAAAATCCCTTACTCACATCTAAAAAAACAACTGTTCAATATAAATAATTTTAATAAAATATTTCCCAGATGAAAACTTTTTATTTTTACAGTTTTATAAATAGAGGATTAAATATTTAAAATATGTTGGAAAACATCTTGAGTAAATCATTTGCCAACAAATATAATACTTTTTACACTGCAGCTAAAACGCAATACATAAATTTCTCGTTAATTATCAATCAACATAAAAATATTTTCAGTCTTCTAAAGTTATATTCGTTTTCATATTTCCTTATAAGTAAATCTAAAATATGTTCTATGTAGAAAGAAAAGAAAATCCTTTCTTCCTAACGACTTAAAAACAGGCACTTGTTTCCAATGAAAAATGCTCGATGATAAAAGCAAACTCACGGCTTCATCCCACCACTAGTCAAGTTTTTTGAATATCCCGCTTAAGAAGTTTTCCCCACCCATGGTGAACACACGCACTAAAGTTCATTTCTCTCCCATTCACACTTCCTCACAGCATGGCTTCAGTTTATTTAAAAATCACAGATAGATACGAGAGGAAAGATCATTAACTGTGGGTTAAGTTTGCTCACTTCCCATAACGCATGCAAAAGCAGTCTAGATCCGAAGTCGGATTGGGACGGCATTCAAAGAATGCGGCATGGCGGGTCTCGGTGGTTCCGGGAAGGTGAAGAGAAGGGATTGAAATCAAGAAACGAAGGGGGAGGGTAACAGACGAGGATTAAGAAATAAAAAGAAAAATGTGGGAATGAAAACAAAAACACGATGCGGTGAAGAGCCATTGTGAACTTTACACCATATATAACGAAGTCAAAAATTATCAAAACAAACATTGAAGATGAGACCCTGGTTAAAAGATATGTGAATTTCGGTAAAGAAAGGGAAGAGTGAAGAAAACACAATTATTTTAAACGGTTTAGAGATAATTTAAGAAAAAAAGTGCCGTTCGCATTTATCGAAAGGTTAGTTAAAAGAAAAATAAATCATCTATTATACTAACATTAAAAACTTAGTTTTCAAAAATTCTTTAAATTATCATTTAAGAAAACCAACTAAAATAAATGATAAAATTATAGAGGGAATTTACAACAAACCTTTAAAATACTTCGATATATCTTCCACTCTTCAATACTCTTTTTAAAAAATATAAATAAGCAATATCAAGTACGGAATTAAAGCAAAAATAAGTAATTTCAGAATGGATACAGACAGTAATATTTTATAAGAATTTATGTGTTAAATTGAATTTTTTTTTTTTTTTTTTTTTTTTTTTGCTGCTATTAACTGAATTAAAACACTTGCTTACATAAAATATATTCAGGATTCTATTGTCTACTTTTTCACCACTACTAACAGGTGAATAAATTAGAGAGGGGGATATTTAAAATTCCCTTCAGTGTTAAATTAGACAGAACTTTTAAATGTGTTTTTAATTGATGCAATATGTTTTATTTCCACTTAAATGCTGCATAATTTGGATTTAAAAGTTTGTTTCATGAAAAAACAAATACTAAGATATTTCCTTCACTAGATATTATAATTAATAAAAGCAAGGGTATATTTAGGCATGTTTTTATGAGTTGCAACACACGACCCTAATCAAATGCCTTTTTAAGGTCATATAAATGTTAAAGCTAAAAACAATATACATCAAAAAAATTTTAAAAAATTAATTATAAAACACAATTAGCTACGAGGCAGTGCATTTCTTCTATATCGAAAACCTTTAGACTTATATAGAAAACTAATATAAGAAAACAATGATAAATGAAAAATTATCAATTCCTCCCATAAACATTGATGTAACCAAAGAATTGCAAAGTAAAGATCAAGAATTTACAGAGTATAGATTTAGAGGAATTATTTTTTAAATGTCTTTAATGCATTCAACTTCTAGAATGTTTTATTTTTGACAAAAAAAAAGCAACTCCCTCCTCTTAATGTTATTTCTTATTTCGTTTTTTGTTACAAAAAAACAATACCTAATCCAATTATAATTTTTAATTATGCTTGAAATTTGTTATGTGCTCATTTTTTTTCCATAAGTTGTTTAAAAAAATATGTAAGCCAAGAACATCAAATAAATAGACAAAAAAGCTCTCCAATGTTTTCAGCCAAAAATTTTTCAAATTAAAATGATGGAGAAATTAAAAGCAATAATCTTGAGTAGTTCCACAATTAATCCAAACCTAGATTGTGTACTGTTATTCTAAGATCCCAAAGCAAATGTCTGCCATTGAATATAAAGATTGGAGAATACAGGAATACTAATTCTTAAAAAAGAATAATTTGTTTTTGAAATATTGCTAGATTCACCTAAGAATGACTTTGACTCTTAACAAACAAAACAAACAAACAAACAAAAAATTGCCGATTTTAATTGAAAATAAAATCAAAAAAGCATTTTGTTTTAATTTGCATACTGCAACTGCCAATCAGCTGAAGTTTATTGCGAATCCACTGAATCTCCCTATGTTATATGTGTTTATGTTCATCTCAAAACAGGTGGAGAATATATTTCATTTTAAAAAGTGTTATATTTTCCTCAAAATAAGAAAAAAATTAAAAACATTCTTTTAAAATAATAGAATTTTTTTATGTGAAATAATTTTTTTTAAACAATTTTTACTTATCCAATAAGTTTAAAAGCTCATTTAAGTAGAAAATAACTATTTAAAAAGGAGTCTGAAGTAACTCTGATATGCCACATCACAAACTTTAAATTTTGAATTCATCAATGGATTAATAAAAGATTCAAGATTTTGAAATAATATTATTACACCAAAAATTAACTAAATATTCCTGAAAGTGCAATTTTTTAAAGTTGGATTTCTCTCTTCAATTGTAGTTTAAAAGAAAATTTAAAAACTCTTCAATTCAAACATGACATAAATAATATTTGAAAGAACCCCCCCCCCCCCCTCTAATGGGGCTGCCAGAAACTTCAAGCAATTTAAATTTAGAAATAAAAAAAAAAAACAAATAAGAATTTCTCACAAAAATAAAAAACATGCATACAAAGATTGTAAAAATAATAATTTAATATAGACATTTTATTCATGTTATATAGTAATTATCATGCAATTTAAAATAGGAATTTTTTTACAGCAGATTAAATAAAAAATTTGCAAAAATATTGCAATCACTCTTAATTCCAGGTACAATAAAAAAAATGTAGATTCTTTTAAAATTTTTTGTTTTTGTCATAGTGTGTGTGAGAGGAAGCACACACAGCGACATACTAATCAGTAATGCTTTTAAAACTTTGCCTTTTAAATGAAACGCATTAAAAAGTGAATTTTCAAATAAATTTAGGGACTTAATAGAAATTTTAGCAAATATATATATATATATATATATGACAAACTTTTAATTTAATTAGGGAGCAGTAACAAAAACTAGAAGAAAATGCCCACAAAATTTATAAATTATTTACATGACATCAGAACAGCATATATTATCAAGTCACATTAAAAAAAAAACCTTTACCATACAGCAAGATGGAAAGAAAAAAAATCACAAAAATTCTTTTACCTTCCTGTACAAAAAAATAAAATTTTATAATTTATTCTAATGAAAAATTTTCTCTAATTGTTAATTACATCCAAGTTACACATATTTCTTTCATATAAAAAAATCAAGAACTTTCAGCAAAAAATCCTTTAGTATTTGTTAGAATAAATGAATATCCAAATAAAAATAATTGAAAGACAAAAAATTACTAAATAACTTATAAAAAAAACTTGTTTAACATCTCCAATCATTAAAAATAAAAGTTTCATATTAATAATAAATAAGGGAAGGATTAGATATTGAATGTTTTCAGACATTACTGAAGCCATCTAATAAATTCTAATAAGAAAATGTCTTCTGCTGGAAGCCCCATAACTGATGAACATGCAATGGGACTTCTTTAAAACAACACCCACTTAAAAAGTTTTAATATTTCATATTCTATTATCTATCCAAAAAATTCTTATAAAACAAAAACTGTGAGAATGTTGCAGACGAATCAGTGCACTATGATTGAAAGGTAACACTAAATATTACTGATTAAAATTGAAATAAAACTCTAACATAAGAACTACAGGGGCATTGGCATACAATGGCTGCTTTCATAGGAGGGGTTTACTTTTAACTGACAGTGTCAGATCCAAGCCCACGAAATGTGTACTTCACTGACAAGGGAGAAAATAAAGTTATATGATTCATAACATGTTCTATAAATGGAACATTGGTGTTGAACAATCAGTTTTTTCAAGTGGTTTTAAAACATGATAAATGATATTTATGTTCAAAACTAAATTTGTATAAAAAATTTTAAAAATTGTTAATTTTTAAATGTTATTCAGAAATAACACAAATAAAGCAACAAAAAAAAATTAAGTTTTTCCGACGAATTTCATAACTATTTAATTTATAAGCAGGAATTTAAACATTTAAAGAATCTTACAATTACTTATTTGTCTTATACTTTTTATATTAAGAAAAGCAGCCAGGGTGACGGAATAACAAATAATTCTCCTCTCAAAATTCAGAGCGATAATTATATGGATGAAAAGCTAAAGAATACAAGAAAAAAAATAAAACCTTACTAAAATTCTTTAGAATAAGAAAAAATATTATTTTTGCTTTATGTTCTGAGGTTTTTTGTATTGTCCGTGATAATCACATGTATATAAGTAATTTCTTATGCTATCTTTTCTCATACCTCAAAACGATTTAAAATTCTGACATACAGCACAATTTCCTTGTGTTAAAGAGACAAGATTATGTACATCTAATTGTTTTAAAGTTTAGAGCCATTTGGACGACATCAAGAAATAGAATGAATTTTTTATTTCATGCAAAGCAAACACAGCATTACCTCTCTTCAGAAACCGGGAAGTTAACGACCTGCTCCTATACCTTTGAGCAAATATGAATGTAAAATCAATCCAGGAACAACAACCATATTTAGCACATTGCTATAAAATCATTTTTGCTCCAAACAAAGGACAAAACAATCCAAGAATTCTGTCTAGAAAATCGACTCCTTCCTTTCTATCATTGTACATTAATATATTTAACTAAGAAATATCAATTTTCTTTTCGTGTGCTCAGCAAAACCTTTTGGTTTTACTGATAGACAAATGTGTTGAATAATTGGATGCTACAGCAAGTCTTTCCAAAGGCAAAAGTACATTTGTCCATCACTTCAAATATGATTTCAAGATTCATTTCCCCATCATCCATGTTTGCAGAAATTTTAATCTTAGTACAAACATCTGCTAGCTGAAGAGGTTCAAAAATATGATCATTTACAACTTTCTCATTAGTCAAGCATCCACTTTCTTCAGGGGGCAGCTGACAAATATCAATACAATATTTATCATTTTATAATATAAACAAATAATCCAGCATTTTTTCTACAGTCTAACACACTTTGAATGAGATATTTGTGATAAGCATCATAAATCTTATTATTGACTGAAGAAACATGCAAAGATCAGGAAAAGAAAAAATCCCATAACTACATGGGATTCTAATAAAAATGCCTCTACAAATGAATATAAGCAACATTTAACTATACCAAATGCCCCTTTAACTATAAACAAACACATGTGCTTAATATATTTCAAATGGCTCGAGAATAAATAAAAGTGGGAAAGAGAAGGGAAACTGAGAAGTCTATCAAAGAGTTTAAGATGATTTTTTTTTCTTTTTGAACTGACTAGAAATCTTGACATTCAGAAAATTTTCTCCATTATTTTGTGAATCGCAAACAAAATAATTTTATTTTAAAAACAACAGCTTTACAAGTCAATGTTCTATTTATGGAATATCTAAACTTCTTATTTGTTGTAAAAAAAATTATACTTAAGATACTTATAGTCAATCAACAAAAAAAAATTATCATTTTCTAATTATTCTTACAGAACTATTAAAACACTTGGTGAATTTTGAATTTTTATATAAATTTTTTAATTTTCCTTGACAAAAGGCTTAAAAAAACAAAATTTACATTTTTCGTTACAATATGTTGGCAACATTTTTTCGACACTAAAAAATAATCCATATTTTCTTTTCTACATAATTTTTTTGAGAAATAAGAATAAAATTTCCATATTTCAGAAAATTTTTTAAATGTTTTATTTTATTGAACATTGGCAAGTAAATGGTTAATAGCAACAAGAATTTTATTTTGGTAATTAACACATTACAAATATATCCTACAAAAAAAATGCAACAAATAAGACCTCAGCAATTAAAACGCTTTATTCTTTAATTTATTTGCAAACATGACTTTATTGATAACAAATACTAAATTTGAAACATTATTATAATGATTTACATCATAGAAAATTGAAAAAGTGTAATTTCTGAGAAATTAGGGTCGATTTCCGAACCAAAACAATACTTAAAATAATGTGTTATTTATAAATATTTTTAGTTTAATTAAAATACATTTATACAAATTTTTTAAACATCCCAATTTGAGTTAAAGTAATCAATGGACTCTTATCTGTGTTAAAAATGTTGACAAAACATACCCTAAATACATGCATGAAAATGAAGGAAACTCTTGCAATCAAGATAAAAAATTTTTACTTATCAAATACTTATTTTTTAAAATACTCATCAATAACTAAAATTTCAAACAGGCATCAAAAGCTTTATTTCATATATCTTTTTCATAACTGTACTACACAAATAAAATATGTTCCTCTATTATAATATACAATAATTACATAATAAAGTTTGAATAAAAAAAACTTACGAAAAGATCCGATGCAGCATGAAATTTTAAAAAATAGCATTAATAAGCAATAAAAAAATAAATGACAAAGATAATTATAATGTTTCATTATAAAATTATTATAACATAAAAAATAACAGGCCAATAGATGTAAGTTAATAGTCAATCAGGTTTTAAAAAATGAGATAGAAACAAACTATAACAGCTATAAAAGGGGGTACTATACAATACAAATCCTATGGAAGCTTACAGAAAAACATGATAATACACAATAATTTAGAGAACATATACTTTTCTAAATTACAATACATGTTTGAAACACAAAAAGAAAAATAAATTGGTGCAAGTGAACTCACAGTTCTGTGATTATATTCCAAACAAAAGCTCTAAATTTGATCTAGTTAAAAACATTTAGCTGAAGTTACTAAAAAAATTAATAATACATGATCCAATTAAATACATATAATTCAGTAAATAATTCATATGCAATAGATGTCCAAAAGAATTCAAAACAAAAAAAAATTAAATGTACCTATGAATAGTAGAATAATTTGGGATTCTTGAAAACTAACAAAAATACAACATAAACTAAATGAAAATTCATGTTAGAATCTTATTTTTATATGATGATTAATATCTTGTAAGATAAGATACTTCTTCCCTTTGGGTCAGTATCCAATATTTTCCATGGTACATTAAGTATTTAAATACATGGTACTAATAATACATTTAAAAAAAAATTAAAAGGTTAAAAAATTTGGGTAGAATGAACCAAGCTGGTCAAAAAATTTAGTATGAAACATGGCACCTGCATACATATTATTTGTAAACAATTGAATTCATTTATCAGATTTAAGCCAAATTAATAAATTTATATGTGCATTAGTTTTATTTAAATTCTTATTCATATTAGATACAAAGAGAATTTTTTAACACCAAAATTAAAAAGTTAATTTCAGATAAAAATTATTCCTGAATGTTCAACTGGGGGAATTCATATGAATAAAGAAAGAACAAAATCACATACTAATCTATGTGTGATATATAACCAATTATATTTTATGAAAGTTTTTATTGTTACACCCAAAAAGTTGTGTAAAAAAAAAGAATAAAATTCTTTCTCAAACTCATTAACTCAAAATTGTGGGGAGGGGGGGAAATTCCAGAAAAAGAAAAAGAAAATAAGTTAGGTAAATGCATGTTAAAAAAAATCTGATTTATATCAACAATTAATATAAAACTCTTTTTTTTATATAATATGTGCCAAGTTTTAACAAGTGCTGAGAGTAATTGCAGTGCTAACGATACTAAATGAGTGCAACTAATTTAAAACTCTAAAAATAATAAGCAATATATAGGAAACAGTAAGATGTATAAAAAAAAATGTAAGAATTTTTAATATATATTACATTTAATAAGTATAAGTCATGTGTGTTCTTCCATAATAAGCATTTTATCTCATTTACTCACACCAGATAATATCAAAAGCATGCATACACGGATACAAATATCCTTTCAACATGCAATTTCAGTTTTTTGAAGAATTCTATATCTGTTTCATCTTTTTTACTATCGAAAAACAATTTATCTATTTATTATGTTTATTAATATGTATTATTTTTTTACAGAATACATTTCTAGGAATTTAATTTACATGATTTCATTTTTAGGTATTTCTATATTTATAAAAACAGACCTTTCACATTCAAATTCTCAAATTTAAAAATATAATTCAAAATATCGACAGTGCTACAGTAGCAAAACCTTTGGGTTAGGTTAAACTTTTTGGGTAATTATCATTGAAAATCTGACTACTTCTTCAATATGAAAAGTAATACTGGTAATTTCCTTGACAACAGAAATCATTTTCAAATAACTTGATGATTTTTAGAATTTTGACTAAATACTGTAAAAGTTCTAAAAAAAAAATACTATATATTTTCCTATTTTTATTATAAAAAATTATGGACATTACACAACCTTTTAAAACTTAACACGCTGATAAAAACAAAAATTTAACATGGAAATTTCAATTTTAAGAAAGTAATATTTTACTACCTTTATTAAAAAAAATAAGAATAAATTTGCAAAAGTTGTTTGTGGGATTATTCTACTCACTACACATTGATACTATAAAGCCACATAACAAAATATGAGCTATATATCTTTGTCTATTAATAAAAACCAAATAAATATTCATTACTTACAATACAGGTCTGAAATTCAAAACATTCCTTCACATATAAGTGTAAGATAACAGATACTTAGTTTTTCATAGAATAAATAAAAGCACTCAATACATATAAAGATAAAATATTCACTTATAATATTTCTTTTTCATTTGAATTAATTTTTATTAATGTTGCACTCTAAAACAATATGAGGGATAGTGGCAATGAACCTTATAATTTTGAAAACAATATTTTTAATGCTCCATACGATGGATCTTATTTTGTTTTAAGATAAACAAAACAATTAATCTAAAAAAAACTTTTCCACAAATTAAAACTTTTTTGATACAGGATATTTTACTTTAATTTAGAAATTAAAACATTATTTCAATAATGTTTTCGATTGATCTTGACTTTTCTACAGTTTTACTTTTTTTTAACAGCATGTTGTACAAATTTCTCACAAAGTCAAGAAATAAATTTTAAAATATTTGTCATATTTTTTTAGATACTAGGCCAATATTTTTCGCCACAATCATTTAAATCGATCTATATTTTGTCAAAATATTATCACAATTTAATTTAATAAATTACGAGTTACTTAAATTTAGAGAATTTCACATTCATCTATATGCTTATGAAAAAGATAACAAGTATAAAGCATTTTTAAGACACAAATTCTTAATATATAAAATTCTTCAGATGGTTTAAAAAGCAGTGATTAATAAGTAATCAACATTTTTAAAACTAGACTAACTGTTATTAATGGTGTATAAGTAAAAGAACAATTCAAGGATAATTTTTAATTTAATGAAATTATATAGGTTTAATATTTGCAAGTTACCATCAGCTGATTGCTATTTAATGAATGATAAGAGTAAACTAAAAATAAATATAATTTCTAAACAAAAGAAAAGTAAAATTATATAAATATAGTTTAGCATATTTCCTTGTGTGATCAAAGCACTAATAATTAACTCCAAAGTAAATAAACTTATACATGGAAACTCGTTCCGAATAATCAACAACTGAAAATTATATGAATGTTTCCAATTATGTGTATTTTAGTAAGCCACGGCCACTATATTTGATTCTGTAATCAAAAAATGATAATACTCACATTATTTAAATTAAACTATATAAAGTCGGAAAAATCTTTGAGGGTAATAATGAAAATAAATAACAGCATGGATTAAATTTACATCTTAAAAAATGATTTTCCAAAAGTTGGATGAGAAACTTACTTCAAACTTCATAAGAATTAAAATCGATAGAAAAGAAACATTCGATTTTATTAAAATAATCGCAGTAGAAATCAAAATCAAAGTCGAAAAACATAATACAGTTAACACCTGAATTCTCCTTTACATTTCAATCTGAGTAAACAACCTCGAGCGATTCATCTCTCGTAACACAATTATTTCTAAGTCCAATTATCAAGATATAAAATAATCAAACTGAAAAAGGCTCTCTCATCATCTTCAGTTCACTTCTCCAAAACAATTAAAATCACTAAACTTCTAACAATTATAAGGAATAGTGACTATACACATGGGGTTACGCAACAACTCAGGTAATACCCAAATACCAGCTGTTGCCAAGGTAAACCATGTGATCTTATTTTTTTTTTTTTTCTTGCGGGAAAATTTGTACCCTTTTTTAACACGTCAACATTAACCTGCCAGAGAAAAACACAGCTAAAAGTTCGTTTAATATGATTCCAGTTCATTATCAAAATAAAAGGAACTTACTTTTGATTCTTATGTTGTCAAGAAAAACCATATGATCTTCCCCTTTAGTCCAAGTCGTCTGTTTAGGTAACAGGACAGGGTTGTCCGGGGCTTCCATTGGGGGCCTCCGTTCCGAACCCTCAGCACTGACAAGCACCATGGAAAAGCAAGATCATGCAGAATATTTATGTAGCGGTGTGGGTAGGCGAGAAAATTTTCTATCGGTATCACCCACACAAGAAAACTTATTGTTTACAGTTTGCTCTCTCTCTCAGGCCCATCACACCGTAGCACCACTGGACACATAAAATCACCATTGGTTCAAAGTAATTCATGTCGCATATCCATTACACGAAGAAAATAATGAAACCATTCGACGTCAGTATTTAATCCGGCTCACTTAAGATCGTATTCGACCAGCTGGCGGCAGCAGTGCTCTCCGCCATTCCGCAACATGGACGCTCGGAACCCACATGCACAGGAAACTCTCTACACAAACGCACATTCGCGTCGAAGTTCGCAACTGTAGCCGGTAATTTAGAGTGAAATTTTATTTCTCCGTAAACTGCTAGAAAACTAGATTCTGCCTAATTGTCGACAAAAACAGGAAGGAGAAGAACAAAAAAGCGCAATAAGGTTACACCAAGACCAAGAAACACAAAACCAAGAAACACAAAATTCGCAAATCGATAGGAAAATTTCTCGCACAGCGGAGCAGCCAACACAGAGGAGAATATCAGCGAGGGTGGAGCTTATGTGTTACGTCGTAGAAAGCACGCCAGAATTTTCCAAAGTCCCTGCTCATTGGCGAGAGCATGCTGCGGCGACAATTCGAGGAGTGTATGCGTTGGCCAATCAAATCGAGTCTTAGATACCTGAAAAGACAGGCACGCTTGACGCCGGAGTAGTCGGAACAAGGTCAGGTGATAAGATAGTAGAGGCGTTGTGACTAAGAGAGAGAGAAAGAAAGTCCACTTTTTCAAAATATACATACCGTTTATACATGAAAGAGGCGAAGGTTAACGGCGAGTATAATGGCATCTGTTCGCGCGATAGGTGGTTGAGACGATGCCTCTTGCGGCGAAGCGTTTCCATCTATATTAGAAGTTGGGGAAAAGTTCGTTCTGATTTCGTCAACAGAAACGCGTCGGAAACATCTGCGCCAAATAACGAACTTTCGCGATTAAGTTTCCCCTTTAGGTGGAAATTATTCGGGAAAAAAATGTTACTCACAATATTTTTTCATATCATTATTATTTACCCATTTGGAATAATATTAATTTTTTTTTTTTGATGAAAATCTTTGACAAACTTGGACAGTTAAACTACAGCTGATATTATTTATTTTATTTTTTGACAAATTCATGTAGCAATTCCGAGTCCAAATTTGTCTGAGAACCTTGAAATAACTAAATCATTAATTTTTTTCTCTCTTTTTTTGAATGATAATTTACTCGAAAAGTTTAAATTTTCAAATGTTTCATTTTACATCACATTTTAATAATTTATTAATTGAGCAAAAAAAGTTCTTTAAGCCCTTAAGCGGTCATTCTTTTTACCTAAAATGCTTTAAAAAAAGTCATATTTATTGTTTTTTTCTGAACACCACACGAATTCCCGACTTCACCACAAAAAAAAAAATGCCGGACGTAAAGCATTTCAGTACCACAGACAAACTACGTCACCTTTTCAAAATATTATCACTGCATAATACACCATAAGAATTAAAAATAAGATCAATCAAAAAAGAAAGAAAATATCAGTGCCCGTACAGTTTACGGGCAAACCAATTGCGGCCAACTTTCGGCAGTCCGTACACTTTACGGGCAAACTGCTTGAAAGGTTAAGGAAAATCTATATCAACATTCCTTATTTTACATAACAATACATCTTTTATTGGGTAAGAAAAAATTTCTTAAAAGTTCAAATATAAAGTTTTTATTCTCTGAAAATGTAGTCATTGTTAAGAAAGTCATTCAGAATTATTTAAAATTTTAGTTTGACTTTTAAATATATAATTGTAAAATAAACCAGCGAAATTCGCTTTGCAGCCTTACAAATCAAGTGCTTCTAAATTGTCTGTATAATAGCGTAAAATTAAAACTCAAATTTTTAATTTACTCGAAAAACAAAAAAAAATGAATAAAAAAGAATTTTATTTAAAAAGCACCGAACGATTTTGGTAATTTGGGCACAATTTAGTTTCTTCATGAAGAATGATATAAGTAAACATAAGGAACTTTTTTTCCAAATGAGACTGCGGATTGGTATTTTACCATTGCAGATATCACTTTTTAGTGCGGCGCTTTACAGATATACACCAATTGCCACGATATAATTTTTACGCAACATAAAGAACTTTAAATCAGAATAGTCACACCTCATTTGTATTAGTATATATGTTTATTTCCTTAAAATAAATTATTCCGCAATATTAATTATATACAATAAAAGTATATAAATACTCAGATAAAATAAATTGAATCTATTGTGGTTGCTTGTTATTATTTTCGCGTATATGGGTACTTTTTAAAGGAAAAAACTCAACTTGGAATAAGGAGGGGGGAAAGGAGCAATAATTCCAATTAATTTACTCCTAAGCAAAATGAATCAAAAACATTTGTATAGAATATATATTTCAGTATGTTGTTTATTTTCTTTCATTAAAATATGAAATTTGAACGCAATTCTTCCCACCAGTAAAGGTAAAATTTTTCCTGCGCGATTGACAACACCTCTCTCAAAGAGGTGAAAATGTGATTATTTTTTACAATGAAAACATCCGCTCTTCGCTTATAAATGTGATTCGTTGAGTGCCATGAAGGAGGATCCTATCCCCTTTATTTATTTTTTTCCCCTTTACAACACCACAAATATCGCCTTTCAGTCAAAACAAAACAAACCTTATCACCCTCTTCAAAGGTTAACATTACATGACCCCCGTGCGACAGCTAGAAACCACTATTTCTTTTCACAAATGATAAATTCTGTCGATCATCAAAGATATTGCCAAGCAAAAGGCGTTAAAAGGGAAAACTACTTTACTCTTTTTACTACACGGAAAACAAAAACATTCGTTTTAACCGACATTTTTCTTTCTTTCTATAAACCGAAGAAAGAAACGTTAAAGAGGCATGGGATGACTTAGGAGGGGGGTGTGACAACTCGGCAGGGGAATCAATCCGTCTCTGGAGTAATTGCAGGTCGCGGGGTTGTCGGATTACACTTCGAACTGGTTTTATCTATGAAACTGATTATAGTATATATGTGTGAGTTAATTTCAAAGGAAGATAGGCGCTCTAGGCTAGTCGTTATCTATTTCTAAAAGATTACTTTAGAGTGCCCCGTGCCCCATTCACTATCTATGTTACTATGTCAGTAAGAGGGTGTAGTGCATAACCTTGAATTACTAAGAGCAAGTGCCTGTAACGGCGTAAGCCAGGGGAGGGACTACACCACCTTCCTTCAATGGGGCGTTTATTTAACAACCCTTTATTACCCATCTCATACGATTGTACGGGTTAAACATTATTTTCTCTTTAAGACCTGAATTTTTTTTATCTTTAAATTTTACATTCTTCTGGTTAAATAAACACTATACTGACGCCAATAATACTGGAAAAACAGTAAAAAAATTTTTGCTACCCCCTTGGAACGCGAAGTGTTTTAGTACGATTTTGAACGCTGGGTTTGAAAGGGATAAACGGTCTTACACACACAGTGGCGCACATAAAGGGGGTGTCCTAGGGTCCGGACCCCCCCCCACTCCAAAGCCCTTGAGTTTTTTTCGATTAATGATAATCCTATATATATATATATATATTTACTCTGTCATTTCAATTTTTTCATATCTCCTTTTAAATTCTGTTGTCTGGTTATCTTGCAATTGCAATTATTTTAAGTATTAATCATGTTAATTCATCTCTCTCTTGTAGAGAAATTTTGAGATTATATATATATATATATATATATATATATAACGCAAAATTTAATTAAGTACTTGTAATTAACAATTTATTTTATTAATTAATGCTAATTATAAATTCAATAATTTATTTTTTACTGTTTTTTGCTTAAAAAATCGACAAAATCAGAAGAATCAATTGGTGTTGTCTTGAGGTATGATACGAGTTTGGGGGACTTCCTACCATGGACCCCCCCCCCCCTGAAAAAATTTTGCGTGCGCTACTGGTTTTACATATATGTAATTGATATTTATTATTTTAAATTATTTCACCACATAACTCCTAGTTGAGGGCTAAATTAAATGTTTTTGAGATGTATGATGAAGGCGCATGATGAAAATGAGAATGAGTACATTGCCGTAAAATGTACATCAGTATATTCCGGAAAACTGTGTAAAACTGTTTTGATTGCAATGAACTATTTTTAGTATGGTAGTTACTCTTCAAATTATTAATGTCATTTTTAAAGAATTGACATGATTTTTCCCCGTGAAAGCATTTTCATATATTTCCAACATGTGTTGGAAAACAGATATTTTCATAAGTGGATTTTATTCATCCAAATAATATAATTTTGCATAACATGTTTCTCTTGCAATTTAACCTGTCATGTTATTCTCCTCAAAATCCTCTTCATTTGTTCTTCTAGAAATAGGCCACAGGCAGTGCCGACTTAAGCTCATTTTGGGCCCTAGGCGCAGAAGATCTACAGACCCCTTGGCACTGGCGGATCGAAATTTATAACCATAAAATCTGGTTAAGTAATAAGGACGTCTTAAGACTGTTTGAGGCTCTGGGCCCCTATGTAGAAAATAGGTCCTACCTGAGATATTAAAAAGTGGACGGTATACAGCATGCATTGTCAAATATTCGTTCAAACGGTAACTTGAAACACATAAATGTGCTCGATTCACAATCTCTAAGAACCTAGGCACAAACTGACTCGACCGATGGCCGCATTTCGACTAAATGAGTGGAACGATTGTTTATGGTATTAGGCCTACTTCTAGACATGGGCAACAGTCATCACATAATCATACAGTCTTGCAACTTTTGCCAGTTGAAATGAAATTTAATATTTCCTGTTTTTTGGAGAATATGTACGGGTATAATATTTGACCACAGTAAAATTATCCGGATCAAGATCTTATCACGACTGAGTCGAGAACGAAACGAGGCCCCCACCAAGGACCCACCCTAGGCCCTGACCCAGTTGACCTATGCCTTAAGACGTCCCTTTTAAGTACAGCATATACGGGCCCGTGGGCACCCCGGCTCAAGCTTCCAATGGATAAACAGGCGCTGGCCACAGGAGAAGACAATACTTCGGAAAAATTCGAGACAGTATTTTTCCTTTCATTATTAGTTTCACCATTCCATTAGATACTATGATAAATATCCAACTTTAATTGAGTTAGATAGTAGAGATTACTTTCATGAAAAAGAATACAAATCACAAAATATGACATTATTCATGCCAAGGCTGGCTCTAGCAACTATGCCACTGCGGTCAAAAATGTAAAATGTCCCGAACTTACCTTTTTGTCTAATACTGAAGAAACTGATATTGCTTCATCTGTTAGATCAAGCGCGTTTATATCTCTGATTATCCATCAGACAACATTATTTCCAAATTTTTATAGAGTTTAATTTATAAATTATATGAGTATAACTTAAAACAATTATGTTGTACAAAAATGGAAAATACTTTCTGCTGTGGGCCTCATTAAATCAAATTTTCTAAGGTAGTAATCACTTGATCTATTGTAAAAAATAAAACAATCTTAAATTTTTAATCAAAATTTTCCACCGGATCATTTCGTGCTTCATAAAATAATTAATATTTCTTCGTCAAAACTCGGTGACGTGACTGCGTCAGTTCTGAATTAGCCAGGATATCTGTCTTGTCGAGACCACATAATTCTGCACTATCACAGAGCATTTCTTCAATAGCTATATTCAATCGAAGATGCTTTAAAAATCTTTACAGTTTTTTTAAGAGACTCATAGCAGATGGTTGATCGTAGTCTTTTGTCTGCAATAGTTTGCTTTTTGGATTATTGCTGTTTAAGATTTTTGTACCAAATAATAATGGAGCATAGGAACCTGAATTGCTAAAGAGATTTAATTATTCATAAGCTTCATTTTGTATAGAGCTGTCAATTTCAGCAATTTCAAACACTAAGTAAAGCATCATAGATACTTCTTAATTGACATCTTGTTTTATAGCCTCTATAAAACAAGATGTTTAGTACAAAAGAGTTAAATGTCATCAATGCCTTAAAGATGTCTCCCTTATATAATTTAATAACATGGTCCATCGTAAGCTCTATCTTAAGAAAAAAGTAAATAAGCTTTTTGAACAAAAATTTTAAAAAATTACAGGCTTCTAAAGATATTGTTGTCTTGTTAATGAATAAATTCAAAGAGTGACTACTACACGGCAAGCAGATTATCGAACTGCCCCCCCCCCCTCACCTTTAAAAGCTCATGCATCATACCAGGAAGATGAGTTTGAAAAGAAATAATTTTATAAAAACATGGCATGAGTTACAGAACGAGAGAAATCCTGTTGTTCATTTATCCCATAAAAAGAGCTTTTACTCGTACATTTCCTACAGAAATAATATTTTTTCGCAAATCATATTAATAATGCCAGAAATTAATATTCACATTAATAAACGCTCTCTAAGACTAACGACTACAAAAAACAGACAATAGATACAAAAAACAGACCACAATGTTATAAAATATTTTTTTTTAAATGTGCGTAAGTATCCATGTATACATTATATATACTTGGATACACATATATATATTGTAATTTTCTCTCTCTTTCATAATTTATCTCTTGGTACGTAAAAAAGGAAGAAAACATTTTAAAACACTTTCGCTTTACTGATTCCACATTTTATTATACAAAACAAAAATTGCAACTCAAAATAAACAACACAAAAAAATTACAATTTTTTTTCCTTCAAATTTTGGAAGTGTTAATGAATGCTATGTTATTATGACTCGTTTCGAGCGCAGTTCTCTTACAAAATAAAATGTGCGTCACCTAAGTTCTTTCATTTTAACCCAAAGATAAAATATTTTACGATTCATGTACTCTTAAATGTTATTTAGGATTCATGTATGCAAAACATTTTATGTTGTATGAAATAGCCTAATTTTCTTTTAACTGAGCTAATCTTTCAATTATAATTGTTATTTATTGATATGAATTATTACTGCACACACACCTTTTAAAAATATGTATATATATATATATATATATATATATATATATATATATATATATATATATATATATATATATATATATAATCCCAGTAATATTATCCTTTTAAATATCTTTTAATTACACTGCTGGCCACCGTAAATGCAACACCCTGAAGGAAGCACGCAAATAACATGAAATTTACAACATGCATTAGCTGAGGTGAGATATGCAAATCATTAGAATTTCAGCGCAGACACACATTACGCACGCCTGTGGCGCCACCTCAAAGCGCTATTTAAGGCTTGGAGAATTCAACGATTTCAAGTTCGGCAATTGTGTTTTTCTTGGGGTTTTTTCAATAAACGACCAGTTACATATCGTAGAAAACAGCGATCAGCTTTTGATCAAGTATGCGAGTTCGACAGAGGAAGGATAGTGGCGTACCGAGATTGTGGATTATCTTTCAGGGAAATCGGTAGTCGTGTTGGACGAAATCAAACAACTGTAAAGCGGATATGTGACCGTTGGATGCAGGAGGGTACGACGGACTGACGTGGTTGATCGCATCCACCTCAGTGCACCACTTCACGTGAGGACAGGCAAATTGTGCGCATGGCAGTGACGGATCGCTCAGTCGCATCACGAACTATAATACAGCACATTAAGTCTGTAACGCATCATTCAGTGTCTACGCATACCATTCGACGCCATTTACAGCAGAGTGGTCTATTCGCAAGACGTCCATTGCTTGGTCTACCCTTGACGCAGAACCACAGACGTCTCTGCCGCCAATGGTGCGATGAAAGAAGGATGTGGGTGGCAGAATGGAATGAAATTGTCTTTACTGACGAGTCACGCATCTGTTTGCAACACCACGATGGTCGGATTCGAGTCTGGAGACACCGTGGAGAGAGGATGCTGAGCAGCTGTGTTATGCACCGCCATACTGGTCCTGCACCACCATACTGGTCCTGCACCGGGTATTATGGTATGGGGCGGTATTGGATATCACTCTCGCACCCCTCTAGAATGCATTGCCGGTACTTTAAACAGCCAGCACTACATCTCCGAGGTGTTGGAGCCATTTGTCATTCCTTACCTTCAGGGCTTGACCACAACCATATTTCAACAGGAAAATGGGCGACCACACGTGGCACGCATTGTCCAAAGGTTCTTCGTCAATCACCAGATTGAATTGCTTCCCTGTCCGTCTCGCTCTCCGGATCTTTCGCCGATACAAAACATGTGGTCCATGGTTGCTCAACGATTGACCCAGATTACAACCCCAGCTGCCACACCAGATCAACTTTGGCAACGTGTAGAAGCTTCTTAGTCTGCTGTACCCCCAAAACACGTGCAAAGTCTCTTTGAATCAATGCCGAGGCGTGTGGCAGCGGTGATCTCCATCAATGGTTGCTACTCTGGCTACTGATTCTGGCAGGAACCACACTTCACAGAAGTCTATAAATTTAATCATTTGATACTTGGTCAACATGTTATATACAAAATAAATTTTGTTATGCTATCTCTTGTCTTTCTTGGTGTTGCATTTACGGTGGCCAGCAGTGTATTTGGTCCATCCCTTCAGGACCTAAGTTCAAGTAATAAATTAGCCAGCCGCCTAACGAGAATATGTTAAACTACATCTAGCTACCCACTCAGATCGTGTGATTTGAGCCGCTTATAAAACCTGAGATTCCTGGAGACCGCTCCCCTCTTCCTCTTCTGTTTTGTGTATCAAAATGTAGCCGGCTGCAGCTTGGTTTGTGCTTTGTGTGTGTGTATTGTGTCATCCTTGTAATGTTTTATGTGTTCAAGATGTATAATAAACCAGTTTTAATTAATCACAGGACTGCCTCATCAATCCCATATAAAGAAATAATTTTGAACGGCCATCGTCTATTTCATATATATATATATATATATATATATATATATATATATATATATATATATATATCATTCAGAAAAACACACAGTATTTCCATTTTAATTTTTTAAGATTAAATATCTCTTTAACATAAAATAACATACTACTCTTGAAAACATGATATGGCTCGCATTCATAAAAGTTGATACAATATCTTGAACTCGAAGGCCATTTTCTATAACTTTTGGAAGAAAATAAATTATAGTTTTAAAAAAACTAAAAAAATAGGCTTTTATAGTGAATCGAATTAAAAAGTAAAAAAATAATTCTTAATATAAGAATAAAATGATTAAAGAGAAAATTAATGTCATTGGGATAAAAGCGTGGTGTGCTCCATATTAATTGTTACAATATCTTACTAGTTCTATTCCGAAATGCTGAGTTAGTGTAAAAATGTAGTACAAAGCACCCTACGCTTTTAATAAGAATAAAAGCGTGTTCTTCAGTTTTTTTTTTTTTTTAAACTATAACTTATTTTTCATTTTTTAGTTCGATCTACAATAAAAGCGTGTTTTTTAGTTTTTAAGCTATTATTTATTCATTGTTGAATTTATTCTTGAGTTTGATATTTGAAGCCGGAATTACGTGGCTTCTGGAACTACTCTTGCTCTTTAATGGATATTAATTAAGAGGTCTGAAGGGTATTTATTCTCTCCGCTTACAGGGCCTCGGATGAGCACCGTATTGTTATATTTCAAAGATTCCATTTCTATAGATACGGTCAAATTAATAAAAGTGTGTTTAGAAGAAATATTAAGTGTCAACTATATTATCACCTTTTAAACGCATTGCTTTATAAAAATATAAAATATTTATCAGTTAGAACAAATTATTTTTCTTTAACATGCACGAGTTTTTTTTTATTTCCATTTTCAGAAAAACTAGACAATTGTTTATATTGCGGTAAGAAACTGCTGACGCATCTACCCTCCCTTTTCTCACATAAAGAACACTATTTTGTTTGTTTTATTTCTATTAACCGCAAGTGTAGGGTTAATAGAAACCCTAAGAAATAAGGTGCAGCCCTATCGCTTGTAGGGATGCACCTTAATCTTTTAGTCGCTAAATCTGGAATTAGTCGCTAAATCTGGAAATCGTTATTTTTGATGATCCTGATAAGGACAATGGAACAAAATTCTGAAATTATAGTATTGTCATCGGTCCTTGACACGTGTGCAAAATTTCGAATTAATCTGACCATTTAAAGTGGGTAAAAATCGAGTTCAAAGATTCCGTTACATACAAGTGAAACTTATAAAAACATGTTAAAAAAAACTTTGACCATTGTACTTTGTGTCGTTATTTATCTTTTTTTTTCTTCAAGCAAATAGAAGGCAAAATATACCAATTGTATAAAAATCCATTAATAAGACATTCTCCTTTAAATGCGAACGTTTTTCAACACACAGTGTATAAACATAAAACAGTTATTTATTTTCCCTATCTCAAAAATGTCATAAGACTGATTACTTATTCTTATTGCCATGAATTGACTAAGCGAAAAAATTTATACGCAATTGTCAATCTTAACGTAGCAAAAGTATAAATAAATGCTAAGATCACCTTTTCCCTTTTATAATAGGCTGTCAAATTCCTATCAAAATAAGTATACCTTCCTTTGTTTCCTCTCGGTCGTCTATACACTTATTACAAGAAACGCTACGCAGCGCTGTTTTTCTTAAAAATTGACTCGTATGTTACAAATCTTAAGTACACTGGTTAGCATTTCAGTTAAATTTAATAAAAAAAAATAATATAAAACAATCACACATATTCCAAGCAATAAAGAATTACATTTTGTAAAATAATTTTTACAAATTCGGTCAGGAAGTCACACAGGACAGAGGTTCGGTTTGTCCATCCTTGGGATCACTCCAGTTAGTGCACATTTTTAAAAAAAATATAGTTTTTGTAAACGGTCAAAATATTAAAGGGATAATAAAAAATGTGTATTAAATTATTATTAAATACAATATTGAGGATATACCTTTACATTCTGATAATTCAATGTGATTATGATGCTACGATGCGATTCGATATTGTAATGACCTTTACAAGATGTTTTTGCGTACGAATTTTTTTTTTTACCTTGATCCTTTGTTTTAAACTGGGAGATAAAAAAAATGAAATAAAAGACGTAAATGATAACAATTCAAAGTCCGTAATGTTATCTCCATCGCTGTAAACAAATAAAAGAGTTCTAGTACTAAAATATTTATTATTCTCAAAGTTAATATGAAATTTCAAATCGACTCAAAGCCTATTTTTAGGAATTCTTGACAATGATATATTTTAAATCAGTTAAAATTAAGTGCTGCTTTAATAAAGAGTATGGTTTTATACATTATTTACACAAAATAATATTATATTGTTGTGAGGAAACCAGAACAATGGAGTGAAGTTTTCCCACAGTAAAAAATCAAAAGAATTATTATTCTCTCAAAAAACATCCTTGATTACAATATTATTACTTGCTTGTAAATTTGAATTGTCTTTCAAAACAATAATTATGCTCTAATAATTTTCAGAAACAGTAAAGTTATGTTTGAGTATTTTTTTACTTTTTATACACACAAAATTTTATCATTCGTTATACCGGAGAAACTATCCAAAAATCAAAACAGAAACTCAAAATAGGGGAAAGTAGTTTTTTATTCAAAATATGTCTAATCTTTGAATTCATTGCAAACTTCTGAATTAGTTATTCCAATCAGGGCCGGATTAACACAATTTGAAGCCGTAAGCATTTTCTTCTAGCTATGTATCCCCTCGCTCTCCTACAAGAAATAGAGCACACAAAAATATAAAGCAATAAATAAAACAAAACTAAATAATGTGAAAAACTGAAACAAGTCTTAAATTCGTTTTAATGAAAAATATTTAATATACAACCTTAATATAAAAAAACAATATATATATTTTTTTTTGTTTACTTATTTATTATACATCATGTTTTAACAATTCCCACTTTAAAATTGAAGAGTATAATTTTGAAGTTGCTGAAAGTTTCACTCATTTAGGTTCGGAAATTAACAATAAAATGATTGCTCTACTGAAATCCAAAATTATGGCTAATAAATATCTTAATCGGATATAAAAATACATGAATTCGAATTTAATCAAAAGAAAAGCAAATGTTCCATTGTATAAAATTCTTTTAAGAACAGTATTTAGTTATGCATGTGTAACTTGGTCCATGTCTCGAACAGATGAGAACACGATAAGTATCTACGAAAGGAAGATTTTAAGATTTATTTTAGGAGGAATTCAGGAAAATGAAACGTGGTGAAGAAGATCAAATTTCGAGTTCTATCACTCATATATAAAGAATCTGTGACATCGTTAACTTCATCAAAATGCAACAAATTAAAAGGGTAGGCCACGTTATCAGAATGGACGAAGACCGCACCACTAAAAAAGTCTTCAATGCCCAACCAATTGGCACACGGAGAAAAGGCAGGCCAAATCTTAGATGGATTCATGGCCTAGAATAAAATCTCCTAGTTTTGAGAGAACTAAAAATTGAAGAACACTAGAAGAAGGCTGGCATGGAGGAGGCTTCTTGAGAAGGCCAAGACCCACCCTGGGCTCTCGAAACATTGAAGAATGAAGGATTTATTATACATAATTGTCCAACGTGAATGACTGAGAGTGAGAGTTGCATCAACTTTGTAATATAAAGCAACACAAGAACTATTGATGACGAACCTCGTAATTCTCAGCCTCGGTCAAGTGACGACAACACCTGAGCTGGCACCCCCTTCTCCAAATTACCACACTACATTCAACCTAAATCAGCCTCCTCTACATGGTCTTCAGTGGCACCATGTTCTACTATTTACAAATCTAATCAAAACAACAGTTTGACCGAGCCCAAGCCATTTGTCTACTTTGTTTACGCGATGATATCAGATCCTGATTTGAATATATTACTCAGAAAACGAACTTTATTGTAGAAATCGATAGTATTTTTCTTGATTCCTTTGCATATAAAAAAATCGAAATAAAAAGGAGAAAGTTAAACATTTTACATTTATTGAAATCACATTCCTCTTAATAAAAATTATTTTACACTTATTTCCGTTACTTATTTATATCACACTAAAATGTATAACAATGGACTTATCCACGAGGTCTATCCTCTCTAACTTGGTTTTTTCCCCCATCCAGTCATATTGGCACTTTGATCTAGAACAACCCCACTCCGCAAACGAGAATAGATTTGTGAACAATATAACCCACCTCGTAATACCTGAGTTGTAGTCACTTATTCCTACATTATCGTCTGGAATTATAGTCATTCCGCTATTAGAAATTATTAGATTTCTCGTGGGTGAGGTTCTGAGGTTGCATCTCATTAAAGATAAATATTCATTACTAGTATAATGTCCTGTCTACATATAGAGTAATCAGGTTCATCGTTAAATTAATAAAAGCGAATAACTGTGCTTATCTGCTTGTATCCTTTCGAGTCTGATTTAATAGCTTCTCAATCACTACTGCATTCGGATCCCCCAGAGTATCTGATCTGGTTGATGAGACAGACTTCCACCTCAGTCAACATGAGGTGAAGCTTAGGAATGTGGGAAGGATGGGTTTTTTTTTCTTATTTTTTTATTAAATCATCGATATCCATTATGAGGCTTATATTATTAAAATATAGAAAGGTTGATAATTGTAATTTGTTTTTGATTGCAAGAATCAAATCAGTAAAACTTTTCAATTTGTAATTTAATATCAAAATATTTTCCAACTTCATCATACATACAAAGTTAAACAATTACTTTCGATTGTTTGAGTGTTAAATCTTCAGACAACCCATACTTTAGAAATTTTTTCTCTAAATGAATCGATCAAGATAAAGACAGATAGAAAATATTCTAGGAGAGATATTCATTAAATTTCAGGCTGAGATAAATCGGAGTGAAATTCAATATACAGAAGCTGAACTTGTTGAAATATCTACTGAAACCTGTAAGCATGATTTTGAGCATGTGTGTGTGTAAAAACTAACTTATAAATAAAATTTAATCACCTGTTAAAATCTTATACTGACAGTACTACATTCAAACATACTTACTCACTTTACATTCAAACATACTTACTCACTTTAAAGGTACTTCCACATTTTAAAGAAGCATCTTCAAAGTTTCCATCAAAACTTCCAAATTTTGCTGTGGTATTATACTAAAATATAAATAAAAAATAGAATAATGTTTTATTCAAAATGAAGTTTGACTGATTAGGATTATTGCTGCATTTGTATATAAAGCGAGAAAAGATGACTGACATATTCCATGTAAATCAATGATTCTCAAACTTATTCCTCAGTACACCTTTTGGATATATTATTTGTCCGATGCATTCCTTATACAACGAATTACTTAGTAAAAAGTTTATTGTGTTACCTATAATTTTTCTGTGGGTGTTTTAAGTTATAGTCTTAAACATAGATTCGATACATTAATGGGAATATATTTCCGATTTCAGTCAAAAACAACTGTAAGGTCTTCAAATTGAATCTCAAAATCTATCAGAAATATAAAGTTTCTTTTATGTCTTACAATTTCACGGGTAATATTCATTTATAGCGTATTTAACATTTCGAGAGAAGTAATATTGCTCTGATTACATTCAAAATTCTGTAGAAATACAGGGTAAGTCAAAATGTAGATGGAACTTCAAAATTTTGTATACATACGTCATAGATGTTCTATGTGACTTCCCTTGGTCATACGAACAACATTTAGGCAGTACTCCATTTCATGGCATACATTCTGAAGCATTTGTATAGTCCTCGACCCAAGCACATTACAAATGCGTACTATCAGTTCTTCAATTGTTTTGGGCATAGGAAGCACATACATCCTGTCTTTCACATAATCCCATAAAAAAATCGCATGGTCCTGCGGTCTCGGTGACCAAGAGCAAAATATATCATCGGCATCTCCACTTCAACCAATACAACGCTTTGGCAGATGTTTGTTGAAAAATGTGTGCTAACCTCCGTATCCCAGTGTGGGAGTGCTCCATCTTGCTGAAAGAAGCAATCAGTGGAGTCAGAGTTTGGCTGTGGCTTTAACCATAGCTGAAGCATGTCAAGGTAAACATTTGATCTAACACTTCATTCACAGAAGAAAAAAGGACCGTACAATTTACGTTTCCGTTGTCCGTCACATAAAACTTCTATGACGTATGTACACAAAATTTTGAAGTTCCGTCTACATTCTATCTATAAATTATTTTCCATTAAATAGTTATAACCGTTTGTAATCGCTATATTCAATTTGACTTACCCTGTATATTAGATGAACTTCAAAAAAAAAATGTATATAACTGTTATTTGAACTACTTTTTATAAAACGCTTTTGTGACGAAATACATTTGTCTAGTTTGCTTCCTTCATATTGCTAAAATAAAAAGCAACAGGTTAATTACCTAATTCAAAAGTAATTACTTTACTAAGGTGAACTCCTTCGATCGTTCTTACTTACATCACAGGATAAAAGCAAGTACGATCGTAAGAGTAGAATGACGTCATGCTTCTTGCTGAAGGGGAATTAATATTCTATTTACGGCGATTCCATATATAAATTATTTTTAATATTATTTCTTCTGCAGGGAGCTATTTTGTAAATATATAGGGAGGGATAATTTTTTTAAATTTAAAAAAAAAAAATTATGAATGTTTTTACAAACGGAGTATTCCTAAAAGCTACTCACCAAGCTCAACATAATCCCGTATTTTACTTATTTTTTAATGTAAACTGTACGAGAAAAATGGAAATATCCTAAGGTTTGTAAAACTTAGGCAAGAATCCGTTTAATTGTTAAAGCTCATGCACAGCAAGTTTTTCAAGGTTCATAAAAATACTGTAAGCGGGAAGGAAACCGAATGGAACTTCATGAAGATTACTTTTACCCAGCATTAAAAAAACTAAAGCAAAACCCCGAAACACATTATCCGAAAGAATAATGTTCTAATATTAGAGATATTTCAATTAGCGTTACATTATAAGAGGTCAAAATGGAAAGATATTTTATCCACGAAAAAATTAACTGATTTAATCAGAAATTATAAAGAAAAATGTAATGCTCTTGTTTTCGATGATAAAGCTAAATACGGTATTTATACAGAAATATTTTTTTCCTAGCTGAAAAAGTGTTCTAAATTTATCCCTCCAAGGTCGATTGAAAGCAACAACTAAAGCTTATCTTGAGGCTTTAGAACAGGGGTGGAGAAATAGCGACCCAAGGGCCTCATGTAGTCCATTGAGAGTTTCTTGTGGACTGCCAAGATAAAAAAAATCCGCTTGAACCTTGATTTCCTTCCCCTGTCCAATTGTCTGTTGACCTGTTGTCTGTTCCCCTGTCTCGCATTTTCTGCTGCATCGGTCATGTTAATACACGTGAGCAGAATAGATACAATGTGTGCAGTGCTTTTCCAGTTGATCTGGTTAATTTCAATTTTGTCTTTACAATAGCAACTATATAAATCTCACAAACATTTGTTTGATAACAAATAAATATTTCTTTGGTTTAGAAGCAGTGTGTTAATTGTGTCAAGAATAGATAGCCTTATAAAAATAATTCAATTTGAAACTAAAACACGAAACAAAATATAGAGAATTTGACTGCAAATTTTTCAAAGAAAAACGCAAAATAAAAGCTATGGAGAGAGAAAAAACTGAAGAAGAAACAAACATTTACAAGGATATCAACATTTAAAAATAACGCTACAAGAGCAAGTTTTATAGAAGCCAACAACTTCTTTAAACGCATTTAGCCTTTTTCAGAAGTCGAGTTTATAAAGCAGTGTATGGTACAGTGTGTAAGCATATTGTGTCCTGATGTGAGAAACAAATCTGAAAGCATTTCATTGCCAAGGATTATAGTGCGGCATATTGACGAAATTAGTGAAAAATTCCCGGAACAGCTAAAGACTACAAGCAAAAATTTTGTTTGATTTTCTTCGGCATTGGATAAGAACACAGATAACGAAGACACTGCATGACTATTCCTCTTTATCCGTAGAATTAAGGGAAATCTCTTCATTACAAAGGAATTAATTGCCTAAAATCAGTGAAAGGTAGAGTCTCTGGTCAGGACTTGCTTGAGTATGCTATGCATTGTGCGGAGAAATGTGGCTTGTCCTAGAACAACTGTGGCTCGAAGCCTTCATTTAAAGTTAATTGAATGTTTAATACTGTTTTACACAGGGTTCAAAAAGCTATTTTTCTCCTACCGCATATTTAGCATTGAGATATTGTGATTAGATGAGATGAAAGTTGTTGAGTTTCTGTAGATCCTTTATTCCCAAACACTAATACGAACTACTGTTTTTTCTCAATGGTTTTGTTACCAAAACAGGATGTGAGGAAAGGAAATATGTGATGATGTTTGCAGATGACAGAGGTTTCAAAGAAAAAGGTTGTTTTTGCACATGAAATGTGAAAGCATGCAAAATGCAATTTTTGTCATTTCTCTTTATTATAAAAACAGAAAGCACCTATAAAAGTGTTTCTGCTTTGATTAGAGATAATCTGCAGAGTTTTGAGGAGGCTACAAAAATATTTCAGAACCTTATGAAAATTGTCAATTTGTCTTATCCCATCACTGCTGATATTGACACAGCACTTGAGAAGCTGCAGCTTGAACTTATTAACATAAATTCTTAATCCGATAACATTAGTTGAGACTGATTACTACAAATCTTTGTCTGCTGAAAAATTTCCGTGAATGGCGAAATTTGCAGGGAAAATGTTCTCTATATTTGGGTCTACATATACTTGTAAGCACAAAATTGATCTTGATTGAAGATCACCAAGAGTAAATATAGATGCTCTTTCACAGACATCAACATACACGCTGAAGGGAATGAAAATCTCAACAAGTATTCTAAATCCAGATTTCAAAAATTTGTAGAACAGTGTCATAGTCTGTTAATATATGTCTGTCATAAATATTAATGTAATAATGTTAACATTAATAAATTGAGAATAAATCTGCCATTATTTTAATTAATTTATACTTATTGATTTTTTTTATGGTTCAATTTATATGTTTTCTGAAACGCAAAGTTAACTAATCAGTTGTTTTAAAGGGTGCTGTACCCTATGCTTATCTCTCCTTCCACAAAGTAGCCCCCAAAACAAAACAGTTGCCTATCCCTGCTTTTGAATATTTCAGCATTAATGTTAAACTTAAATAATTCATAAAAAGAATAACAAATATTTCAAATGCTAGTTTTATTAAATATCTTTCCAGACTATCTTTTTTCCCTACCAAAACGGAAACATTTTAAATTTTTATTTAAGTTTTGTCCTTTGTCATATTTGATGTACTATTTTTTTGCCAATACGAGCTATATTGGGGGAAAACAAGTGTACTATTTTTTTTCTTGCTAAAGTGATAGAGCTATACTTCATATTTATTTTTATTTAAAAAGATTTATAAAATGTTATATGGTGGGTTGCATATGTGTTTTAATTGTGTTTTCTTTTTTCTTTACTATAATGAACGAGAAAAGAAATATTTTTTCAAAAATATACATACGAGAATTTTTGGGATATCGGAATCTCAATTATGACGAAAAAACGATTAAATTATTGCATAGAATTAAATACATAGAATTAAATTCTATTATACATTAATTCTAATACTGGTAAAGAATGATACAGAGCAGAATCTCCATATCTTATATTACTAAACTATATTTGTAATAAAAAATTTTCAAAAAATTTTTTTTTTCTTTCCAAAGCTTCGTTTATTTTTCCATGATATCATAAACAAATGTTGAAATAAATAGTGATAATATTCAGTCCACAACATAACTACAAAATCGCCATAAGATTTCAGTCACATTAAAATAAGATATAATTTTGAAGAATTGTTTCTCACGTTTTCTTTTTGTTTTTGTATTTTAATTTTTTTCTTATGAAATATTAAATATATATATATATATTCCGATGATAATTCATTATGAGTTGGAATTTTTCAAAGATAGTAAATTGTATATATTCGGATCAAAATCTCAGCAGAGAAGAAGAGCTTTAGGGAAATTAAATGAACTCGGTTATTTTAAAACGTAGTTAGTTTGTTTTTGGAACAGAAAAAAGAGTAACATGGATAAAAATGCCTCCTAAGAAACTAATAAAAATGCTTTTATCACAAACATTCTCTGAGCATTTAAACAAAGAACATTCCTTTCGCAAAATACCTATTTTTACATGATAAAAATTTAGCGAGGAAAGTGTGAAATATGGAGAAAAATAACGGAATTGCTGATTGACACATCCAACTACAAACAGCATTAGTTCTTTCTGTAGTTTCTGACTTTTCCTATATAAAGGTCTCTAATAAATAGATTTATTAGACACTTAAGTTTAGACAATAATTGATACATTCGACTATTTTATTTGTCTTGAGTTACATTTTATTTTATACGATAATGCTCTTTGGCGTTTCTTTAAACCTTGTTTATGTAAATAGCATTTAAAGTTATTTTCTTTAAATCTGCATTGTGACAACACGTTATTAGATAAGGCTGTTTGTTTCTTAAAAGTCATAGATTGTTGAATAGGTTTTAAAATTCAATGGGCCATTGAAATCTTACGTTTCCAGACAGGAAGGGATATTCATTCATTTACAGGTTTCATCTGCATGTTATTTTTAATCAGGTGAGAAAGGCAGTTGTTGAGAGCGGAAGCAGTTGAGACAGATTGATCTTTTGACCTGCGTGCAGTTGTGTTGCTGGATACGGAAAATTTCTGTCGCAGGAAACAGATTAGGCTAACGGTTTGTTTTGTGCTGTCGATTACAAGACACGCAGATCTAAGAAGAGATTGTCCTGGAAGAGTTTATAGAGACATATATTTGATGAAGATAGATTAACATAAGCTGGTTACTTGATATCTTTATTCCATGTTAAGCTAGTCTTATCCATTGTTGCAGCAGCTTAATTATCCGACGAAAAGTGATAAAAACGTCAAAAAAGAATCATATTTTAAAGTGCGATTAATGTTTTGAGTCCACCTTCGGTTTTCATAATCATTTATAAAGCTACTTAAATTGCAAATTGAATTTCCAGAGAGCCATCAGCAATACCTTCACTGATTCTCCAAAAAATATCCGTTTTTCTACATTAAATTAGCATTCATTTCAGATTATATAAAACCCTGCATGGAAAAATACCAAAATGAATTTAAAACAACGCAGTATATGCTTCTTTTTTATAGTTATCATCTAAAATCCTACACTTTAGCCTCCATTATTTGGGCATATCTCTATACAAAATCAAAATAAATAAATAAAACCGTACAAGTGTTCATTTTGAGATCTTATAGAATGATCTTGAGAAACCAGTATTTTTTCTTCTTATTTTAAAAACATACACTAAAAACATACAAAACTACAATTCTAAGAATTTTTTATTTTTTCTTGAGAAAATAAAATAGTGAGTTATATTGGTAGTAGCTGAGCACTAAGCGTTATAATGAAATTTCGTTTCAGGGATAAAGAGAGAGAGAGAGATTTGATTAAGAATATGAGAAGAGAAGGACAGCACCATGATATCTGTAACAGGTATTTTTTTTCACTAAGTACGTAATTCTCTCAGAAATACTGTCAAGAAGTTTAGAAAATTTCTAGACTTGTACTATTGTTTGATCTGATAAGTATATTTAAGCTTCAAAAGTACATTTTAATAAACAGAGCACAGCTTTTTATCTTTGTTTTCTTTTCTATATATTCAAGTTCATTGGTCATCACTATTCGGAATTCAGTTAATATTCATGCAATGCAATATTCATAAAAGTATATTATTTTTACATTGTGAAATTCAATTGTAAAATTTCGGAGAATATGCCTCTTTCAGCTTTAGTTTTTAAAGCTTTTAATTTTTTTCTCAATAATTCAATAATTTTGAAAATTTATTGACACATATCTAGGAAAATTTTCCTTGAATTAAGATTTTTTTTCTAACATTTTCTATTTTAAGTTTGTATTCATATCTTTTTTGATTATCTGAGTACCGTTAATTTTTATCTATTTTTTATCTTAGCAAAAAACTTCAGTTGACTGATCATTTATCAGCGTCGCACTTAAAAACAATACAAGGCCTATTGGCGGTATGCCCGAGGAGACCGAGTTCACCCTAAATGGCTTAGATCAGTGCTCTCCAACCTACTTATTGCCGCGGACCGGTCACCGTTTGGTAATTTTACCACGGCCGGCTGAAAGGGGCGAGGATGTAAATTGTTTATTCTTTAGATTGTTTTGATTTTATAATTTTAATTTAAATGTATTTAAACATGTCTCAGCATAAAATACAGTTACATCAAAAAGTGAATATGCAGTGAGATTTAACGTGGAATATAAAGTGATTTCCTCATAAAGTTCCATATATCCGAGAGAAATTCACCACAGTAAATAAAATAGAAATAATTAAATGACACATGTGTGGCTCTGTACTATTTGATATACGAGCCGGTACCGGTCCATGGCCCGGGGGTTGGGGACCACTGGCTTAGAGATGCAAACCGGCCGCCCGGTAAAGAACCACCCCCGCATTCAGTCTTCATTGAGGAAAAATATTTATTTTACTTTACAGAAAAAATTTACTGACAACTTTAAACAGGAATTGCATAGTTTTCTCACATTAATTGTAAAGGTATGTAAATTATGAATGAAGAAAAGCACAGGGTAAAAGAAAAAAACCTACAATTGAATTTTTTATTTTCAATACAGGTATATAGCTAGTACAAAAACAATCACAAAGATAACAAAAGACAACAAAAAAGCAAATAAAAGAAACAAAATTAATCCGAAAATACGTTATAAAAAATGAATCAGTTCATAAACGAGTTCATAAACGTCGCAGGGATATGAATCAGAGAGGTCCTCCATCCCATATCTGATGTGTGTTAAATGCATTAAACGTGGATAGTCCTGAATGGAACAGAGTCAATTCCTGATGTACGTTGAGAAGGAGCAATGCGATTGGTTGGCTGGAAAAGGCAAAGGGGTGACATCAAAGTCTGGAGAGAAGCACTTTTGAGGTTTTGGCGGGAAGCCGAGGTTCATCGGATAACTGAAGTTAGGCTGGAAACTGCAAGTTGGAGAAGCAGAAATGCTATTGGTAGTTGGCAGTAAGTGAGAAAGCTCTCTGTTGGCTGCCCTGAAGTATAGGTTAATTAACTGAGGGGACTAAAAGTGATTGCCTGGTGGATAACAGATATGATCCAAATTGAACCGAACGTATAAATGACGTTGAAAAGTTATTGAATTTGATTAAAATGTCGCCACTTCTCCTGTTAAAACATTTTTCTTTCTGTTTTAAATAAATGAATCACGATTCCCTATGAGGGAAAATAATTCACCCAATGTATTATGTCTACTAATGTATGTCACATATATTATTAACAGTATACACATACTCAGCATAAAGTTCAGTGAAAGAGCAAGGAGCCAAAGTAAATATGAATCACAAAAAACATGTTGATAAACAAATGATGCAAGTAGCTATAAATAGAGCTGAACCAGCATACTTGGGAACATGAGAACATGCGTAATAGATTGACGATCAAAGAAAAAGGAAAATTGTTAGAAATAAAAGAATAACCCCCTAAAGAAAATACAACAAATTAAGAATTAGATCTTCAACTACCGTATTTACTCGAATCTAAGCCACCATCGAATCTAAGCCGCACTCCAAACTCTCAAAATATTTTCTTGAAAATACGTTGTCATCGCATCACGAATTCTCTACACGTTTTAGAGAGAACAAAATTAAAAAAATGTGTAAAAGGTTCATCAATATCTGATACTTAAGAAATTCTTTAAAAACATTTTTAGTGCGAAATAATAAGTTAATAATTAATTTATTTTACCAGTATTAAAAACTTTCAAACACATACAGGAACCTATAATTACTGTAACCTTCAGTATCACGTTTCGAAAATGATTCGTCACTAGCCCAATGTCACAGCTGACTTCGGAATTGTGTGTGTGTGTGTGGTGCAGGCGTGTCATTTTCACACACGGGGCCGTCTTCCGTGCCATCCAATACATTTGTTGCGCAACATTTTTTTAAAGAATGCGTTATAGAAGAATGCAAAATGATTATTGAAGACTGTTGAACATTTACAAGCAAAAATTAAATCATTTTGCTACGTCATCAATGTGCATTTGTTTCATCCGTGACCGCTGCTCCGTTACCATTTTTGTCTTCATGTAAAATTGCCTCCCTTTTCATACTTGCGTCATAGTGAACTCGTCTTGATGCTTTTACCGATATCTTTGATGTGTAGGCGATTAACAGAAAGTGTGTGTGTGTGTGTATACATAAAAATTTATTAAATACAAGCAGACAACGATGTTTAGGATAGACAGAATACTGGAGAGAAACTGCGGAATGGGATAAGTCATGGATGCAAGTGGCCAGAATAGAGGGTTGCATTTTTTTGGAAGGGGGACAACTCAATTTCCCCCATCCAACAAACGTTTTGTCATCAATTCTAAGCCGCACCTGATTTTCAATAGCAATAACACTGAAAAAATAGAGCGGCTTAGATTCGAGTAAATACGGTAATTAGAGAATTAAATTCTAAGCAATAAAAAAGAGGGATTATGTTACACTGAGACAAAATAAACAAATAAGACCGTAACCAATGCACCAGAGAATCAAAAAAGGGAAAAGTGAAAGAGGGATAGAGAAAATTATTGAGTTTTGTGTCGGAGATATATTTTGCTATTTTTAAAAAAAATCAACATGAATGTTTGAATTGTTAACTAAAGAGTTAATTGGTTATGGACCTTGTAATTTTGAATAACAGTCGAAGAATGAGGGTTATTCCTGAATAGGCAACCAACTCCGAAAATTTCCAAACTAAGCCAACGTGAAGAGCCTCGATAAATTTTATGTTTTCCTCTACATCAGTGCTTCTCAAACTTCCATTATTTGTGACCCAATTTTCAATGATAATTTTCATCACCACCCCCCATACAATAGCAATGTATTGAATGTAATAATAATGTACTTTGAAGCAAAAGCTACAGTACTGCCTTAATTATGCACCGTACAAATTATCAAGATAAGTATTAAATTTCTTATGTGTTACTTTTAAGTAATAGAGAGTATTTTAAATAAATTACTTTTAAATATTAGTTTCTTAAAAAAAGTCTTTTATTTTCGACTTTTTGATACACTCACGCGCTCTACAGTTTGAGAATCACTGCTCTATATGATGGTTTTTAAAGCACTAAAAACGCATGAGATAAGAATTTTTATAAGAAACTAAAAGAAATATTTTAATGATGGAATGAGAAGAGGGAATTTAAGAATTACGACAAACTTGCTTAAAAAGTATTACAAATGGCAATAAAAACAATGTATTCCGAATGTTCAAAAATTTTGTAATTGTAAATATTTGTTCAAAAGGGAAATGAATCAACATGAACACATATTTAACTCTGCAATTTATTTTAATTAAAAACATCTATTATTAGTTTTATTTTTAGTTATTTTAATTTTACGCATTTTCCGAGGTTCTTTATTTCGTAACAATAGTATTTAATTCATATAAATTAAGAATATTAATTGAAAACATAGATTTCTTACAGAAGGTGTAAAATGAATTAAGGATAATGACGTAAAAATGCCCAAATAATACAATTATTGATATATTTAGATAATCTCTAAGATAACTATTCATTAAATTATGTATGTGTGTGTGTGTTACTTCTCATATAAGTACTATCTGCATTGTTAATAGTACGTTTGAAAAAAATTATAAAATCCGTAATTTTCTAGAATACATAGTTAATCCAAAATATTCATAGAATGATAAATATACTTTTAGTCTTTATTTCACAGAATTGTTGAATTAAAATAAGATATTATTATTAATTTATGAAAATATTTATTATTTAAAATAAACAAAGTCTCTCCCAGGCGAATCAACGCTCGTCGTTTTCAATTCCTATCTCTGAAATCGACCGAAATAAAAACTCTTAATTGGCAATCTTGGCTCTCATCCAAGTAGGCGTTTAGCGACATTTGCACATATTGGATTTAAATTAATGTTTTCTGGATTTCAACAATATAGTTACATTTATATAATAAGTTGGTTCTTATTATTCTTCTCTAACTCATGATACATTTCAACCTCAATCGTATACAGTTATGATTTAATTATAATAATTTATATCATACAATTCTAACAAAAATCAGTATAAATATTGATAAAGAAAATGTAATTTTAAATTACTATCTGCAACCAAAATATTTTAGATATTCTTTGTATTGACAAATCTTTAAGGTATCCGACTGCTTGCGACAACATTTTTTTTAAAAAAAATGGAGATATGAGGATTTTTTTGTGGTTTTTAGATTTGTTTAGTACATTTTAAGAAAAATATACTAAAATTAAGAAGAGAAAAATAAATCATTATTACGAAAATGGGGAAAAATTGGCAAATATTAACAAAAAATAATATAAACCGGGCACATTCGGTACCAAAAGTTTATGAACAAATTTTCCATTTTTCAATTCTGATGTGTTGCTAGGTTATTCATTTTTAAAATGACCTTCAGGATAAGAAATAATTTTATTTTTACAAAAACTAGAGCACTTTATCTTAATTATTATATGAAATTGCTTTAAAAAATAGTAATAATATTAACATAAGGAACTCTGTAAATTTTGTAATAAATCAGTGATTAATAAATCTGAAAGTTAAAACACTTCTACTATTTTACAGAACATATACAAAAAATTTCAGTTAATTATTTTAAAAACTCTTTTAGCTATCGATGTCTTTGTTAGAGCATTTTCAAAAAAAAAAAAAAAAAAAAAAAAAAAAAAAAAAAAAAACCCACATTTCGAGTAAAACGCATTTTAAAGTATGACACTTAAAGTAATGGTATCTGCTTTTACTAGAACACTTGTATTTTTTGTTCTAGCGAACGGAAAATAATACACTTGGCATTTTTATAAAGCTAATAAGATAGTCTATAAAATAAAATCATAAAAAAACTTGTAAATTTTTGGTAAAATTCACAATTTTTGGGTAGTCGGACACCTTAATATCGAGTAGTGGCACCAAGTAATTTCAATCACTATCATACATTTTAAACAGACTCACAGATTTAATAATTTTTAAAAGCAAAAAATATAAGAGTTATTTTATTTTAAAAATGCATTCAGATTACACCGTTTTTTTTCTTTTGAAATTAGCATTTTGACTAACGCATTCCATAATAAACTTCTCATGCAAAAAATTTCGATTTAATAATCAAACTGCAATATGGACTTAGAAACTCCCCTCCGCTTCTGTATCAAATGTCGAAACAAAGTTTTAGCATAGGAATCTATTTTTATTCCACATGGGTGTAACCACAAAATATACCAGAGGTTCATGTGACTAATACGAGTTTTAACATTGATAAATGAATGATTTTTGCATGTAACAATCCTGTAACCTACTTTCTCTCTCCTCTCCCAATGAAATGAGAGGAGCATAAAGCTCTTGATTTTGTATTTTAAACGATTAATAAAATTTTAATTCATGCCACTTAAATAATTTATCTTGGATTTATGTACGTTATATAACAGGGGTGGCCAACCCGCGGCACGGTAGAGTTGTAACAGTGGCACGCGAAGACTTACTGAAAATTTAAATTTTTTTTGAAAAGTTAATAAATAACCATTTTTTACAATTTTATTGAAATGGGTTTGTCTCTGACAAAAAAACCCCTCAAAATTTGGATCAAAATATGTTTATGAATAAATGCTTCCTGCTGTGAACATAATAAAATCAATATCGCTTAAAACTAGCTGATCTTGACGTATAATAATCTATTTTGTAGGCATCTGTATTAGCTAATCCTAATATAGATGACTTGGTAAAAAAAAGTAGTAATTCAAAAACCACATTAAGTAAATACTGAGAGTTTCATAATTATTTTGAATTAAATGATTTAAGTTACCCATTTATATTTTATATACCTAACCTAATTGATTTAACTTGTAAAAAGTTTGTTAAAATAAAAACCTAATTTTGTTCTTTCGTCTTATTTATTATATTATTTTGAAATTTCAAATTCATAGACTTGCATGAAAAAATGTGCTATTTGCGTAAAAATTACATAATAAGCTTATAAATAACACTTTTTTCACTTTTCCTCATTTTTTTGTTGGAAAAGTTGGAAATGGTACGCATAAATATTTTTATCAAATAATGGCACTCTTCCCAAAAAGGTTGACCACCCCTGCTGTACAACAACAAAAAGAAGAAATAATTTATACAATGAGAACTTATTTCATCTAAAGAGCTACACATATTTTAATATAAAAAAGAGCAAGTTCGTCTTCTTAACTATCTTAAACACACACTATTTACATAATTTTAATGAATTAATTTGAACTACTGTAACAACTTTGTTTCATTTGCTTGCAACAATGTATTTCTCTCATTTTAGAGTGAATTGGTTAAATGTAAACATCCTGTGTATTTCAAATCCGTACGATCACTAATTGAAAAGCATTTTTGTTTGTTTAAGAGCAAAGGGAATTCAGTGCAGCTTTCTGATTTTAATCCAGTTATCTTTCCTCGTTTGAAATTGCCGAAACATCCTTTGTAATGAAGGAGCAATTATACCAGCTTTTAGCTAAATAGCTCGTTTACGTTCTCTAGATTTGATTAGAAAACTCGGAAATTAGTCATGTTTACTAATGTCTCAGCTAATGAGGGATTTAATAATCCCCCTGTTTTCCTCTGCGCTTTTGTTTACTTCGTGAAAAATGCTGAAGCTAAGAGCTGATGCCTCCGAAGTCATGATCTATAGATGAAACATAGAATTTAGCTTAATTTAATTAGTTAATTGGTTTGATGCTCTCTATATTATAGGTATTTGTCACGATCCATTAACTTTTAACAAGTGTCAAAGCTTGTCACAATTGCTTATAAAAGTAAAAGGATAATTACTGTGTTGTTGATGCATTTTTTTTCAATAATCAAAAATAAAATTTTAAAATGTACACACCAGAGAAAAAATTATGTATGTATGTGTACATATTTGCGTAATTTTTCTACTTTACTTTTTATTTAGTTATTCGAATTAAAAATATAATTAATACTCTTTGGTGTAATTATTTATAGCTTAGTAATTTTTGCATTTGAGAACAGTTATCTGTGCTGTATCATGTTTCAGCAAAATAATATTACTTATTTCTAGAATATTAAATAGGAAGAGGAAATGATAGTAGAAATATGAAAATAAAATCATATTAACTTCTATAAAAGGGGAGGAAATGAGAATGAGAAAATATTTGCAATACTTAATCTAAACTAGATCATTAATGGTAAAAATATCAGCAAAAATCTTCCTAAAGAACTTGCCAAAAATAAATAAATAAATAAAATTATGCTTAATACAATTTATATAAGGGAAACAACGTTTAAATAAGAATACATCTAATATTTAAAGATATATCAAGAAACAATCAGTATATTATGCTAAAGATACCAACAGATTCTTTCATTAGAAATAATAATAAATGTTTGCAATATATATCTATATATAAATCTGTACACTAGTTAAAAGATTTCTTTAACAGTTATGTTTGGGAATAAGATAATAATTATCATCATATTACGTAAAACAAACTCTTTTTGATGAATGCTAGCTGCTTTAGACTCAATGAAACTTGAACAAAATATACGGTAAAGACGTAGTCAAAACCTGTTTATGTGACCTTAATACTAGAGTTAGTATATAGTAATTTATTTCAGACAATATGTAAAATAGTAAAATTCTGTGTTAATATGCTTTAATCCAGGTTAATTAAAACATTCTTTAAAAATTTGTATAATTTCATCTTAGTCGACATGAAAATTCCATTTTTGGGCACAATAGATAAAATTGTTGTCTCTTTTGAGATCACTGAATAAATTAAGATATTGATTTGTTGTATTTCTAACCATGGTAGTTAGTTTTATTCCAGCACAAGAAACAGTTACATTTTAACTTTATTCCTTTGTATTAAGTCTCTAAATTAATTATGATGTAAATTTTTATCAGTATAATGAACCTTAAGAAACTTGTTTCTTGTCATAATTACATTTTACATAATTCATTTAAATAATTTGTTATATTTATGTTATCGTAATAGATAAAAAAAAAGACTTATCACTAAGAACTATAAAAGATCAACAACAACAACAACAGCAGAACAATAAGGAGTAGAAATTTGGATCTCCATAAGATTTTTATCTCATTTATAACGAATAGAAAATTCAAATGTCATTGTTTGGCATTTAAATTTACTAACTTAAAACATGCACTTTTTTATTATTCGTATTAGAATAATCAGTTTTTACTAAAAATAGCACGTGAATAATTTTTTAGGAAAAAAACCCATTAATATTACCAAAAAATATTTAATTTTTTTTACCTCTATATGCAAAACTTGTATACATAACGCAATTCTCTCTATTTTTTTTTTAACTCGAAGATTTCTCTGTTTCTTTTTTAACATTTCTTTTTAATAATTTTTATTTAATATCTTCTAATTTCTTCAGATCACACAACTTCATAATTTGGATCATAATATCCCAACTAGTGACAAATTTGAGGTCTATTCATATTAAAAAAATTTCTGATTCAGAAAAATTCAATAAAAAACATGCATAAATTTGCATTAATATTTTTAATTTTGTCTTAATTTATTCTTTAAATGTAATTAATTCATAGATTTATGCAGTAGCGCACACAGGAATTTTTCAAAGGGGTTCTGAGTCAAAAGTTCACTATTCTCGTATCATGCTCCAATACGCCGCCCAACATATTCTTTTTATTTTGTCAATTTTCGGGAACAAAAAACAGTAAAAAATTAGTTATTGAATGAATAATTAGCGTTAATTAATAAAATTAATCATTAATAACAAATAGTTAATTGAATCTTACGTACTATATACATAGGATAAAATTAATCGAAAACAAAATTAAGGCCTTTGGGGGTTGGGGTCCGGACCCGAGGACCCCCCCCCCCCCCTTGTGTGTGCCACTGGATTTATATCATCTTCTTTAAGGTATCCAACTACTTGCGACAACTTTTTTTTAAAAAAAAATGGAGATATGGGGATTTTTTTATAGTTTTTAGAATTGTTTAGTACATTGTAAAAAAAATATGTTAAAATTAAGAAGATAAAAAGATATTATTACTTCTAAAATGGGAAAAAATTGGTAAAAATTTGCAATAAAAACAAGGCTCATTCTGTACCAAAAGTTTATGAAAAAATTTTCTATTTTTCAATTCTAATGTGTTGCTATGTTATTCATTTTTTGAAATGACCTTCAGGATAAGAGATATTTTAATTTTTACATAAACTAGATAACTTTATCTTAGTTTTTATATGAAAATGCTTAAAATAACAGTGATTATATTAACTTAAGAAACTGTAAATTTAGTAATAAAGCAGTGATTGATAAATCTGAAAGTTAAAACACTTCTACTATTATATAGAACATACACAAAAAATTTCAGTCAATTATTTTCAAAACTTTTTGAGCAATCGCTGTCCCAGTTTGAGCATTTAAAAAAAAACACATTTTGAGTAAAACGCGTTTTAAATTATGACATCTTGTTTAAAGTAATGGCATCTTCTTTTGCTAAAACACTTCTAGTTTTTGTTCTAGCGAACGGAAAATAATAAACTTGGAATTTTTATAAAGCTAATAAGATAGCCTATAAATAAAATCATAAAAAATGTCTATTTTGGGCAAATTCACAATTTTAGGGTAGTCGGATACCTTAAATAAAAATCTGAGATTTTCTCAAAAGTTATGTACATTTTTTTAGCTGTACGCTAAGGCACATTTTATGCATGAGCCCTTTTGAGAATACCTTTGTCGCTTTATAGAAGAATTAATATTTACATTGTTTGCATAATAAAAATGAATATTATACTTGTGAGTATATTCTATAATCATTTATTTTCATTCAAAAGAAAACCAATTGCTCTAATAATTAGTTGAAAGCAACTGACAAATAGTTGAAGATAAAAAGATCATTACATGGAGAGATATATATTTTTTCATTCAAGGAATGATAACTAATACCAATAACGAATAAAAAGCAACTGACAAATTGCTATCGACTCTTTTAGAGAGGAATGGAAAAAGGTGAATCAATGGAATCCTTTTAGAGAGAGAGAGATAATGATTTAGTTCATCTTGAAAAATGCCGATTTCCATCTAGCAGACAACAAGTTACTCAATCAAGAGCTCTGTGGAACTGTGAGTTCACATCCTTCAGACTAGAGAATAGTTTTGTTATTATTATTATTCGACGATGGCAAGATTCGTGATAAGGAATAAAATATAATATTATCAGTTATATTACTTTTCTTTTCTTCTTTTATTTTTTTAAATTAAAATATCAGCTGATTATTATAATATAAATATTTGGTGTGGAATCCGTGGTATGAAGCAGAATATTTCTACTCATAATTAACTATTTTCCGTTTGATTTTCACAGCAAGGATTTTCTAGGCAGCGTATGTGAAAGTGATATCACTCTTGGATTAGTCCTCACTTCCAACCAGAAGCTACACTACACTAAGAATGCAAACCCCTTCTACGTGTTACTGTATTGAGGAGTAATATTCAAATGGTTATCATAAAATATTTATGATCAGAAAAAAAAAGTTATATTTAACAAAAGATCTATCTGCATAATCAGTTTAAATCAGACTAACATTTACACAATAAAGTTTTCTAGAATCGCATTTTTGCAATTATTTTATTTTTATGTATTGTTTCATTAAATATAATCAGGTGGTGCTAAATTCCACTTCCCCTCAAAAAAGAATTTTCTAAGGATGACATTACACATTCTGAACTGAGAAATAAAACAAACTGAAATTAAGTAACAAAGTTGACTTAAATTTAATTTTAGGTCATTTTTTATTTTTTATTTTAAGACATTTTCAAAATTTCACAAAATTAAATTTTTGCAAACGTCTGTCACACAGTTTCGAACAGTGGCTTATACACGGAAAGGAAGTCCCCGGGTCTGGACCCCTTCCCCCCACCCAAGCCCTTAATTCTTTTTTGCAGTACGTGAAATTTAATTAAGTATTTGTTATTAATAATTAATTTTATTAATTAATGCTAATTATTTATTCAATAATTAATTTTTACTGTTTTTTCCCGAAAATCGAAAAAATTAAAAGAATACTTTGGGCAGCTTATTGGAGCATAATACGAGAATGGTGAACTTCCGACCCCCCCCCCTCCCCTTGAAAAACTCCTGTGTGCGCTATTGGTTTCGAATATTGTTATAGTATGGTACTTTGATTGTAAAAGAAAGAAAAAAGAAGTCCCACACTTACTCGTATGACCCGGAAGAAAGAAAAAATCAAGGAAGCAATGACACTCTCATAGTTACCACCCACACAGGGTGACGTCACACATATATAAAAAAAATGCTGCGCAACTACATAGAAATGATATAAGAATGAGGCTAATAAATTCTGCTACAGTATTCAATAGCATTTCTAAAAAAATAGATACAGAAAGTATTTACTCAAATTTAAATATTTCTCAAACTATAGACATCTGAAAAGATATTAAATTACGCCTGTTCTTAAGTTTCATATGTGAAGTTCTCGTGCCCGATTAATCTTCACAACATTGTAGCATACAAAATACGTTTTGCTAGAATATGAAAATTGATTGCATTCAAGAATCGACCTATTCGATCGATCAGGGAAAAAAAACTCTTAATGGTTCTACTGCATTCATAAAAACACGATAAATCAATAAAAGCTTGAAAATCAAAGCAATGACAAAATAATTATATCAAAAGCATCCTTAAAAAGCTAAAGTGAGATGAAAAAGAAAATACATGTTTTGTTTACAGTAATCATTACTTCAATTTTATAGAACAAAAAAAATAATTAAAAAAGATATTTTTTTTTACATAAAAGATTTAAAGGATCATAAATAAATTAAGAAGTAAAATATAAATTCTTCATAGTGATAAAAATTTAAACTCGAAATAAAATATTTAGATATTATAAGACTTTTAATTTGATTATATATATATATATATATATATATATATAATTTTATCTTAGTGTCCCATTCTTAATTTATTATTTCTATTCTTTTCATACTTTTGATAAGTGCTACTTTTCAGCCATTGTTATGCTTTGAATTTGTATTTGGGTCCAGAATTCTGCCAATAACTAGTTTATTGTACTCAGATTTAGCGCGGGCTATGCATTTTTGAATGCAATTTTTAGGTAAGTTACCTTTTTCTCATAATGCATTTAGATTTTCTATCCATTATTTTCAATAGGTTTTTGCTCAGTACTATTAACAGAAAGGGGGAAGGTTGGCTGGCCACAAAACATATTCAACCCCACTTTTATGTAAATTATTTTATATTTAAGCTGTTCTAAGTCGGCAATGTTTATAAGACTGTAGCATCCATACTTTTATATTTTTTTATATTTATCTCTATTATTTTAATTTTCTTATTTCCATTTAAAAGCTATTGTCTGGTTTTCTTACAATTTCAATTCAATTCTTTTCAATTTGATCATGTTTATTCATGTCTGTAGAGAAATTTTGATTATATATATATTAAGGAGGAAAATTAAAGATTAAATTGTATCACAAGATTAGCAAATTTAAAATATTCACTTTTAAAAGTATGAAGTGTCATATAACATAACCACGAGTTACTTTTACTAATTGAAGCATATTAAATTAAATTTTAAAAAACAAAGATTTTTTATTGCTTTACTAGCCAGACACATTCTTAAAAGATAAAATGATGCAACCAAAATATAATTCTCTCCCTCTATCTTCTTTCTCTCTTATTCTTTTTGTAATCAGATCACGCGGAAATAAGAACGTCATTTCTTCTGTTCTTTTAAAGCAGAATATAGGAAATAAAAAGGAGAAATCCGATATTCACGTCACAAAGCGATTTTCACCTGTTTTGGTTTTAAGGAGAAAAATTCTTAGCATTTTTTTCGCTTCTTGTTCTGAGTATTGACATTTATGGGTATGATAGTCTCTAGGAATATTATATGCTTAAAAATGTATTGGCCAAAGCAACTGAGGGGAAAAATTGTTTTTCCCTAAAAATTTAAATTTTTGCTACTGAAGAAGTTTTAGCATTGTGAATGCTTACAAATATTTCTGAATAACTAGCAATGAAAGTAACTTGATTCTATTTTTTTAACAAAATCTTAAAAAGTCTTTTATTTAAAAAAAAAAAAAAAAAAAAAAAAAAAAAAAGAGAGAGAGAGAGAAATGTGTTAAAACAAGAAAAAATCTCTCTTACTCTCTTTGATACAATTTTTTTCTTTTCTGAGTTTTGCCAATAGACAAGAAGAATTTAATTACAAATATAAATTTATTAAAATTTTTATTCTGCTATAAAAAGCGTGAACAGATGAGAACATAAGTATCTACAAAAGGAAGATTTTAACATTTATTTTTGGAGGAATTCAGGAAAATGGAACGTGGCGAAGAAGATCCAATTTCGAGCTCTATCACTCATATAAAAAATCTAACATCATTATCTTCGTCAAAATACAACGAATTAAATGGGTAGGTCACGTTGTCAGAATGGACGAAGATCGCACCATTAAAAAAGTTTTCAATGGCCAACCAATTGGCACACGGAGGAAAGGCAGACCAAATCTATGATGGACTGATGGCCTAGAAAAAGATCTACTTCTGAGAACTAAAAATTGGAGAACACCAGCAGGAAGAAGGCTGGCCTGGAAGAGGCTTATTGAGAATGCCAAGGAACACCCTGGGCTGTCGAGCCACTGAGGAAAGGAGGAAGGAAGAAAAAGTGTAATATGTAGTGCTGCAGAAATTTTATGTTATAAACAATTGTACGAAAACATAAAATTGCATGTTTTTCATGTTATAAAGTTTTCCAAACGTTTCACATAAAATAAATTCATTTAATCTCTCTCTGTATATATATATATATATATCCAGAAATAGCACCCAAAGTCTCCCCAGCCCGATCCATCGTTGCCCAATAAAAAATGCCCAAAAAACTGTTCCTGTACGATCCATAGTTTACGAGAAAAACCACGGTAAATGATAGTGTATGATGGTTGATGATGGGGTTCCGGCGCATTTCTGAGCTCCTGTGCGTGACTGGCTTTATATGGCATACTGCGGCCACTGGATAGGACGTGGGGACCCAGTTCTATGGCCGTAACGATCACCAGATCTCACACCGTTGGAATTTCCTCCCTATTGGTCCATCTCAAGGAATTGGTGTTGGAGACGTATTGACAATACAAACGGACATGCTGCAACGTGGGCTCTCATCCATTCCTCGACGTATTCAAACCTGCCTCGACATGCACGGAGGGCACTTTGAACTTCTGCCTGGACAAATATTTAAAATTACTACTGTAGATGCGTCTAATACGGCTGTTACGTCATACTTTTTATTCCGTATTTTTCTCGTAAACTATGAATAGTACAGGTACAGTACTTTGAGCATTTTTTATGTACTTCTAACGAGAAATCTGGCTGGGCAAAGTTTGCCAACTATTTTTGAGACACCCTGCATACGCACAAAGTACGAAACAAATATTTTTAAATTTGTAGAATTTACATATCTCTTAAAAGATTATGTAAATGGCAATTACACTTCGATTTATTGTCATATGTTTAAAATGATTTCGAAAAAAAAGGACAATTTTTCAGGCTTTCTAAAAAATCAAATTCATACTGGAAAATTAATGAGGATTATTCTAAACAAAGATGTTTCCCCAGGAAAAAATTAAAGAAAAAATTTATTTATTTATTTTATATTACCTAATTAAACACGAAGATATATTCAACTGTGAACTAATAAAAAGCAAGCATTAGTTTCGAATAGTTATTAGGTAATTTGTTTTTGTTGCTACATTTGAGTCGTCATGATACTGATAATGCCGAAGTTGTAAAAACTAAAAAGTAAAAGATTATTAATTTCTAACTTAAATTAAAATTAATTCTGGATTTTCATAATATTGATGGTTGTATCGTTGGTCGATTTGATGTTAAGTTTTATTTCAGTTGGCCGACTTTTGAAAAGATAGTAGGTCAATTAGAGAAAATATGAGCAAAATCTATTAGAGATATGCAAATACATTCGCTGTAAGAACGAACTTGGCACGAGCGAATGGACAAAAAGAGAGATTCCTCATTCCACTTTGAAAAGAAGCTTCCTGCCACTTTAATTCGAGATTCTATTTCTGATTTCGGTGCGGAAGGAGACTTCTGGGGGAAATTGGATAATAATAGAAAGGAAATTGTTAACTTGAGTGCGTTATGCAGTTTGTTCCCCTTTATCGTATCCAAATACCGAAACATACTCTTTTTACTCCGAATTTTTTCCCCCTTCTTTCTTTGTTTATATTATGCTTTTAAATAGATGTGCGAACGAGGTTTCTTTTTCTATTGCTGAGTATTTATCATGTCAACGTTTTCTTACAGCTGTAATTAGCTTTCTCGTTTACTGTAATTAGCTCTACTCTTTGAGAAGATACACTGTTTAACGAACCGCACTTAAAGTGTGTGCAAAGGCTGCGAATCATAAGGGCGCTTAAAAAGATTATAAAAGTCTTCAATAAATTGCTATGGCAAAAAGAAAGATCAAACTACTCACTGTTAAGCAATTTGAAAAGAATTTACAATAAATTTCGCCATAAAACTAATTTTTTTATGGTACCTAAGGTTAAAAAAATGCTAAATTCAGTACTTGTATTTCGAGACTTACGGAATTTTTTTAACACTATAGAATCTAGATTACTGACGCAAATGCAAGACTTATTAGAAAAAAACTATATTTCAAAATAATTACTCAGCATGAGAATGCTGAAGAGGCCGAATATGGTACTCAGTTACCGAAAACAAAAAGTAATGCATTTTATTTCAAAATACTCTGTTGTCTTGTAAACTTTTAGCTCTGCGAAAGTCAACTATGATTTAGTCAGCAATATAAATATATGTATTAAAAATTATTGCAAAGAAAAAAACCGTTTGATATAAGCACCAATGACACTTCTACGTTATTCATGTCTCTTGTTTCGATGTGAATTTTGCCAAAAGAACTATTGGATTTTGCTATTTTTTTAAAAAAAGAAATGTTTATTATTAAGCATTCAAAAGTCGAATTGCTTGGAATGAAATATATGGTATGATTTTATAATGAAAGTGTTCAGTGATATTTCATAAGCAATGAAGTAGTGATATTTTGCATTGAAAACGAAAACTTTTAATTTGCTTATGACTTATCACAAATTTTTACTAGGCCTTAAAAGAAAAATTATAATTTCCAAGAATAAGAATATAAAACACTTCACAAATAACTTCATTTATAAAAGAAAATTAGTAAATGAATTTTTCGGTTAAAATCTGGTCATTTATAAAACCAAGAGAAAAATTAAAAAGACATTGATAGTAAAATATTGATTTAAATGGTATAAATTGCCTTCTTTACCGGAACATAATGCATTGTTATTAACCATAAACAAGTTCTTGTAATCGAAGTATTCATTTTACTACTCTGTGTACTTCATTTCAATTAAACCTCTAAAAGATGTGATATGTTGGGTGTGATTTTTGACAACTGAACCATGTATAATGTTCTACAAAATACCTATGAATGAAGATGAACTATTCAAAACTCCGAACTTACGACCCCATCCGGAGAGAAAAAAAGATTATAATGATATTGATCACAACATCAATGTACCAAAAAGGGCCAATCGCAGCATTAATATGCAATTAATATTTTTTGATTTATTACTCTCTATACTCTATTATCTTAAATCTCTCCCAAATACATAAATTAGAAAATAATGAAATATATATATAAATTGCAAAATATTATTAATTTGAATGGATAATTAATTAAAAATAAATTAAGTTGGATATGTTTTAAAATTTATACAAAAAAATTTATACATATATTTTTACTTCGAGTGAATTTTACTTTACTATTAATTTTAACAAAAGTTGATTCATTAGTTTTTAAAAAGGTTTAAATATGTTTAAGCATTCAAAAAAGTACAACTTTTTCTAAAAAAATGACTGCTATTGGTATGCAACCACAAGAAAACAAAAACTTAACACTGAGATACTATCTTCTGCCAATAATTTTTATTTATTAAAAATTATTAATTTTAAGATTCACTTGATTTTAAGATAAATGGACATAAGTCATTTTCAAAATAAATGACTCATACACCCTATTAACGAAAACTGTTATTATTCCAGCCATCCAAAATGCAACAGCACAAGAAGCATTCAGCTAGTATTATGTCTGAGCCCTGTTTAAACTTCAATAAAACATGTAAATAAATAGCAGTGTGATGCACTTGCAAATTACGTGCGTTAATAGTGTCTCCTACAAACGCAATATAAAGATATAATTGAAGGCTTCTTTTAAATACCGAAATCGTGATTCACTGCATTTTTTCCCTCTCAGAAGTTTCCGTACTCTACATCAGAGAATATGAACGTCAGTCGAGAACATTTCTGAGTTTTATATAGAGATAACTGTGTCTTATAGAGATTGCAGATTATCCTTCTATGAAATCGATACTCGCATTGCACGAAATCAAGCCACAGTGATGCGAATATGGAATTTTTAAGTAAAGAATCAACAGACAAGAAGAATTGTACCTGCTTCAACATACCACTGAGCACGAAGACGGGTATGTGTTTGCATCAGTGTGACGGATTGCTTTGTAACATCAAGAAGCCTAATGCCGGGGTGGGCATTACGTCGATCGCGATCGACCGGTGGACTGCCAAGACAATTTGGAGTGACTGCCTGAAGATAAGCCGTTAGTAATTGGATCCGGAAATATTCAAGATTGGCTGACAGTGTGCAGACAAAGTCTTCTACTGACTATAACTACGTGAACTAACTTTAGATGAAAATGTTTTATTTTTTAATGTATTTTGAATTATTTGATAATAAATGCATCATTAGATATTATATTTGTGGCTATTATTATTATGTTTGTATTTCGCGTTTTGCTTTAAACACGGTTTCAAAAAAGTGAGTTTTTCATTTAATTTACGTAGGTAAGTACATATATATTAAGTTATAATAAATATTGTGGACTTTTTCCTTACTTCACCCTACCTACGACCCTGGGCAGTGGGCACACTCGTGAATTTTTCAAAGGGGGTGCGGTGTGGTGGTCCAGGGTCGAATGTCTACCATTCTTGTATCCTACCCCAATACGCTGCAAAATATATTTTTTTTTTCGTTTTGTAGATTGTCGGGAACAAAGAAGAGTAAGAAATAAGTTATTTAATAAATAATTAGCATTCATTAATAAAAAATTATTAATAACAAATACTTAATTAAATTTTACGTACTATATATATGGGATTATAATCAATCGAAGAGAAATCATGGTCTATGGAGGAGGGTCCGGATCCGTGGACCCTCCACCCCTTGTGTGGGTCACTGATACTGGGTGGACCGCAACACCTTGAAAAAAATTAAAAGTGGACCGTACCCTGAAAAAGTCTGCCCACCCCTGGCCTAATGCAAGAATTAAGTTAGTTTGACTACATGTTGTGGAAGTAACTGAACATCTTTCACAACAACTTGTGCCAGCCATTCGACATTTTCTGCTGTAGGAGGTAATTTCAGAAAGACATTCATTTCTGCGAGATTGACTGTACACCATAGACATATGCGTCTGCAATGGTGCGTTGAAAGACAGATATGAACATGATTTGCTCGACATTGTCGCTTTTAAGAAGAATCATGATTCTACTTTTCAACACGACGATGATCTTATAAGCCATTGATAGAGGTGAAAGATTGCATGACCTTCACATTACATAAGTCTACACAAACATAAATTTTAAATTGCAGTGAATGTGTTGTCTCTTTTGAAAAGGAAAACAACATATCTTTCAGATTATTTTAAATTTCAATTACTTTGATTTCTTACTGTTCGACTTCCCAGTTGGCTTGGATTTAATATTATAAAAAATATTAGAATACATATTTAAAAACTTTAATATATCTGAATATAAAATTTTGTACCATCACATTAAAAATACAGATTCCAAAAATGAACGTCAAGATAAACTGTATATATTTGCACAAACACTAAAAGATTTTAGAAAATGTCAAAAATAATATATAGATAGATAAACTCTTTGAAATTTTTAAAAAACTGATATCCTCAATTTCTGTATCATTTGAAACCTAAATTTTAATAATTTATATTGATTATAAAAAATGTGCATTTTTTGTGTATTTCTCAATTTAAAATCTTATTTTTAAAATTAAGGTGAATCTCGAAAAATTCAGCACTTAAGATAAATGAATACCGAATCAGGACCCGTATTTATTTGAGTAAATTGTTATCTCTCAGTAAAGCGGCATGTATACAAATAAAAGGCACATAAACAAGCAATCAAATTACGAGATAAATCCCAGCAATTCAGCTAAGAGTCTCCTCGCAATCGTTTTATCAGCGACATTTAATTTGAAATCATTATCAAGAACCGGAATTAAACGAATTTTCCCGGATGCAAGAAAGTAAGACTAAATTTAATTTCACCCTTTTTCGAGGGAAAAATAAGCAGTCACCCATACTAAAATGGGATCGATATTCACCACTGCTGAGTAAAACACCAAAAGAAAAAAAATTCTAAAATTACTAGACCCATGTTGTCTAAGAAGAAAAATAATTACGGTCAGTGACCCAAAAATCCATGGAAGACCTATAATACTCATAGACCCATGTCACCATTCATTCTCAATTTCAGCGTAACAGAAAATAAGTAAATAAATAAAAGCTCTCCTTTCACTCTAATGCAGTTTTATCTAATTTACTATAGCTCATGCTTTTTATCTGATACAGAAGGAAACAAAGCCACTTGTTTTTCAAACTAGTTTGATTTCTTGAAATAAGTTGCTCTAAAAAAATAACTATTTCAGTAGATACAGTTTATTACAAAGTTGTCTTTTGGGGGTTGAAAACGAAACTACATATCCTCTTTTAGAATACACATATATATATATTTACTCGTATATATAAGAGAGAGAAATAGATTTTGTTTCACTCACTTTATTGGCTTCGTTGAAAAAGATGAAAGAAGCATTATACACTATCAGCGAGAGATTAATTTTAATTGCCTTACAACGAGGCCAATTTTTGTTCACTGACCGGAGCTAATTTTCAGTATTTAGTCTACTTATTTCCCGAGAAGAATTCCTTTTTGTTGAGTCTTTATAAGTCGGAAACTGGAAGGTGAATGCAGTCCTCTGATTTATTATTAAAAAATAATATATATTTAAAGAAATTTTTTGTTCTAAATGTACATTGTGTAAATGAAGGTTTTAAATTATGTTTTTGCTCATTGAATATAGCAGGATCTATGCAATCATTTGTGTATAAGAGTTTTTATGAAATACAGTTACATTAGTATCCACACATACCAAAGCTATTATCTCTAATAATATTCGAGAAAGATAACATGGAAAATATATTTATAGTACTGTATTTTTATTTAAATATAAGCCTCACTTTTTTTCCTAATATTAATGCTATTGAAAACTCAGGTGATGCTTAGAATCAAAGACGAAAAAAGTTCGTTGGATAGGGAAAATTGAACGTAATACTGATGGCTAGAACAATGACAGATTTAAGTATGTATTTAAAGTTTTTAATACTGGTAAAAATAAATTAATCATTCGCTTCTTATAAATTCTCATTTTAATTTTGTAAATATTGGATAACGATAAAAAACTTTTCACACTTTTTTTTCCTCACAGAAACGCGTTAATTGGGGTGCAGCATAGATTCGAATAAATGCGATAAATAATGTTTGCTTACACCAGTTTCGCATTCTTTCTAATATTGAAACTTTTCATTAGGGAAAGTGTAAAAAAATTAATTCTTCAAGTTTATAATAATTTGAAACTTTTCTGGAATATTTATTTTATTTTATTATTTTAAAATTGGTTTTAAAACTAAAGGTTATGAAATTATTTTTGAATTTGGTATAAGAATTTATTAATTGACTAAGATAAAAATTTGAGATGAAATTTTTTTAAAAAATTTTCATCATTTTTTTTCTGTTAAATTTAACTCAGTACAGCTCAATAATAAAAATGCTTAAATTTTCTTTTAAATGGCCACTAGTAGTTTTATGTGCACCATAAACAATTTTCTTTCGATTAAAGGTTTCGCAGTAATTTAAAATGGTTTATATCAATTATACATCATTTAATGATATTTATCAACATAGTAAAAATATAAGCATAAAATATAACTATGCCATTAACATAAATAAAAAATTAAAACTAGGCATTTATTCAATACTATACGTCTTTTAAACATATCTATTAAGATAAGAAATAAATAACATAAGTAAATTCACCTTCAATATAGTTAAAATAAACAGTTTTTTTATGCGAACCTTGTCCCTACACCACTCAGAGCTTCATATTGCAATGTCAGGGGTATAATTTGTGACTTTCAATTTCACATATGATTCTGAACGTTCATTTATTAAACAACTTTTTCGGCTGATACAAAACATTTTCCATATGAGAAAAGAATTGTTCACACATAGATATTGTATAAAAGCGGAAAGCATATAGTACATGTAAGTTTCTTCAAACACTTAAATCTCTTCAGCAATGGCATCTAACAATTTATAAAAAATTGCCGTCGATTTATAGTTAGTTACCTTCCAAATTTTTTTCGTAATTCTGTAAAGTTTGCTTTCCATAATTCAGGATATGTTAGTACAACAAGCTCCATTTCAAACTTATCAACTTCCATCCACTAAAATAAACCACATTTTTTAACATTGAAATTGAAGCATTTTTAAGATTTAATCCAAAAGAAAATCGATGCATGACAAACCAAGAGTATTTTATTTCGTTCAAGTTTGAATGTGAATCTATTGCCATGACCGTGTTAACAAATCCTACTAATTATACTGAAAGAGACTGTTGTCGTTAAAAAAAAACGTTGAATATACTTATGGAAAACTTTTGGAGCTAACTGAAACATTGTATTTTTGCTAATCCTCCAGGGGTCAAACAAAATCCATAAGATCCTCTTTTTGTCGACTTTAAAAGTCAACAAAAAGAGGATCCACTTCGATATCTTTCCTAGAGAGGGATCCATACAACCAGGGACGTTTTAAGACTTCTTGAGGCCCTGGGCCCCTACAGAAATGCAAGCCCTATCTATGCCCCTTAAAAGTGGACATTACATAGCATACGTTGTAAGATACTCACACAAACAGTAACTCAAAACAAGTAAATGTGCATGATTTACAATCGTACCAGCCGGTTCGACCGATTGCCGCCTTTGAAAGAATCAATAATGATGGCTTATGGTGGAAGACCTAGGCCTATAAATGGGCGATGGTCATCACATACAGCCAGTCAATATACCGTTCGAAATTCCCAGTTTTTTGGAGAATGCAACTGGAAATAACAATTGTAGGTGTAAGTGACGGTTGAAATTATTCGAATCGGGATCTTATTAAAGCTGAGTTGAGAACGAGACGAGGCCTCCATTGTGGTCGAAGCCCTGGACCCAGGCCCAGTTGGCCCATGCCTTAAGACCTCCCTAGATACAACTCAAAATATGTTCAGCAGAAGCTTGGTAAACCAGACACTTGTCACAGATGGCGAAAATCTTGTTCTCTGAAAACGAGAGGTACTTGATGTAACCACTGGCAAGACGTGAGAGTGTTACATGGAAGCCTCTGTTACACTCGAAGGTTAGAGCCATGAAGCATTGTAGTTATGCGCATTTTTGGTAAGCAGTATTATCAGCCATAATTTAAATGAAATATTTTTTAAAATTTAATATCAATTCGCTTTTATCGCAAAAAGGACAATCGCTTCATAAAACACAGCAATGAACTTCAAACTAAAGAAACAGGAAGAAGATAAAGAGAAATAAATTTTTTAAAGTAAGCATGAGAATAAAGGAGATGAAAATCCCCCAGAGTCACACACAACGAAACAGCAAACAAAAGCGAGAAAAGAATTCACAAAATGCGTAGACTTGAATGGAAGGCTGAAGTAATATTTTCTGATGAGAAAAAATTTAAATTAGATGGTCTGGATGGCTGGATTTATTATTATCATGACTTGTGAAAGGAAGAACGTATACTTTCACAAAGGTATTTCTAGACAGACGGTAATGATCTGAGAAGAAATAGGTTTCGAAGAAAAAACAATAGCAGCTATTTTACTGAATAAAATAAATTTTAAAACAATTTGCAGTTTTATTTTTAGAACAATGCAATTTGTCATATGATAAGAATTGTAAAAAAAAAAAATGTTTTTTTTTAGGGAACGAAATTCATACGATTGTGTTGCATTGCGATCGTTCAGATTTAAAATAATCGATATTTATGAAAAACGTGGGGTATGTGTGTTTTTTTAGCAATCGTAAGTTGTGTGTGTGTGTGAATAAAAGTATTGTGCATAAAGTTGTTAGAAATGAAGCTTTTTCAAGAGTCGCCGAGATATTTCCCGCTCAATAAATTAATTTCAAACTATATACATATATATATATTCAAATATATGTATCAAATTAGAAAATATTAATACAAGGCATAACTTTTATTTCTCGTTAAATCTAGGTAAAGAAACAAAAAACAAATAAGCCTAATTGAAGTGCTTCAAATTAGATTGGGGGGGGGGGAGGGGCTTGAAAAGCAGGTGTAACTTAATAGGACAACTATATTTTTTAAGATGGCAGATGTGCTACTTCTTGCAAAATATGAGGTAAGAAACGGTTATTCGTGACTACATAAAAAAAGTAGAAATTAAGTTATTTTAAGAGAATAGTATTGTCTAAGACAAAAAGGGTCCCTAAAATAAAAGAAAATCAAATAATTATTAATTATTAGCTGTTTCTGTAGCACATAAAATGTTTTACTAACAATAAGATAACTGATCAAGGCAGGTGATTTTAATATAGGAAAGGTTTTTTTTAAAATTTTTAATCTTCTTTAAAAAGGGCATTTTTCCCCCCTTGAATCTGTTCTACATTGTTTTTATAGTGAATCGTTCCGTTTTTACATTTCCCTGTTATTACTTTATATCCACAAGTTAAGAACGGTTTTTATTTTAATCGATTTTTTTTTAATTCTATATTGAGATTTTTACATCTTTATATTTATTTCACGGGTAACTAATAAAACATTTTTCTCACAAAATTATTGATAGTCTAAAATTACGTTTTACAATACTTTACACGCACACAAATTTTCTATTCTTCAAAAATTTAAAAACTAGAAGTTCTAATGTCGTATTAAATTTTTCTCTTAAAGTTTTATTTGAAATTCCAAGGTCAACATAACTCATTTTTCAATGTCATTTCCTTTACAAGATACGAATACATGTATTTAAAATTTCCATATGAGAGATTATTTTCCTTATAGACTTTCTTTCTCCAGTTACTTGATCCATTCTATATTTGTCTTCGCTTTATAAATATTTATCAGTTTATCATTATTTTATTCAACAACACAAATACATTTATAATAGAATTAGATGAATGATTCAGAATTAATTTATCAAACTGGATTTGTAGAGCTTCTCAAAACTTCCATCGTGTTGCCAAACAAAAAGGATATTTTCCTCGAAAATTTTATGAATCTTTAATTTTTCAAAACGCAAATATTGGAACATAAATTAAGAATGAGAAAAGAGGAAGAACTCAACTGAATATATGATCAGAGTTCTGAAAACCATTAAAATATGCATGGATTTTTAAACTATTTCTTCGTAACTTTGAAATTCCGTAATTACAAATGCACGCATCTAATATTCTTATTTTAAAACAATATATCTTAGAAAAGATTCTAATACTAACTATTTGACCGTAACATCATAGCAACATTAACATAAATCGCATAAATAGATCTCAGTAAAAGTTTTGTCAGGAGAAAAATTCAAAGGATGCTTACATAATTTTTTGTCTTGTGATGCTTATAGCCAATTTTTGAAGGAATAAACTTGGATATATATATATATATATATATATAGCAAGATAGTTATACTTATGGGCATAATTCATTAATTGGGTCTGTTGCAGACTATGACGAATGATTGACATAGGTTATTATGCAATATACCGGAATTCTTTCATTAAAGTCCTTGATGTTACAGTGCAATTTGTCACATTGTTGCACACACATACCAGTCCGGTGGAATGATGAATCTGGTGGAGTTCTTCCCATCTGTCGATTCTTCACTCATAGATTCCATATTTGCATCGCTGTCTCTTTATTTCGTGTAACAACAGTATAGATTTCTCGGAAGAATAGTTTGCAATAACTATAAATCACGATTATGAACTCGTGGCTACAGTGTCGCTGCTTCGAGTCCTGGTGCAATTGAAGACTCGTCATGTAGAGGAGGTCGCATTGCTCTTTATGTCAAATTCGTAAATGTTCTCAACTGATTCTTGTATTCTCTGTTGAAACTTCTGAGGAAAAAAGCTGTAAAACAATTTCCAATACTTAAAAACGGTCTTCTGTAACCTCTTTAAATTACACTTATAGGTGACGTTACTAGAACACATGAATTGTACGTATATTGCACTGCTAATCATTTGCATGTCTTATCAAGGTCTGCAAATTTCACCCTTATTGGATGCTTCCTTAATTGTGTTATATTTGGACTGTCAGCAGTTATGTACATATTATCCGCTCACTTAAGGTATCCGACTACCCTAAAATTGGGAATTTTGCCAAAAATTGACAAATTATTTTATAATTTTATTTTATGGGCCATCTTATTAGCTTTGTAAAAATACCAAGTTTATCATTTTCTGTTCACTAGAACAAAAACTACAAGGGTTTTAGTAAAAGCAGATGCCATTACTTTAAACAAGATGTCATACTTTAAAACGCATTTCACTAAAAATGTCTTTTTTTGAAAATACTCAAACGGGGTCAGCGATTGCTAAAAAAGTTTTGAACATAATTAACTGAAACTTTTTCTGTAAGTTATGTATAATGGTAGAATTGTTTTAACTTTCAGATTTATCAATCACTGTTTTATTACAAAATTTATGTGAACATAATCACTGTTTTTTTAAGCAATTTTATATGATAACTGAGATAAATTGCTCTAATTTTTGTAAAAAAGAAAATATCTCTTATCCTAAAAGTCATTTTAAAAATGAATAATATAGCAACATATTAGATTGAAAAAATTGAAAATTAGTTCATAAACCTTTGGTACAGAATGGACCGCGTTTATGCAATTTTTTGTCAATTTTTACCTATTTTTTCCCACTTTAGTAATAATAATTTCTTTTTCTCTTCTTAATTTTAGCACATTTTTCTTAAAATGCACTAAGCAAGTCTAAAAATAATAAAAAAATCCCCATACCTCGTTTAAAAAAAAGTTGTCACGACCAGCCGGATACCTTAAGAAATTCAACTGGCATTTAAATAATTCAAAAAGGGTGAATTTTCATTATCTCAAGTGCCTTATGAGTGTGATACATAACAAATTCTTCATATACCATCTTTTCCTGCGAATTCTCGCATAGCTGATAATTTGAAGTTATATATATATATTATTGATCATACACACAACAGCGTATATTTCCCCCTGTTACATTCTCCATATATTACGTATCGTCTATGATTCTTTTGAACTCATGTTGTTTTGCTTCCTCAAGCAGAAAATGGTGAGTCTTAGGATTATACTGAAGCAAACGACCTTAATTATACCTTCCCCTAAAAATTGAACAAAGAATACCTTTTAGAACATTCATTAATGAAGAGATGTCTATACATACCTCTGAAAAGTTCTACCGTCATCTTTCTGAATGCACAAAGAAATGCTAAACTACTATGAACTAAATGGACGTTTCCTTTCTTCCTGTTGTTGGGTTGGGACCTTGCGCACCCCAAAGATCCTTTCTTCTCCGTATCTCCCTCTAGACAGGCTATTGTACTATATTTCCAATGCTATACAAACCAAACCTTCATGCCTTGACAACCTTGTTTTCGTACTTGGAACCCAATGGTTAGGCTACATTGCGTGTTTTGTTGTGGTGTTTTGATGGGATAATAATATTTTGATTATGATTTGTCTATAATTTACGTTATGTAACTTTTATGGTATGTTGTAATTTGTACTTTGAATGTTTGTACAATGATCTTTTAAATGGTGGATTTCCAGGATTGTGTATGTGTGTGTGTGATATTTATTTGTATGCATGCTTTTTTAATCCATTTTATCATATATTTTATAAATAACGGTCATTTATTTACAGGGCGTAGCTACCGCCGTATCAATGATACGGGGCCCCCAAGCTGCACGGGCCCCGATATTTGTAAACAGAGAACCGTAACATGTTAAGGGATCTCCTGAAAGAGCTTTCAAGGAATTTTGATACAGGGCCTACGCAAGTGATTATTTACGAAAAAAGTACAAACCATTTTTATTTAATGAAGTGTTTACAAACTAACGTATAAAAATGTAAAAAAAGACTAGTGTAGTAACGAAGAATGCTAATAAGACGTTCGTTTTGTTATACATAGTACAGTTCTTATAAAATGAAAAAAGGAACAGAGAGATATTTTCATTAAATTTTACAAAAACGAGTACGTTAAAAAATACAAGACACATAGCATGGGTTAAATGACGATATAAAAGTTACGAAAAATTTAAGCCTTTCAGTCCTTGATTAAGATGAAATCTTTTTAAAAACATATTACAATGACTGACTAAACAAAGTGGTTGCGATTTGATTTTAATTTACATCGCCATCTGTAGCAACACGACGGCTACTGGCAACGGACCTCGTAATTATGATCCATGGTCAAGTGACGAGGAGGACAACTAAACTGGTACCCCCTCTCTCCAAACTTCCACACCACGCCAATGGGAAGACTTTGATCTTCAATAGATATAATGCATATAGCCTCTCTACACGGTGGGTCCTCGGGGGGGGGGGGTTCTGATCTGCGACTCGACAACCCCGATTCACGACTATGACCAGTCAGTTGCCGCGGCCAGCAGGTGGTTGCGAACTTAATAAACTGATTTCTAAGTCATCAAACAAAAATAGTGCCTGTGAAAATTTTAGTTGTAACTCAGTAACAGGCACAGTAATTTTTCAAGGGGGATGGGGGTCTAGGGTCGAAAATCCACCATTCTCGTATCATGCTGCAATACGCCGCTTAACATATTCTTTTGATTTTGTCGATTTTTGAGAGCAAAAAGAAACAGCAAAAAATTAATTATCGATTAAATAACTTGCATTAATTAACAAAACTAATTTTATAACAAATAATGAATTAAATTTTACGTACTATGCACATAGGATTATAATCAATAAAAAAAAATCAAGGACTTGGGGGGGGGACCCAAGGACCCCCACCCCTCCCCCTTTGTGTGCGCCACTGATAATATTTAATACCTTAACAGTCTACGCAGTTTACTTCTCGGATCCTTATCTTTTAGACAAAGAAATACAAACGTACAAAATTCTGTTTACACGAGTATATTTGCTTAACGTATTTTTTTTCTTCTTTTTTTTAAATTAGTAGTTTAATTTAAAATCATTTTTAAGTGAAACGAAAGTAATAAGGCTAAGTAAACAACAACAAAACAAAACAGCAAATAAAAAAAAATTCTTTTATTTTAGATGTTTTTTGGGAGGGAAGATGTAACAATAATTGCGTTGGATTTCTCTCTTAGCTCTCCCTCCCTCCTTTTACTATTAAATAACATAACTCAAACAGCTTTTGTTTAGCTAAAAAAAATAAAAAATCTTGATAGACTGCTAATTCAAGTCACTTGTATTTTAATAACTATGCACTAACTATTTCATTTAAAATATAATGCTAAGACAGCTATTTTTGGATGATACAAGATTTAGTCACTGCTGTGGCAGAAAAAAGAAAATGTTTTTGAAACATTAATTTTCCGATTTTTATTTAAACAATGCACTATAAATGAAAAATTACAATTATGTGATAGGAAGTGATAATTAACAAAATTTCTCACTTGGTTTTATTCAAAAAAATTTCAACTTAAAAAAAAATGTTATCAAAACCTATTAAAAAAAATTATTGCACATTTAAACATGTCAATATAAAACTTCGTACTATGCGATTCAAAAACTCTTTATATTTAGGTATGAAGAGTATACTATTCTAAATATTTATTTCTATTTTAGAAATATAGTAAAAAATTATATTTCTGAATTCTAAAATTTCCACATTTGTATCTAAATTGATTCATTCACGCTTTGTAACCATCTAGCCGCTGCTAAAAAACCCAGTGAAATATGTTCCTGTAAATCATTTTGTCTACCTGAAGTTGAGACGGAATAGACATGTGTCTGAGTGAAAATGAAAGCAAAAACGCTAGCCGAAGCGACTCTATTAAAACTTGCCCAAGCTTCGCTGCTGTATGACTATGTCGGTACTCGCGTCATATCAAGCGACGAGCGCAATGACATCGTTTGGAGGCGCAAACAGGTACACAGCTTTGTTCGGCGCCGGAAGCCGATTGGTTGATAGGCCGCCTTTTGGCGATCCCTATTGGCTAGAGAAGCGTCCTTTAGATGAGCATTCGGCCTTAGCAACAAAGTGTGAAGACCGCAGAAGCAACTGAGGCGAGACGAGCGTTTTCTTTCTTTCCCCTCTCTTTTTTTATTTTGTTTTTCCTATCTTTTTTTTTTTTATTCCGTTCCGTTTGAAAACTAGCTATGGATAGCGAGCGGACGAATTTGTGAGGCGCGAATCTTATTTCATCTCCCTTACGGTTGTAGCGTTGCTGCTTTCATTTTCTGGCTTATGTTCGGCGGAATACGAATTTTGATATTACGTAAATTTCCTCCTCGGTCCGTAAAAGAGTATGACTTTTCTGCTGTCTCATTAGCATGATTTACTCTCGGTTTTGAATGAGTCGCGGTCAAGCATTTGCGTGGAGAATTTGAGTTAGTTAACCCCTTATACAGTGGCAAGTTCAAGGAGGGAGATAGGACACACCCTCCTTATCATGCTTTTGCAGAATCAATTTTGCACTTTTATATTCTCTCTTTTTGTCTTTTAAATGTTATTCATGTTCTAACTGACGGCCGCATTGATATATTTAGGCACGGTATGTGTTTGTGAATGTAATTATATTCCGCAAAAATTCTGATTCTAAAGAAGAGTTAGGAGTGCATTCTCTCAAAATAAAGTTGAAAAAATTTGTGAGTTTAGGATATGGGTTTTAAAATAGTGTTATTTTTTTTTAAATGTCTGTTAAATGTTTTCAAATGAAAATACCAATAAAAATATAGAAGCAACCTTTTTAAAAACACGTCTAACAAGTAATATAAAAATGTTTTTTTAAAGTCAATTCCTACTTAGGTCAACAAAGAAAATTTTTATTTTAAGAGTTAAAATTTTTCATAATTACAATTAATATAAATATGTTATATACATATATACCAGAATCACAATATTAAGTGGCAAAATAGAAAGCGACTTTCCATTTTCCTTTCTATGTATGGTGTTGGACTATTATATTTTTGTTTGTGTTAATTCATTAACTAAATTTAATTATTCCAAAATAGAATAGTAAAAAGCAATCACATTCTCAGAAATTAGGTGGGATTCTCCCAGTTTGAATTATATGTTCAATGCGCTAGCCATTACGCTACCGGGTCACAACGAGAGAAACTCCTTTTTATATATGGTCTTTGACTATTATTTCTGTTTGTTACTAATTATTCATTAATTAATGAATTAATATTTGAAAAACGGTATTAACATCAAGTGTCATTCACTAGAAGTTTTTAAAAAATGTATTTGAACTTGAATGGAGGAATAGAAAGTATTTTATTAACGATTGAAAATTTGAACACAAGATATATGCATATATATAGGGAGAGTGTGTGAACTAATAGTAGGAATTGAAAAATGCGCTACAAATTGAAACAGTCCGCAAATATTTTTAAATAATGTCTCGGTATTTTATTTGATTTCTTAGGATGATTAATAGCTGTTAATATTTATTAAATTTATTTCAACACTAGAAAAAAATGTTCAAAAAACCATTTTTCTTCTGTGAAGAATATATATATATAAAACAAACAAGTATACGTCATTTCATTGTATTCACCGCCCAAGTTTCTGGCAAAATAGCAACGAACAAAGAGGAATTTACGTTTTTTGACGATAACATTTTTTTTTTTTTTTTTTTTTTTTTTGCGTATCTGGTTTCTACCCCGTTATCGTTTTCTGTATTGTTTCAATTTGCAGATAAATTTTACTATTACTCTCCCATGTTTGATTTGTTGTCTTAAATTTTGTTATACATATGAGCACTTATAAACGTATTTCTTCATTTTCTCAAGAGGATAATAACTTCTATACTTCCTCAATATGACCTATTTCCATGCTCACATCATAAAATTTTGAAATTTAAAAACTAAATTCGAAAAAAGTGTTCATTCATGTATTTTTTAACATAAAATTTCTGAAGCGCTTGGTGTTTAGATGTATTTTATTTATCAAAAAAAAAAAAAAAAAATGCTTAAAATTTCTATTAGAAAATCAAAAATAAGTAGGATGTTTGAAACAATTAAAATCCCCCCCCCCCAAAAAATACTGAAAAATTAAAATTTAGTGTGAAATGCTTTTTTTCTCAAAAATTCATGTTCGTGGCATGATTTTTTTTACTGTGATAATATTTTTTCTTTCTTTTGGCTCGTGTGAAACATAAAATAAAAATATATAAATAAGTTAAAAGAGAAAAAAAGTCGCAAAAAAAAAAGAAACTTTACCTTTATATATCATTTATATACCAATACTGATATTTAAAACAATCCGTTAGTTAGAGAAACTAATTGAAACTAATATACTGACGTGAGATTTCTAAAAACAATCATTACAGGTCTTTTTTGAGAGGTGGGGGAGGGAGGGAGTGAAAGGCTTAATGAAGAATGGAAATTCTGAAAGGACAGGCTTTTTAAGCTTCTCTGTATTTTTGAAATTTTGTATCATGATTATTATTTATAACATCACCGAATATTGATCACGCCATGCGCAGTTTTATTTTGGGCGTCTAGTTTTCAAATATTAAAGGCTATATAACTTCAACTTCGACCACTTAACATGACTTAACAGCCACTGTAATTAGGAAATCTGTCTAAAAATAGTTTTATTATTATTATATCCATTCACGTCAAGTAACTTAAATAATAGTAAATTTTCTAACTGAATGAAATTTAAAAATAAAAATAAATTATAGTTAAAAAAAAAACTAAAAAAAAACACGCTTTTAGAGTTAATCGAGCTAAAAAGTAAAAAATAATTCTTAATATAAGAATAAAATGATTAACCAGAAAATTAATATTGTGGTAAAAATGTGGGGTCTTTGTACTACATTTTTACACTAACTCTGCATTTCGGAATAGAACTAGTTAGATATTATAACAATTGATATCGAGCACCTCACGCTTTTACCACAATGACATTAATTTTCTTATTAATCATTTTATTCTTATATTAAGAATTATTTTGTACTTTTTTTAGGGCGATTAACTATAAAAGCGTGTTTTTTTAGTTTTTTTTTTTTTAACTATAATTTATTTTTCATATTTTAGTTCGATCTACAATAAAAGCGTATTTTTTAAACGATAATTTATTCATTAATGAATTAATCATAAATGCGTCATTTTTTTAGAATCTGGAATACCCATTGGCATCCTATCAGTGCGTCGATACGGCCTAGTTTGCAAAATGTAGGATCAGCTAACTGAAGGAAATCTGGAACAGCTAAGTTTGAAATATTTAATGCAAAATAAAGTGTTATGTCAATGATATTTTCCCCTAAAAATAGCTCAATATTCTTTCTAAAGCATGCATCAATACTAGACATAAAAGTACACTTTTGAATCGAAGAGTTTGTGAGAAATTGTTTAATCCGGAAGCTCTGAACCAATTCTCAGCTATTTTGGTAGTCACCAAATCTGAAATTGTTATCTGGAATCAGTCCCCAAATCTGGAAATGTGATCTGGAATTATTCACCAAATCTGAAATTGTTATCTGGAATCAGTCCCCAAAATGGAAATGTGATCTGGAATTAGTCGTCAAATCTGGAAATGGGAAATCGTTAATCCTGATGATCCTGATCAAGACAATAGAACAAAGTTATGAAATTATTACATTGTTGTCGGTCCTTCACAAGTGTGCAAAATTTCGAATTAATCTGACCTTTTAAAGTGGGTAAAATTCGAGTTCAAAGATTCCGTTACATACAAGTGAAGCTTTTAAAAGGGTGCTAAAAAAAGTAAGCAATTCTGTCTCTTAAGATATTTATGTTTCATCTTACTAATTTTAAATTGTAAACAGTTTAAAAAATATTTAAGAACGCTTTTTATCGGTATACTCACACTCACCGTCTCTAAAATCAAGTAAAATTTTATTCAAAATCGCTTAGATTTATTTTAAAAAATAATTAACGAAATGATAAAAGTTATAACTACACATTCCTCTCTTTATGTGTGTGTATAGAACTATAAAGCAGCTGTAGCTATTATTGTGCATAGTAAATATGTGAATGCAATTTATAATAATCGATCCTCACGTTTGAAGAAAAAATAAAACAATTGAAAAAATAAATTGAATTAAAAAAAAGCTTATTAATTTTATAGTAAATTTGGATTTTACATAGGAAAAATTAAAAATATTTAAAACTGCTCTTTTAATAATCAACATACTATAAAATCCGGCGAATAACGCGCACTTTTAACACAAAAAATAAGATCGAAATTTTCGGTTGCGCGTTATACCCAGGATATAAAAATGATAGCTTCAAAAATAAAAAAAAGAGATGTGCATAAAAAAAAAACTTAGATTTCTACAAAGATCGGAGTACTGTTTATTTAAAAGAAATGTCACACCTTATATGAACTTATATATATATATTATATATATATATAAGGGGTTGTTTCCTAGAAATATACTATTTTTTTCAAATTCCTTGAAAAAATAGTATATTTCTAGAATCATCGAATAAATAGCTTTAAGATATAATAGCATTGCTAACGTACATTGCTATTCCTATGTAAAAAAGTGTGTGCGCGTATACGGCGAATATATCTAAAAATTAAAAAATGGAGCTTGAAAACATAGGAGCGCGTTATACGTCGGATTTTACGGTACATTATATTCAAATAATTTATCCTTCTTTATCATTCATTTTTGTATTCTCCATCAGTAGCATCAAATATTAGTTCTGATTATGATAATATTTATTTCTACGCTCCGTGAGATGAACTAACTTGGCCATTAACGATTTTTCATTTCTGTGGAATATTTTATATTACAGGACTCTAAAATACAGAAAGTGCAGACTCGGCACAGAAAAAACAACGAACAATAAGTGATGTTTATTTTGAAATGATACATGCAACTCATATCAAGAATAACATCAGTTCAGTAGGTTGCAGGACCAACGTGGACGGCGATACATAAAGCAATACGTTTAGGTACAGAGTCAATGAGAGTACGGATAGTTCCTGAGGGATGGCTCACAATTCCCTGTCAATAATTTGCAACAATTTGTCTTCTGAACGCGGTGGAGACACGATTAGCAAATGGCATCTAATCACGTCCCAGGCAGATTGAATTGGGGAGAGATTAGGGCGGAATGCTGGCAAGGGAGCTACTATCTTGCTGAGCATGTTGGCTGACCATATATTGCATATATTTTTTAAGTATGTGCAATGTATGGTTTGACGTTATCCTAGTGGTAAAGTGTGCATTGGTCCCTCCTCCCCGCAAGGGAAGGAGAGTTTCATCGGCCGCAGCATTTCATCTCTATATCTTTGGGCCGTCATAGATCCCTGAATACGAACCACAGGTGAGCTACTACAGTAAGCCTCGAACCATGATGTTACATTGTCACTCAGTAAGGTGTTCCATAGATGTGACTGGATTGGTCTTGTAACCACACCGACGTCTCACCCGCACACAACTATCATTGGACAAAAAAAAGTATGATTTTTATCTGAAAGCTCTACACAAGTGCTATTCCGAATTCCAAGTTGCTCCGGTACCATCCAAAAGTCATTTGTGCTATGGATCAAAGGCAGTTTTCATAAGAACTTTATGGCAACTATTGGCAACCAATCAACGGTAATAGTTCTGATCAATACAGAAACATCAAACTTGTTGGTGGATGCGTCAGTCCTGCGTTACTTTATCCACACTGTCACCCCTTTAATTTTCCACATTTCCTTGTTCCAACAATCTGCTACAGACGGTGTACTGTGGAAGCCTTTAAGGGGGGTGGGTGTCAGCTGAGATTTGACGTTTGGATCAAACTGCCCTTCCCAGTTCAATCACTATATTTCTCATAAAAAATCGTCTGTGTATTGGAACTGTCTTCACTGCTGGCGGTTTGATCCTACTCGTATCCTCTGAGAGCAGGAAAAAAAACTCCTCATTGATTTTCCTGGTAGAAATAATTGCATGGATACTGCCCATTCTGCTGGTTCCTTTCAATATATCCTACTGAATGTGTGCCGAAGATGTGCACATTTCACATTATTTTCTTTTCTCAATGAAGTGCACCTAGCCTGAAATTTGCATAATTTTCTGGTGACTCCTTGTTTGTGTAGCATTTTCAATGTGTACATGAATATATTTTCGTTAATTCAGAGCCCCTGGTTACCCTATTTTGCTCTGAGCAGACAGTCAAATTTCTTTTACAGAATTTATGTAGTGTATATAATTAATATGGTATTATTTGGAATTATTGTAAGGAATTATTTATTATCATCACATTTAAATGGGGGCAGTAATACTTTGTGTTTAGTTGCATAGTTTTATTGTCCTGTTTTCTGTTAAGATTTACACTTGTAAAGCCGTGTATTTAAAAAACAATTTTATCATAACTTTCTTCCACGAAAAGATAACTACCCAAGAACTTTAATGCACATGTTTCCTGCGTATATTGCGTTTAAAAATAGCGACCACTTCCTCTGGCCTAATGTGCTTGATATAAGAAAACACGTGTATCTGTGATTACTGAGCATGACGTCTTCTATTAATTTACTCTGGTTTAAAATTATCGCAAACCTTGTTTACCTTCTTTTTTCTCGTTTGCCTATGTTTAGCAATAAAAAGCAACATGCGTACTTTTGGACTTAAGCTGATGTGGGTTCTCAGAAACAGGTTCTAAGTGGATTCCTATTCGGTTGTTCGGAAAGTAATTTCACTTTTTCCCTGCAGAGGATTTAATTGTCTTTTTTCGCCCCAACTTCACACTTAAGCTGCATAATAATTATATTTTAAGAGAGTTGATATAGCAAGGCTTGCTTGTGAAAACTTTCAAGAGATTATACGCAGTAATTTTTGGTTGGTGCCCTTTCAAATGAGGAGAGTAAAAAGCAGCATTTTGGGCATATTTTACTTTTATACTATCGAAATGTTAAAAAGGCTGTTCAAGCAAGAAAAAAATTAGCCGATGTGTACGGAGAGGATGTATTGACAGTACTTCAATGCCAAAACTGGTTTGCAAAATTTCGATCCTGTAGTTTTGATGTTGAAGATGCGTCACGTTCTGGAAGGCTAGTTGAAGCTGATAAAGACATATAAAATTCATTAACTGATGTAAACCGGTAAATAACAACTCATGAGATCCCTGAGAGGTTAAATTTATCGAATTCAACTATTCATGACCACTTGAAAGACCGAGGTTTAACCTCAAAGTTCGACAAATGGGTTCCTAATGTTCTCACGGAAAGCAATTTGTGTCGCAATGACGTCTGATTTGCAACTCAAACGTCAAAAAAATTATCCATTTTTTAAAGTGCATCATCACTGGGGAAGAAAATGGGTTTTCTTAAATGATGTCAAACGCAAAAGATTATGCAGTAAAAAAGACGAACCAGATCAAAGCATTTCAAAAGCCAATATTCATCAAAAAAGGTGATGCTATCTGTTCAGTGGGATTTGAAAGAAATCGGTTTTTTTAGCTTTTACTGGACAACACACAACAATTGCTGTCATCAGCTGGACAAATTGAATGATTCATTAAACAGAAAAGGCCAAAACTTATCAGGAGAAAAGGGGTAGTGTTCCACCAAGATAATGCCAGACATCAAAGAAGTTAGTTAAATCGCCAAAAGCTTTTACAGCTTGAATGGGATACACTGACACACCCACCATATTCTCTAGTTCAGGCACCTTCTGGTTATTATTTGTTCCGGTATATAAAAAAAATTTTGGACTTTTTTTTTAAAACTTTGCTTCAAACGAGGAGGTCAGAAATCTCTTGGATCAATTTTTTGCCAGGAAATAACAAAAATTTTATGAACGTGGAATCGTGCTACTGCTAGAAAGATGGCAAAAGGTATTATTTATTAGACCAGAACAGACAATATATAATTTAATAAAATATTTATTCACTATATAAAATTATCTTTCATTTAAAAAAACGAATTACTTTCCGAACAACCCAATATTAAGATTTGATTATACAACCAGTTTGTATTTTCCTGGAGTTGGTTTTTAAAAATTAAATGCTAGAACATTTTGGTTTTCAAATTTATAGTCATTGAGGTATTATAACTGCAATATAAAATAAATTAAATAGGTTTGTTTGATTAAAAATTACACTCTCTTAAAAAAACTGTGGCTTATTTCTTTTAAATGATACTTTTGAAACTAATTTGGTTGCTTCTTTTGCTAATTGAATTTCAGCACATTTTTCAATCTGTTTTAATCTTTTCACTCTTTGCCATCCCCCTACACACACGCACGCTTGCACACACACACACAAACACACACACACACACAATGTATGAAGCTGATGTTAATTAATCTCTATCTTTTATAATTATGATGTCTTTAAACTCTTAAAATCAGCCATGTTTAAAGCATTCCTGTTTTATTTATTTTTGATTCTTTTTTTACTGTATTATCATCAAAACAAATGAATACAAGACTTGCCACTAAAAAGTAGAAAGTCAAAAAAATCTGTTCCATTCTTAAACATAGACATCATTCAAAAGTATCTAATTATTGTCATTTCCTCTTCGTACGTTATATATGATTTGAATAAGGAAAATTATTTCTTTCCCACAATACACAGCTTACTAAAATTTATTATAACTACTGTCCTTGCGTAATTCATTTTAAATATTGCCCTCTATGGAGCTTGTTCGTTGTAGAATTGTAGCTATTTTTGTCATTGGAAATTTAAATACTATTTCAGACGCTATTTTTATGTAACAGAATCTC
>BMAO01032870.1:0-22023 GCA_019973975.1 Trichonephila clavata
TCAATCCGTGGTAGATTTTTATCATCTGCAAAGTTAACATCGAAGTCTCCACTTAAAATCATCGGTACATTATCATACTTTTCGCCACATCTTTTTTCGAGTATTTCAGAACCTTCTTTTGTATAAATCATCAAATTTTCGAATAAAAATTGTTGTATCTGTCTCATATATTTTCCAGGCGAAATATAAACGGCAACCATAAACATGTATTGCTCATTCTAGGAATCGCAACGAGCAATGCACAGTATATACACTTTTCACTAAATCCACTCAACTTCACTTATAAGATATACACAGCACTATATGTCAGCTGTATAGCGACAGATATACTGCTATAAGCATTTCGATGACGCGAACGCACAAGATTTCACCCATCCAAAAAGTGTGTAAGGCGAAAAGCACACTGCGCATGCGCCAGTTGGAGCATGTCGGTGACGCGAACTCATAAGATTTTCCCCTACCAAAAAGTGCCCAATGTCGCTAAAGAAGTTTTCACTTCAAAAATCGAAGAAAAAAACTTATATGTATGCAAAATTATTATTTCTCTGAAGTTTGTATAATTACAAGTATCTAAAACTCATCCTAATCTTTAAAACTAAAAATTTTGTTTAAATATAATAAACTTCATTTTTTAACACTCCTTAAACTTTTGTTAAAATGTTTTATCTTTATATATATGCTTCCCGCTAGATTGTGAATATTTTATTGTTTATTTTCTTGAGTTCCACGAGATAGTTTTATACTCGTTAACAGAGGCGGATTAAGCGGGTGGCGGACCTGGTGGTCGCCAGGGGCCCCCAGCGCCAGAAGGGACCCCAAGCTTGATGGATTCCATTTATAAATTCAACTTACAACAAAAAGAACTTGAACCGATATTGCAACCCCAATGATTTTCTCGTATTTGAATCGTGTATCAGCCCTTGCCATCTTTTCCCCGTATATCTATATTGTTGCTATCTGTACAAATTTTTCTCATGATTTTTTTTTTTTTTTTTTGCTCAAATTTTATTTCGAACAAAGGAATACTATTCAAATCAAACAAGTCAATTTTCAGTTCACAGCCGTGCTTAATTACTGTCGGGTACATTCATGGGGAAAAAATCCCAACACCAGGAAAAAAATATTGTCGACTAATAAAACTTCGGCAATCGGCTACCTATACAAATGTATAAGTAACATATTTAATTGATTAAAGTTTCCAAATCACAGGTTAGTGTAAGCTCGAATAGAGCCATTTCAACTGTGAAATGATAATACATTAAAAACCGGTGTAACCGCCCCAATTTTAAATGCAAGCATGCAAAAGTGCATGCCATGTGTCGTACTGGTACTGGATATCGGTTTGTAGGTTGGAATTGTATGCCTGTTGCTCTTGGTTGGTTAATATAAGGTTGTTTAATTCTGGTTGTGGATTAAGTTGACATTGCCGTCCAATGATGTACCATTCGTGCTTGATTGGTGATCTAGCATGCCAACGTAACACGTTGACGCCATATAGAGCCTGTTGAATTACAACAGAGATTAGGGAGCAGGATATCCTGTTGGAAAGCACCCTTTGAATGTTTATAAATCGCAGTGCAACAGTTTGAATTGCCAGACTGACGTACTAGTTTGCAGTCAGGATGTATAAATTAACCTCGAGAGTGCTCCATCAATCAAAGAAAATTGCTGACGCCAGACCATAACTGTAGGTACAGGCCCGGTGTATCTAGATGGCAGAAAGAGCTTTTGCAGGCGTTGACATGACCTTCTTCTAATCAATATACAGCCATCGCTGCAGTGCGTTCTCCACACCCGCATCGCGGGGCTGGGCCATTATTCTAGAGGCCCATAGCCTGACTTACATCAAGTATGGCTTGGGACCTCAAACCTGACTTTGATGGGGTACCCTAGTATTCTCCGTTACGCTACTGCATCTCTGGCACCAAGACAGAAACAGCTTTGATTTTTGACAACACAGCACATCGCCACTCCACTCTCCGATGACACCACTGAAATCACAAATGTTAATGATTTAGAGATAATGGTATGAACGCTACAGGGCGTCTGGCTGGGATCTACTTCTTAAACGATTGATTTGTTACAATTCACTGTTTCAATCTTGTGACGGAAAAACTGTAATTTCTGATGTAGATGCACAACGCTCCCCAGCCAAGTATCTTCTCTGTCAGTGGTGACCCATGCATGATTGAGCCATAGTTTTCTTGAGGTAGTGCCTTCCCTGAACCACTGCTGCCAAAAATCACGCACAGTGGATATATTCCTTCCAAGTCTTTCCACAATATCATCTTTTTTTAGCTCTATTACACAACCTCCCGTTCAAACACAGCGAGCTGTTGATAATGGCTTATCCGTCGTCTCAAAGTCATTTTGAAATAACATCAACTCACTACGTCAAATCTGTGCGTATTTGAAGTAAACTTGATTCACATCCTACACGTGGCGTGACTAGCGCCACATGTGCCTAGCGAAAAATTTGAATCAAAGGCATCTTTTAGATGTATCTTTAAAGGTATCTTTAAGAATGTATCAGGGGAAAGATCTCTTTTTGTTTAAAAATAATTTAAGAAGTACTATGGGAAAAAAGACAAAGTGAACAACAATGCCATATTATACAGGGTGGTCTCGAATTCATGGTTCAAACTTTAAGGGTAGATACAGGACATTGTAACAATAATTTATTATATAGGTATGTATGGGCGCAAGTGACATGGTGAGGTGCTAATAGGGGAAGTAAAAGAAAAGAGAAATGGAGTTATCGGTTGGTTGCAGTGCCGGTAGGGGGCAGTAGATGTTTAGCTGTCATTCAACAGGATGCCTCTCAGTAGGAGAAAGCTCTATTTGCAATTGTGCTGACGTCTATTACGGGAGACTTTACGTATATTGAAAAAGCAGACATGCATTACATGTATCTCGTCGCAATTTTCTGATCGACGAACACCAAATCACAGAATTTTTCAGTGGTTACATCGTCAACTTCGAAACAAATTCATTCCACCTCACCAGACATGATGCTGGTCGACGAAAAGCTGTACATAGTCCAGGCCTGGAAGATAGCATACTGAACGTTGTCGCTGACAAACCAGAGTCAAGTACAAGAACTGTTGCGCATCACGTAAGTGTGAATCATCAGACAATCTGTAGAGTTTTAAACGAAAATCGCTTGCACCTCTTCCATTTTCAGAGAGTACAAGCTTTGAGTCCGGCAGACTATGCCAGTGGATGGTACAGTAATGTGCGCTGCAGCTGGACTTCACAGCTCGTGTACTGAACATTTGCGAACAGTTATTGTAATCATTACACTTGTCAATGACTCTTTCAATAAACACTTTGTTTTTCCTTTCGTCTCTTGTTTTTGGTGTTTGCGCCTCACCGCGTCACTTGCGCCCATACATTCCTGTATAATAAATGATTTTTACAATGTTATGTACCTACTCTTAAAGTTTGTACCAGGAATTTGGGACTACCCTGTATACAGAACAAAATGTTTTGGACAAAAAAGATATGGCAAAAATATTTGATGAATTTGACGAAGAAAAATCAACTTGTATTGCAAAACTGTAATCTCTCTTCAGTAAGGTTTTTTAATTCTTTTTATATACAGTGAAGAGAGATTTTTCTTTAGCCATTAAATTTCATTTTTTCCAATACATTTTATTTTTTTTTTGAGAATTTAAAGTAAGCGACTCTTTTCACTACTTTTTCGATCCTTAAGCCCATGGGCCCCAAACATTTTACCGCCAGGGTCCTCCAACTACTTTAATCCGCCTCTGCTCGTTAATTAACACAGTGTTTTGCATAACTAAATAATTTTCTAATGGGAAGTGCACCATTTTGCAACTGTGGAAAAATACCTGCAATGAAGGAAAGGAAACAACTTATCAACAGATTAGATGTTAAAATCTAAATTTAAGCAAGAACAGTTCCTAAATTTTATGTTGTAAATTCATAAAAATACACAGCTGTACTCAGCACACAATACACAGCACTCACTCTGCTATAAACAATTTAATGCCATTCAGAACATTGTGTCTAAGTGAAATATATTTCTCAACATGAGTGGGCACAGAAAAAAAATATAGAAACAAATCAAACGCAGAATATGAAATGCGACTGCAGGTAATTTCAATAGACAAAGACTTTGACAATTTTTTTGGGAAAAATTCCTCTAAGTATGTGTGGAATGGAGTTTCACGAAAATACCTTCAAGTTCTAGGGTTCTGTGAGTTGAAAAAGTTTGAAGACCCCCTGGTATAAAAGAATAGTAGAAGAATGTCGACATTTTTTTTTAATTAAATCTTTTCTTTTTTTTTTAGCCGAGCGCAGAGAGAGTAGGAAAGTGCATCTTCTCTAACTGAAAATCATTCCTAAAAGTGACATTCTCGCATTTTATTTTCGTTTTGATCTCTCATCATAACGTAAGCTATCAGGTAAGTTAAAATACAAGAGTAGAAGGGGAAAATCTGTAATGTCCTAATTAAGTAATAAAGAAAAAATCGAACAAAAATCATGACACACTTTTAATAGAATCGAACAAAAAGCATGGCACACATTTAATAGAATCGAAAATTATGTTCCTTAAAAAGGAAGTTGTGAGGGATGAGTTATCTCATGCCTTAGTGGGGGGGGGGGGGGGGTCGGGTCGGAAGGAAGATTAGACATAGTCAATATAACTTCAATTTATTCTCTAATACGAACAACAAGACAAATTCTATGAATCAAAGTGAAAAGATGCACCCAAATACAAAATATGGAAAACAATAGCGATGCAGACGAGATACAAGAAGACTTTAAATAAACAGATCACTTACGTCTAGGTAATATCTTCTAATTCTTAGCGACCTAATCTAATTTGATTTCTAATTGACAAATCGTCAACTTTAATATTAAAATAATCAGCTACGAAGTGTTAAATATTGTATAGTTTGATATGTGTATTAGATTTGTGTGAATGCCAACAGATGGCGCTGTAAAAATTGTTAAACTGTTTTATGCAATGTACTTGTATATTCATTCTCGTCTTGTCTCCCGTCATTAAATGTTGTTTTCTAAACGTCTCTCTTGAATGAAATCTCTATTCACACTAAGTTAATATTTAACATGGTGCCAAAACATTAGGACTTGGGACATTGAACTTTAGATTTTAAAAAATTGGAAGTGTGTGAATAAGAAGACTTAAATTAGCAATGGAGAGAGAAAATGAAAAAAAAACCCATTTTAAATATTGAGAATTTTAGTACTCTACGCAGTTTGCTTCGAGTGACATCATTGGTGTTTAGATTTATCTATAATGCTAGAAATAGTAATAACAGAAGAAATGGCCAATGACTTCTTCGGAAACTTCAAAAGCTTTGATCTATTTTATTAAGATGTCACAAGAAAATTCTTTCAGTTCAGGAATTAATAATATAAAATTGAATAAATCTGTTAATGAAAGAATTCTAAATTGTGTAATTTTAATGTTATGATTGATGATTATAATATTTTAAGAATTAAGAGTCGCTTAACTAATTCTTCTTTAGAGGCTTATGAGAAACATCCAATTATTTTATCAAATCATTATTTTGCTTCTCTAATTGTACACTGCTGGCCACCGTAAATGCAACACCAAGAAAGAAAAGAGATAGCACAACAAAATTTATTTTGTAGATAACATGTTGACCAAGTATTAAATGATTAAATTTATAGACTTCTGTGAAGTGTGGTTCCTGCCAGAATCAGTAGCCAGAGTAGCCGTCATTGTTGGAGATCACCGCTGCCACACGCCTCGGCATTGACTCAAAGAGACTTTGGATGTGTTCTTGGGGTACAGCAGACCAAGCAGCTTTCACACGTTGCCAAAGTTGATCTGGTGTGGCATCTGGGGGTATAATCTGGGTCAATCGTTGAGCAACCGTGGACCACATGTTTTCTATCGGCGAAAGATCCGGAGAGCGAGCCGGCCAGGGAAGCAATTCAATCTGGTGATTAACGAAGAACCTTTGGACAATGCGTGCCACGTGTGGTCGTGCATTATCCTGTTGAAATATGGCTGTGGCCAAGTCCTGAAGGTAAGGAAGGACAACTGGCTCCAACACCTCGGAGATGTAGCACTGGCTGTTTAAAGTACCGGCAATGCGTACTAGAGGAGTGCGAGAGTGATATCCAATACCACCCCATACCATAATACCCGGTACAGGACCAGTGTGGCAGTGCATAACGCAGCTGTTCATCATCCTCTCTCCACGGTGTTTCCAGACTCGAATCCGACCATCGTGGTGTTCCAGACAGATGCGTGATTCGTCAGTAAAGACAATTTCATTCCATTCTGCCACCCACATCCTTCTTTCATCGCACCATTGGCGTCGGAGACGTCTGTGGTTCTGCGTCAAGGGTAGACCAAGCAATGGACGTCTTGCGGACAGACCACTCTGCTGTAAACGGTGTCGAATGGTACGCGCAGACACTGAATGATGCGTTACAGACTCAATGGGCTGTGCTATGGTTTGTGATATGACTGAGCAATCCGTCACTGCCATGCGCACAATTTGCCTGTCCTCACGTGAAGGGGTGCACTGAGGTGGATGCGATCGACCACGTTGGTCCGTCGTACCCTCCTGCATCCAACGGTTACATATCCGCATTACAGTTTGGTTTCGTCCTACACGACTACCGATTTCCCAGAAAGATAATCCACAATCTCGGTAGGCCACTATCCTTCCTCTGTCGAACTCAGATACTTGATCAAAAGCTGATCGCTGTTTTCTACGAGACATAACTGATCGTTTTTTGAAAAAACCACAAGAAAAACACAATTGCCGAACTTGAAATCATCGAAATCTCTAAGCCTTTAATAGCGCTTTGAGGTGGCGCCCCAGGCGTGCGTGATGTGTGTCTGTGCTGAAATTCTAATCATTTACATATCTCACCTCCGCTAATGCATGTTGTAAATTTCCTGTTATTTGCGTGCTGCCTTCAGGGTGTTGCATTTACGGTGGCCAGCAGTGTATATGATTGTCATGAAAAGGTACTTCACAATGGTGTGAATGAAACTTTAATACAGGTAAGGAGTAAGTTTTGAATACTAAAGGCTAGACAATTTATTAAATCTATTGTGTATAATTGTAGAAGTGAAAGAAAAGCTGAAGTGAAGCATGCTGAAAGTGGCCAGCAAAATATTGCACCACTTCCTAACGATCGAATTGAAAAGTCACAACCCTTTGAAATAACTGCGGTGGACTCTGCAGGACCATTATATCTCAAAGATGGTTCAAAGGTTTATATTTCATTTTTTACATGTGCTGTTACTCGTAATGTTCATTTAGAGTTATTATCTAGTTTAAGTACTGAATGTTTTATCCAATCTTTAAGAAGATTTTTTGGTCGTAGGGGTATTGGTAGAATTATATAATCTGATAATGCTAAGGCATAGATTCCCAACCTTTTTTGAACTGGCGCCCCATTTTCTAGTGAATATTTCGATACCGCCCCCTTTTCCACTGAATGTTTCGATACCACCCCCTCCCGTTCTAGAGAAGAAATAAGATTGTATATAATACATGGCGAAAACAAGAGTTAAATTTTAAAAGAATATTCTATTACTAATAGAAAATATTTTTAATTTAATTTTTTTCTAAAGCCCCAATTTTTTTACTTGCGAATCAGAAATAGCAAATACCACAAATATATTTAAATAGGTAATATTATATGTTTTAGTCTTAGATTGGATATTGGTGCTTGATAGGATATGGTTGGATATTTGATAGGATATTGTTGTTTTGTAAATTGACAGTTTCAACCTTTAAAGAATCACACGTTAATTCCTGGTCAACATATTTAATTATGTTTCTTGGATAATATACGTAATTAAATGCAGTGGACGAAACATTTTTCCTGCTTCTCACAAAGACAACACGTGCACTACAGAAGTTAAAATCCACTATATCATTCAATTTAATGTAAGTCTGAATGTAATGTAATGTTTAGGTTTTTCATCCATTTCCCGAACTACAGAAATATGTGAATTTTCGTACATGTGATGTAGAAATGATTTAAATACAAATGATCAGTATAAGGTAAATAGTTGTAAAGTTTATATTTGTTAGTACATAATCAACGTGTGTTTTTTTTTAATCTTTTTTAGACTATATTTGGTTAATCTGCCCAAGCCTCTTCCTGACATCTCAACGCCCCCTAATTTTCTCTGAGTCTCTTAGTGCCCCCCTGAAATGCTCAAACGCACACAAGGGGGCATTATCGCCCACGTTGAGAACCTATGTGCTAAGACATTTAAAACAGCTAATAAAGAACTTAAATTTTTGTGTAAATTATGTTATGATGAAAATGTATTGAATTTTTTAGAAAAATTTCAGTTGGAGTGGAAATTTATAATCGAAGGAGCTCCATGGTGGGGAGGATTTTGGGAACGCTTAGTTAGATCTGTAAAGAATTGTTTAAAATGTGTGTTAGGTAAAACATCTCTTATGTATGAAGAGTTAAATACTGTACTCATTGAAGTTGAAGCTGCAATTAGTTCTAGGCCTTTGACTTATGTATATAATGATGTGAATGAACCTGATCCATTAACTCCATCTCATTTTACTGTTGGATCTAGATTAACCACTTTACCTTCTCCCAAATTTGCATGCAAATTCTATTAATGTTGAACTCACTAAGAAATGAAAATACAGACAATTATTGTTAGATCATTTCTGGAAACATTTTTTAAAGAATATTTGTTAGAATTAAGATCAGTAATGTTTACCAAGCAATCAAAAAATATTCCAAATCTTTAAATTGATGATGTTGTTCTTATCAGAGAGGATAATGTTAAGCGTTATAATTGGAAATTAGGTAGAATTAAAAAGTTATTTCCAGGTAGAGATGGAAAGGTAAGACACTGTGAAATTCGATTGTCAAAAGGTGTTGTAAAAGGGCCAGTTGAAAGACTGTGTAATTTAGAGGTTGAAAATACTGGATTCCCAAACTTTTTCGTCTCATAGACCCCTTGCCATGTTTTTCGGTTAGACCCCTGCTTGCGTAATATTGAGTTGTTGTTTTTTTCAATTTTATTAACTTAAATGTGTTTATGATAGCAGGTACAGAGCTATTTAATTTAAAAGATTGAAATTTCTAATTGTACTAAAGCTTAAGAAACGCATGTTAATTAATTAAAAATTTAAGTGATACTTAAAATAACTGATTAAAATACAAATGTTTATAATGATAGATATAAATCTGGCGCTTCAATAATAAATTTTCAACATTTGTCATCAATCTTGTCACGTTTAACCCAAAATTTCATCGGTTAGTAGAGTCCAGCCAACAACCGCCCTGAAACTCTTTCTCAATAGAAAAAGCAATAAAAACACTTACTCCAATACTCTGTAGTTCGAGATAAATAACAGGGATGTCTCTTTAAAGCCAAAATTGCTGACATCCGTTTCTAAACTTTACTTTAATATCTCTTTTACTTCCGATTCCAATCAGTTCCTCTTGTAATATGACTTTTTGCTTCAATGTGACCATAGGAGTTTATTGCCTTCTGTGGTAATTACCAAGTAAATACGTACTCAAACCCAGTTTCAAAATCTGAATAAATGGAATTTAAATGTTGAACGTAAGTTAAAACGTAATTTTCCTGGCAGATCCAATTGACAAACTAGGAAAATTCTCTACGTTCTACTCCTTTAGCTTAATTCTGGCAAGAAAAGCTAAAATTGTGGTCCTTAAATTTTCCTTTAATAAAATTTATGCTGCCCTATAACTGCAAATTAACCTCATTAAATTTAGTAAATAAATGTGTTAAATAGGTAAAATCTGGTTTCCTTTTGGTTAAATTTTCCTTTAAAATTAAAATCGCGATTTAGTTTAATGAGAACAACTGTCGTAGATCTCCATTTACACCTCATGGACCCCCAAATTATTTTCTTGCTGTCATGGACCCCTTGAAGGTCGTCATAGACCCCTGGGGGTCTATATAGACCACTTTGGGAATCAGTGATTTATACAGACGGTAACCGTTCGGATGCGGGTAGAGCAGGGTGTGGTATATGTAGTAACAATCCCGGGAGTGATGTCAAAATCATCTCATCAAGTAATTCTGACCACTGTTCCGTCTTCAGATCGGAACTCATTGCTATCAGTGGTGCTCTCGATCATGCTTTTAACTCTAATAAGGACAGTATCTAGATCCTGATGGACAGCAGGAGCTCCATCCAATATTTGAAGAATTGCCCAAAAATTATGTGCATCTAAAGGATACCGTTGCATGTGGGTGTGCCCAGGAACGAGACCACTGATGAGCTGGCTGTTAGGGTTTGTGATCTCTCCCTGATCCTAGTTCCTCTGTCTTGAGCCATTCTGAAATTCCTTCTCCCCACAGAGTTGAAATGAATCTGACTTGGCACTTGATGCACTTTATGCACTTGGATTGGACTTGGATGCTGACATGTAATTAAGATGGCCTTGGTTTCTAGGGTAACGTAGTGCACTTGTGTCTCAAGGCCTGGGAGGATTTTAAACAGGAATTCTTTTGTTCTCTCTCTCTCTCTCTCTCTCTTTCTCACTCAATCACTCACTCACTTTTCGGTAACCATAGACATAAAGGATCATGATGCGACGGACCTAAGAACGAACAATGCTCAGTCTGTTTACACCATATCCTGTACTCCAGCAATGTTGCTCTCATTCGTTGATGTGGAGGGACATCCACTTCGATCTTTCTACCTCAGCGTTTCTCAAACTGTGGGGTGCCCCCCCCTTGGGGGCGTGATAACCCTACAAAGGGGGCGCGAGCATTTCGAAAATAAAAGTACCAAAAAAATTAATTTACTGGAATGAATTAAAACAGAATATTTTCTGACATGATAAAAAATACACATTTGTACTGATATAATTTATATATATCATCTGGCAATATTACGTCATCTCTACTTCAAACTATCTTTGATCCTATCATCAAATAAAAAAAACATTTTGTTGGAATTGATGTAATTCCATGATGAGAGATTTTTCTAATAAGTTTTCTTTTAAATCTAAATTACTACTCTTTCAGAGAAAAAACAAAACCCAGACTCAGAGAAAAATCGTGGGATAAGATAAAAAAATTCATCACTGTCATTTAGGGAAGTTGTAAGTAATATATTTCTGTTGAGTGTTAATCCATGTGAAAGAGTTTTATGATATTTTGAAAAGCACAGATGACTGAAGGATTATTTCGTTAAGATTTATTTTTTATGAATATGCTGAAACATATAAAGCATAATAAAAAACGTTTTACACAGTTCATTTTTAGAACTAACATCCATATTTTTATATTGAATCTTTACTTTTAACCCGGTAGTGTTCGCGCGAGGCACAAAGTTATCCCAGGCTTACAAAATCGTTAATTCCAGGAAAACTGTTTATTTTTTACCAAGGACCCTGACAGTATCCTTCTATATGGCAGTCTTCAGAGGAACTAAAATGTATTTGTCACATATTTTCCCCCTCTTTTTTGAAAGTCAATCTACAAATACATCGCTTACATGTGCCTGCGTGGAATACGGAGGCATTGGGAAGCGAATCACGTAACTTTTAATCAACAGCTAATGGATTAGTTGCAAGCCATACAAACTATCAAAATAAGTGTTAATTTTTTTATATAATTTTATATATGACAAGCCCATGTGGGGTCACTGGTAATTACTAAACTGGTTCTTAATTTAGTATTGTTAAATATTAATAATAAAACACATTGTGCAGTACTGATGTATTTATAAGTGTATTATATCAGTGAAAATGTGTATTCTATTTTTTATGTCAAAATGCATTCTGTTTGTTTATTTTCAGTAAATTAATAATTTTTAATGATCTTTTGTTTTCGACTTTTCAGTACGCTCGCGCACCCCTCGTAGAGTTATCACGCCCTCCAAGGGGGGGGGCACAGTTTGAGAAACGCTGTGTTACTCTATCAACCGGATAGTGTAATTAAGAACATTCCAAAAGTGAAAAATTACCTGATGTCCACAGGCGCGATTTTAAGTTAAATCCACATGCACAGCAAATTGCAGTGATTAACGGTATTTTCTGTTTTAAGTGATGGTACAAATCCTCAGAAAGTTCATCAATCTCTCCTCTCGGCTGCATCGCAGAATGTTGCAATAAATACAACTAGAAAATTCATTTCTTCTTAGCTTTTTGTACTAAGCAAATTCGTCGATTCGTTGAAGGAATCAGGGTTGATAGATCAGGCTAAAATCACACAAAAGAAATCAATCAAGACAGGAGCGAGTCTCACAGCCAATTGGTTCCTTATCCTATTTTATGAACATATGTCTTGTAAGGCATATCAGTCAATGAGATAAGAAAGTATATGTAAAAAAAGGGGGTCTTTTGCTTTTATTGGTAAAAGGATTTAGGAGACGCACTCGCAGAGATGAATGTAAAACCATTGGTTTGCAGCAAATAGGAAAAGCACAAAGAGCAAGATGAAACATTTTTTTAAAAAGCTTCTCCAGTTGTCATATGCATAACCCTAAGGGTACGTGGAAGATTTTATGGAGCTTGAAAACAATACTCAACTAAAAAACAAAACTAAAATAATTAACAGCTTTAGCAGAGCTCTCTAAGCGCAAAGCTACCTCTGAAAAATACTATCCGAAACATTTGGGCAGTTTCTATAGCTATCTTAAATACAAAATTGGCTACCATTTTGCAGTAAATTCTATGGTAAGTAATATTGGAAAATTGTATACTTAAATTCCAGTTGTATTTGTAATTAAGATCTTAATATTGTGTGCATGGCGCATACAAAGGGAGGATCCTCGGGTCCCCCCCCCCCGAAAGACCTTGATTTTTTTGGATTGCTTGTAATTCTATGTATATAGTATGTAAAATTTAATTAACTATTTGTTGTAAAAATAAATTTGATTAATTAATACTAATTATTTAATCAATAAATAATTTCGTACTGTTTTTTGTTCTCTAAAAACGACAAAATCAAAAAAATATTTTGGACGGCGTATTGGAGCATGATACGAAAATGTGGTGTACTTTCAGCCCTGGAACCCTCTTGAAAAATTCCTGTGTGTGTGTGTGTGTGTGTACTGTTTATTTGTTCTCATTAAAATTATCTTTACCAAAGAAAAAATATTATTTAAAGGAAAGAAGTAATTCTATTATTTCTCATAACTGCCGTAGAAATTTGCTTTCTTTCAAGATAAAATAATGGAAGTATATGTGATCTGCAGGAGATAGATCAATTTCCTATAAATTTTAATATTTACCGATTTTTTAATAAAAAATAGAATATGTTAAAGAAAAAAATGCTTTAAAGGGATGGATTCTATGATTCAATTTATCTCCTGTTTATTAAAACAGGCCAATCAACTAATAGTCATATGTAAATGAAAGTTTTTCCTCCCCAGAACGAAATCAAAAGAAATCCATTTAAGTCTTTATTATTTTTTGACTTAATTCATATCATAACCTGCGGTATGTCCAGAGAAAATGTTGTAACCAATGATGACATTGAGCAAAAGGTTTAAGGCCAACTGTCTTGAGTTGCTTCGGAATTTGCAAGAAATTTTAATCACGTATTTCATTCCCATACATTGTGCGTGCGTACGTATTTCTGTGAAAAAAAGAGAAGTATAAAATTAAACTTTTTGCGGTTTCCTGATAAACTAAAACTGACTAACAACAGCTCAACAATTTGAAATCTTTATTTCTAAATTAAGCCCTCTGCAGTTTCTTGATTAACTAACCATGTAGTTATTTTAATAAGAAACTGAGGGAAGGGATTCAAATTCATCAATAGAAAAATAATATGCATAAATTTTTAAATAATCCGGAAAACTTATTGCAAAAAGTAATGGGACACTGATGTTACTTATTCAAGTTAGTCCATGCTTTTTCAAGAGGGGGCTATGTGAAGAGCTGAGATGTACCGCCTTCTTTTTTTTAAAAAAATACAGAGGGTCGTCTTAAGGCATGGGCAAACTGGGCCTCGGCCACAACGGGTTTCGATCTCGACTCAGCCTTAATAAGATCACGAATCGAATAATTTCAACTGTCAAATAATAGTTTAGATTGTATTCTCCGAAAAACTGGGAATTTCGGATGATATGTCAACCAGCTACATGAGATGACCATCGTTCATATACAGGTCTAGGCCATAGATTCCCAACCCTTTTTGAACTGGCTCTCCCTTTTCTAGTGAATATTTCAATACCTTTCCCTCGCACTCTAGAGAAATAAGAGTGTATATAACTCATGGTGAAAACAAGCGTTAAAATTTTTGTTAAATATTCTATTACTAATGGAATATATTTTTTAATTCTTTTAAGCTCAATTTTTTTTACTTCCGAATCTGAAATAGCTATTGCCACAAATATATTTAAATGTGTAATATTATATATTTTAGTCACAGGTAGAGGATACTGTTGGAATTGAAACGCTACTGAATTTTTTCATTTAAGAGTGGAATAAAAGTGTTTTAGCTTAATTGTTATAAAGACAGGCAGGGGTTTTGATGATACGAAGTAATTCATAATAAACTATTGCTTTCAAAAGAAATATAAATTGGCAAATTCAGACTTTAAATAATCGCACGTTAATTCCTAGTTAACATTTAATTATGTTTCTTGGATAATATACATAAGGAAATGAAGTGGACGAAACATTTATCCTCCTGCTCACAGACAAAGACAACACTAGAAATGATTTAAATACATGTAATCAACATAAGATAAACAATATTAAAGTTTACTTTTACTAGTACACAATCAGCGTGTTTTTTCAGTCTATTTTAGACTGTATTTAGTTAATCTGCCCAAACCTCTCCGTGCCATCTCAATGCCCCTTAATTTTCTCTGGGTCTTTTACTGCCCCCCATGAAAGCCTCAAACGCCCACAAGGGGACGTTATCGTCCACATTGAGAATCTATGGTCTAGGCCTATCATGATACACCATCATTGTTCGTTCATTCAGTCAAAAGGCGGCAGTCGGTCCAGCAGGCTCACGCGATTGTAAGTCATGCACATTTATTTGTTTCAGGTTATTGTTTATACGAGTATTTGACAATGTATGCTATTTACTGTCTTCTTTTAAGATCATTGGTGGGGGCCTGTAGTTGGTGGGGCCTCCCTGCCAACAACCATTGGGTCTATTATATAGATTCAATTAGGATATAATCATTTCACTATTTTCGGGATTGAACAAATTGCTACTTTGTTTTCAAATATGACTTTACATTTCTTGATGTCCTGGACCCTTGTGCAAAAGCAGGCCTCACTTTTAACTTTTTTTGAGTAGACAGTACAAATACTCCTACTCCTACGTTGTCAAATACTCCTACAAATGGTAACCCGTAACAAATAAATGTGTATGAATCATACCTCACAAACCCAGGCATAAACCGACTTGACAGACCTCCTTTCCACGAAATGAATAATGATAGTATGTGGTCTAAGTCTAAACAGGAGCGGCTCTAAGGCAGGACAAACCGGACCCCTGTCCGGGGCGGAAAACTTTAAGGGTGGCATTTGGATTGAATTTGGATAATATTTTTTTCTGTTACAAAAAAAACTTGATAAATTTTCTGAAATGTTATTGGGTGTGTGAATTTGGTGTTTCATTTAACGTATCTTATTTCTTTATTTTGTACTGTATATGTTTAATGTCAGTTTTTTATTACATTGAAACTTGAAGGGTTCGAGGAGGGAGTATGTTAAATCATGAAATTTGATATGCTTACACATCTTTCACTAGTAACTTTCTCCCCATCCAGGAGTGGGGTAATAACGGACATTCCTTTCACCCATACGGTGTTCGATGTCAGCTATCCAAAAGGGGACACGGGTAGTAGAGCCACACAGGAGACGTTTCATTTTAGTCTAGAGTGTAGTTACTATAAGTTAATATAAACGTGATCATCCTATCAGTAGACTATTTTTCGAAGAAATTGGCGTGCTGAAATGGACGATTTCTTCTCTTACATTTTACTCATTTGGAATAATATATAGCAGGTAATTATGTCCTTAATTTCAAATTATTTAGTATTTTTGTATTACACTGGTCAACATGATTTTTGTCTCATGAGTACCATAGTTGTACTTAATGCAGTTTTTTTATTGTGTTTTCAAATATGTACTCGGAATTTCTCCATCGCCCACAGTTTTTTTTTAAATTTTAATTTCAATTAATGTATTTAAATATATTTTTTAATAAACGATCATTTGTCCATTGTAAAATAAAAACTCCTAGAGCATTGTAAATGTGATGGAACCACATGAGCTAACTCAAATGGTATCATTGCTACTGTTGTGCAAGTTCAGACATGTACAGACACTTTGGCACCAGACACAACAGACAGGCACAGGCATGATCTAGACTAGCTTGCATACATTAGAACGATGTCAGTTGTGAGATAGTAGTGAACCAGTAAACATGCAATTGTGCTTTGTGTCTGGATTATTGTATGTTACGTATTTATAAATTTATTTCTTTTAATTTGTTGTTAGTTATAAAATGCATAGAGCTTGTTTAAATCATCATAACAACTTATGTTATATATGTGGTGAAGTGACGCTCAAGTCCCAAAGGCAAAACCTTACTCCATTAGTAAAAAAGTGTTATGAACTTTATTTTGTGTGTAAAGTGGGGGACCAAACAAGGACCTGGACCCCACATATCTAATGTTTTTCGTGTAGTAGGCTTCTCACTGCATGGAAGAATGGCCCACGCCAGATGACATTTGCTATCCTATGATTTGGAGGGAATCCAAAGATCACTCCTCTGACTGTTATTTCTGCTTAACAAACATTAAAGGGATTACGTCAAAATCAAAACATATACAGAGGTATACCCTGACTTGCAATCTGCAATGAGACCAGTTCCACACAGCGAAGAATTGCCCATTCCAAAACCTCCAGAACATGTGACATTGGATGAAGAGAGCTCAGATTCTGATAGAAGTAAGGAAGAAGAAGAAACAGTTTTTGGTGATACAACTTTTGAACCAAGCTGTTCATCTGAACCCATTTATTGACTCAAGAAGATCTTAACGATCTCATACAAGAGTTAGTTATCCGAAAAACAGCCTGAAATGCTTGGTTCTCGGCTAAAAGAATGGAATCTTCTTCAAAAGAATATAAAGATATGTGTATTTATCGTAATCGTCATTCTCAACGTAAAGATTATTTTTCTGAAGAAAATGGCTTAGTGTTTTGTAATGACATTTCTTCTCTTATGGGGAGACATTTGGTATTGAACATAACCCTATAGAATGGCGCTTGTTCATTGATTCCTCCAAAGCAAGTTTAAAAGCAGTGCTTCTGCATAATGGAAATAAATTCCCATCAATACCTGTGGCTCACTCTGCTAGTATGAAAGAAACATATGAAAACTTTCAATTTATATTGGTAAAGCTTCAATATGCAGTGTATGAATGGAATATTTGTGGTGATTGGAAGGTAATTACACTTATTCTTGGTCTGCAGCTTGGTTAAACAAGGTAATGTTGTTTTTTGCGTCTTTGGGATAGTAGGGACAGAAAAAACCATTACATCAGAAAAGAAGGGCCTAAACGTGAGTCATTCATTCCTAGACAGAAATATGTGAAACATGATGCATTGTGCAATCCTAAAAATGTGTATCTACCTCCGTTACATATCAAAATAGGATTAATGAAGAATTTCGTGAAATCCATCGGCAATACTCTTGGTTTCATGTACTTAAAACAGAAGTTTCCTAAAAGTAGTGAAGCAAAAATTAAAGAAGGATATTTGTGGGTCCACAAATACGATCACTAATGCATGATGAGAAGTTTGAGGAACTATTAAATCCACTGGAGAAAGCAGCTTGGCAAGCATTCAAAAATGTAACTCACAGTTTTTTGGGAAATCTAAAGGCGGAAATTACCGTGATATTGTTCATGATCTTATAACATCTTATAAAAATTTGGGCTGTAATAAGTCCTTAAAAATACACTTCCTGCACTCGTAGTTAGATTTCTTCCCGGAAAATCTTGGTGCAGGGAGCGATAAGCACGGGGAACGCTTTCATAAGGAGATTTCAGTGATAGAAAAGAGATATCTAGGCAAATGGAATGCTAATATGCTGGTCAATTATTGATGGACCATCAAGAGGATACTCAACAGGCGAAATATAGAAGAAAATCGAGATTTCTTAATTTCTAGGTGAGTCCTAATGTTCGAATATTGTGTGCTTAAGAATGTAGAAAATATTAAAGTGCTTCAAATTATAAATGCCTGTCTCTCGAAAACCTTGCGTGATGAAGAAAAATCGATATCATATTTGAATTCAGGAGAAGAAATGCTATCAGAATCACATATTTTTCTTTCTGAGACAAAAAAAAAATGTTTCTTTTTTGTTGCCCAGTGTTATTAAAGATTTATTGGTGTGTATCTTCTTTAATTATAATTTTTTGCTTTGGAGAGAGAAGCGGGGGCAGTATTTTGCATTTTTGTCCGGGGCGGCAAAACTGCTAGAGCCGGCCCTGGTCTAAATAAAAACGCGACGTAATAGTGTTGCCAGTTGGTACGAAGCTCGAAATTCCAGTCATTTCAAAAATAATCTCCGGGAATAATGTTTGACGAATAATATTATTCGGACCATGATATTGAGACCGAGTCGAGTACGAGAAGTGACCCTGGAACCGGGCTCAGTTGTCTCATGCGTTAAAACTATCACTGTTGTTTGATTATTCTATTTATTCCAATTCTGGCTTTACTTTTGAAAAACCCCTCGAATCATTCTTAAACATTTAATAAATGAAAGAACTGTTTCAGTTCGAATACACACATTGTCCTTTGGATTGGATGTCTAGTAACCCCGGAGCAACTCGACTGATTCAGAACCTAGTAAATTTACCTTCACGAATTAATCTCGATCAATTAGTTCGATATTTGCATGTTCAGGGTGAATTCTAACACAAAAAGTCTTTTAGCATCGTCTTCAAAGCAACAGGCTTCCTAAAGTATTTACTTCAGCAGATTTTCCATAGGGAAAAAAATTAATAGTTTCATTTATAGACAAATAGAGGAAATGCAAGAATATTTGTAGTGTTGATTGTTTTTAAAGATAGTTAGATCATATCATGTCATGAGCTTGATTTTTTTATCGATATTAAATCCTGTTTAAAATTGGAAAAGAAGAAGACACGGGATAATACATTTGATTTTATCAAATCAAATATTCAATGAATCAGCTTTTTCTTAGAAAGATAGCTAATCTTATTAAGTGTTTCTATGTTACGTCGCATTATCATCTTTCCTTTGTGAAAAATGATTCATCCAGAAATTAATCAACAGAAATTTCATTTTCTTAGAAACGTTTTCTCAGTCTAAGAATATTTGTGATGAAGTTTATTTTTCTGAATTAAGAATTGAAGCCTCTTTTAAATACAGGGATTTTCTAAGTCATCGTGCTGATAATTCTTCAATTTTGATATCCATATTTGATTTTTTAATTCGTAAACCTCAAATTAATGTAACAATCAATGAACAAAAATAAAAATCAAATAATTTAATCTTAAGTTATAAAACACTTACGAGAATGAGGCGAATTTTTATTTACTTCTTTTCTTTTTTGTAAATGTGAAAATTAATTGTGTCCCCTGAAAAATTTCTTTCAAAGTTTCGAGTAGATTCAAATGAAACATTTATAAAGCTGATATTTCGTTAGTAAAAAGAAAAAGCAACAGTATTTGTTTCACAGCGGATTAAGTTTTATTTAATATCAGCAACATTATGAATGAGGAGATGTTTCCTATGAAACGTTTTGGTTGTTCTCTCATTGAAAATTTCTTTCTCTTATTACTACCCATTTAAAAAATATGCCTCGACATTTTCCGCTACATTTCCAAGAGATGACCAAAACTTTTGTCACCTCATAATTGTTTAACGATATACAAAATAATAATATTATACATGCAATTTGCAACATAAAAAAATGACTCACAAAGAAAGAGTTATTTAAATGGGTTGAAACTGCTTATGGATATGCATTATAGAATATGCACTGCTGGCCACACAAAATGCAACACCAAGAAGACCAGAGATATCACAGCAAAATTTATTTGGCAGATAACATAGTGAACAAAGATCAAACGATTAAAATTACAGCCTTTGTGACGTGTGGATGATGAAAAATCAGCAGTTAGTGTAGCCATCATTGTTGACTATAACCACTGCCACACGTCTCGGCACAGAATCAAAGATGCTTTGGATGTATCTTTGGGGGTACAGAAGTCAAAATTGGCTTCCACATATTGCCAAGTTGATCTGGTGTAGCTGCGGCTGATGTATCCCGGGCCAGTCTTTGTGCAAGCATGGACCATACGTTTTCGATTGGCTATAGATCGGGAGAACAAGCAGCCAAGAAAGCAATTCAATCTGATGGGTAAAGAAGTCTTGGACATTGCGAACTACGTGTGATCAAGCATTATGCTCTGTTGTAATAAGACTGATGTAAGTGCTGAATGTATGGGAGGGCCATGGACCCCAACATCTCAGAAATGTAGCGCTGGCTATTCAGTGTACCGGCAATGCGTACTTGAGGGGTGTGCGCAAGTAAAATCCAATACCCCCCCCCCAAAAAAACAATGATACCGGCTTGCAAAACCAGTGTGGCGATGCCTAACGCAACTATTAGTGCGAATGGGCTGTAATTAATTAAATGCGAGTTTAAGACATAATCATTTATTGCGACTGCTTTATGCAGTGGTTCCCTTGCAAGAGAGTGTGCAAGTGTGGTGTGCAGTGGGGTGACGATCGCAGCGCAGCATCCCGGCCCCCGTTGAAATAACATTGCAAAAAACAATTAATGTTACATAAATCATACCAAAAATACAAATAATGAAAATAAAAAAATATGATCAATATGAAAGATTGCATTTATACATAAACAATTATATGAATAAAAATATTAATACGTACATTTTTTAATGATCAATATACATTTAAACACTTAGTAATAACATATTTTGAATTCCTCTTTTAAAGATACCTTGAGGAGTTTTAACAATAACAACTCTAACTTTTCCATCTGAACCATTAACTATCTCTAGAATTCTTCCATGGTCCATTTACATGGTGGAAGATTTCATCCTTTAAAATAACCATTGAATTGGGAGTTACATTTCCTTTTCAAATTGCCTTTTATGTCTGGCTGTAAATTATTAAGATAATCTAACTCATTTGCGCCATATAAATTGAACAAGTTTTGTTAACTTTTGCCACTGAGATAAGTGATTGTCTGCTTTATCTGTCAAGTCTGGCTCAGGTAAACTTTGAAGAGGTCTACCTATAAGAAAGTGTCCTGGGTGAGAACTGTAAATCGTTAGGATCAGAGACATGGAGTAAGAGGACGACTATTTAAATACTTTCTATTTGAGTTGTAATTGTAATAAATTGTTCAAATGTTAGACGTGTTCGCCTACTGTTCTTTTAAATGATGTTAAAAGATTTGACACCTGCTTCCAAAGCCCTCCAAAATTAGGTGCTCTAGAGAGAATAAATTTCCAATTAATTTCTTCATTAGTCAAATAATTGGCAAGGGTATCTGGTGGATTTTTTATAAAATTATATAGGCGTTACTCTCTACTTGCACCTATGAAATTTGTTGCATTATCAGTACAAATTGAAGTACTTTCCCTCTCCTACTGAAAAATCGTTTGAGAGTTGCAATCATAGCTTCTGTGGTTAGTTCTGTGACAACCTCTATATGAATAGCCTTTGTAATAAAGCAAATGAAAATTGCAACATAACATTTGTGATAATTACCTTTTCGTTGGCCTTATATTTAATATAAAATGGGCCTGTGAAATCTGTGCCTACATGAGTACAAGGAGAACTTGGAGTAATTCTTTCTCTAGGCAAATTTCCCATTATTTGTTCTAATTTTTAGGTTTGTTTTTGAAACAAACAACACAATTTTGAACAATTGTCTGGCAGGTTTCTGCCACCTAATGGCCAGAACTCTTTGTCTGACTAGATAAAGTAAAGTTTGAGCACCTACGTGTAATTTTTCAAATGAAA
>BMAO01032871.1:0-17706 GCA_019973975.1 Trichonephila clavata
CAGCCCATTGAAGCATTATCAACATTCCGTTTATTTATAAAAAAATTGTGATTGTTTAATGAAGTTTCATCCTCATCTTTATTAATTAAACTGGTAGATTCACAGTCATCTTCCCATTATATCCCAGACATGCTAGATTAGAGAGAGATATGGCAATCTGGCTAACCACAGAAGTGTTTGAGAAGCTGTAAGACAGTTCCCAGCAACAGGTGCCGTATGTGGTAAGGCATTATCTTGCTGAAAAATAAGGCCAAGGTACTGCAAAAAGAACGGTAGCAAAACCGTTCTCAAAATATCGTCGACGTACCGTTGTGGTTTAAGTGCCCCAAATGATGACAAAAGGGGTCCAGCAGTCAAGAAAAAGGCACTCTATTCCATAACTCCTGGTTGAAAGTTTGTGTGGCGTGTAATAGTTAAAACAGGATCGGCACGCTGCCCTGGGTGTCTCCAGACATGTCTTCGATGTTCGCTAAGACACAATTGGGGAAGCGAAATCGTCGCTAAACACTATATGTTCTCAGTCAGCATGATTCCAACCTGATCGAGGCAAGCACTACTGTAATCTGGCTCGATAGAATGCAGGTGGGAGGGGAAGGTGGCGTAGCGGTCAGTACGAGCATAAATTTCACACTATCGGCCGTCTGAGAATGGTCAGGGGGGACACTCGTGTCTGGGTCACACGTGTGATGGTTAATAACGATGAATCAGGCGCTTTGACAGCTGATCTGACAATCAATCTGTCCTCCCGATCTCTTGTGGTCCTAGGATGACCGCTACCATCATGATGCTGAAATCTGCCATTGTCCATCCATTCTTACCAGCATCTTCTGAAGGCCACATCGCTTCGACCCACATGGCAAGCGATTCTCCGATTTGCCCAACCTGCCTCTTTTAATCCAAAGATACGACTTTTTTCAAAACCTGAAAGTTGCTCGTAATGAGCTCGAATACTGCGGCGAGGCATTTTTTCAGTCTTTGAAAGGTATCCTAAATCGCAATGCAACAGAAATTACAATTGTTCAATTGTTTATAAGTTTTGAGAATAAGCTGAGTAGTAGTTCGCCTTAATGGATCTTGATTTCATTATTAGGTATTTGGTTGTTAGTATAGTTAGAGAAAAAGGCTAATTGCAAGAAATTATAAAATTCCTTCTGAGCATACTATATTTTTACGGGGTTCTTTTTTTTGTATACTAACATTTTTCGCCCCAAACTTTAAAAATATCTCAAATATATTCATTTTAATATCACATTTTATTAAAAGAATTAATCTGTTTACATAGAAATGTAATCAAAAATATTGTGTAAAGTCTATTACAGAGAGAGATTCAATTGCAATAAGAATTTTATTTTTCTTTTCCCTCAAAATGTAAGCAAACGTCGGAGTTTAAATATGAAGCGTTTAAATATGAGCATACGAAAAAAGTTTTTCAAATACTTAATCATATTTCTTATAAAATATGAGCACAATTAATTATGCTTGTGAAATAAGTTTTAGGTCATATTTAATTTTGATTCCATTTTTCACTATTGTTGAAGATGGTTCTGAAAATGATTATTGCCAATGATAAGCTTTCACACTTTTCCACTTTTCAAGTTTCACTTTTTCCGAAGAAAAAATTTATATTTCAATTTCTTAACCGCGATATTCAGAGCAACATTTTTACTGTCTTTACTCATTAAAAGTAAAAAGAGTTTGCAGTCTTAATTATTGTCATAATTTATGTAATTATGTACTGCGAAATCATAATGTTTGACCGTTTTTAATGCTCGAGTTTAAAAGTATAAAATTTACGTATTATTTCTACCGTTATTTATTGTTAGGTTACATGTAATATCATGATAGAAATATAAGGTTTTAATAAGTCTGCGTGTCACAATATTTTTACAAAGAAGCAAAGTAAAATATTTTTAAAACAATATAAATGCAAACCCAAATTAAATTGATAAATACTTTAAAATGAATTTAAATAAAAAAAATTATTACATTTAAATTATTACTTTTAAGCATTTAAATTTGCTTATACGAATTATCTTAAAAGCTTTCTGGAATTAAAATGGCTATTATATTTATACACATCTTAAATGATGCGAGAAAAGCAAAGCGATTTCAAATGATATAGTTGAAAACTAAAAGTTCAATTTACAAATCGTTTCCATTAAAAAATATTTGCTGAAGAAAAATAAAAATACCAAAAAGTTTTATTTTGCCTCAGATTATACTAAATTTTACATTTATCATCGTTTTATCTATCGTTTTTCACTCGATATGAGTTCTAGAAATAGTACGAATTCATATTTATAATTCTACGAGTAATTCGAAGTGCAAACGGGAATCGATTTTCAAATCATCTTCGAACCAAAATAAAGTCGAGTAATTATTCTTCCTTCCCATTAGATAAATGATGATTTTAAAATTTGATAGTTGTGGCCCCCGAAAATATTCTTTCTTCTAATGGCCGGTCGTAAAAGAGGAATAAACTGTTTTCTCATTTTGAAGCAAAATGGTTCCCACCCTGATGGCTATTTCGCGTGACTTCGGGTCAGACACGAAAAAATGGCTTTGCTGCTGCTGAGTTTAGGTTCTGGACAGAAAATACAGTCAGATTTATGATCTTTATTAAATAAAGACTTTATAACAAGTTTAGGGGAATTATTTTTAATGTTTTATATAAAATTGTTGTGTTTCTAAATTATGCCGTAATTTTTTTTTCGAAGAAAATGTAGTTTTGAAAGTTTGTTTCAGACGCTTTTTTATGTTGGTGTTTTCTAAAGAAAATCAGGTTTTCTGTATGTATAGAAAAATATGTTTTTCTTTTAATAACTTTTGTGTTAAATGTCTTCCTAATTACTGGGTAATTGTTCTTTAAGACAAATTTAATGTACTTATGTTAGCAGTGCATATAGAATTACATATTATAATTTAACGTTAAATTGATACATATTTCAAAAATTATAAATAAATACAGTTAAAACTAAAGAGTATAAGCTGAACAAAAAACCAATATCAGATAAATTTAGTTTATATATAACATATTTCATGGGTATAAATTGGTGAAGATGCCATAGAAATAATTATACATTTTGATAAACGTATAATTTAAATGGATGAAATAAAAGAAAATATAAACGAAAAATATTTGCGCAAAAAACAATTTCAGTGATAGCTTTCATTAGTTTTGCAAAAAAATTGGGGTTTTTTCGTATAATCTATTTTAAAAGAGTAAACTTTTTTATTGACCTTTTTTACATTGAGAATGTAAAGCGCTCGTAGTGCTTCAGCGTATCCATAGACTCCAACGAGAGATGAGTCGAGTCGAGCAGGCTAATAAACAACAGTCCATTCATTAACAGAGTGAGACCCTTTCTTTGAGTATTTAACTGAGCTATCATAAATAAATACTTTTTGACTTCTTACCTTCATTTTGATTGGATTTAGAAACTTCCACAAGGCTTGAAGTACTCACTGAGACGTGTGGTACTAGCCAACGCCTGCTTTCTCACTTAGTTTTACCAAAGAAAAGATCTATTGGACTCTCATATAGCGAAATGCATCACAAGTTGGATTAATGAATAGGAATTAAAATATTTGTCTTGGGATTCGTAAATCACCAGACCTTCATATTATTGGGTGTTCATAGGATTAACTTATCAAGCAAAGGGCGACATCTGAATTCTACGTTGTTAAATATTCATTGTATATTATACAGGGTGGCTAAGATAAATAAGGCCCGGTATGATTACCGAAAAGTAAATTACTGATATATTACAATTTATTTTTAAAATAAACAAATACGGGATTGTAGCGTCTGGCTGCTGATGGTGGTAGTATATTGAGTGTGTTTGGCGATATTTTTTGCATAACGTAAAGATAATTTTTGTTTTGTTTTGTGAACGCAGCGGACTCAATTTGGTTTGGTTGTATTGAGAATAGAAATCATTCTGTTGGTTTTAATGTAGCCTATAGCGTTGAGAAGTATTGAAGAAAATACTAGAAGAGAAGATATTACAGGAATTATTATGAATAAAACAACATATTAAACATTCAATAGTTCACAGAATTCAAATAACTTTAGTTAAATGTCACGTACAGGTTTGACTGCAGGCCTCTTTTAGCTTGGCCACCCTGCATTTCTAAGTGAAAAATAAAAACCGTATATTTTGCATTATTTTGTTATCCTGAAAATACAAAATATTTAAGGCATGTATATAGATGCATAAATAAAAAGTTAAAAAATAAATACAGGATTCTGAGATTGAAGCTCATAAAAATTTGTTCAATTTAGGCTTTTTTTTTAATCCCACATAACCAAATATAATCATTCGTGAAAAACCTTTGTAGGCTTTTAATATTACAAATTAATTATAAAAATCATACATTTTGTAAGATATGAAATACATTTCTCTTTAAAGTCCTTTGAAGAACGTCTATGTTATTTCTCATCAAGTTCCAATTTCTTTTTAAAAATAAACACAATTCTTCTTATCTTAACAAATCATCATTTCGTGGTTTGGTTATCACAACTTAAAAACATCTAATGTTAAAGATTAGTACCCAAATTCAGAATATTTCTCAGATATAAAGAACTCAAACATTAATAATATATTCTAGCTTCGCTATCCTGTAGGGAATCACTTATTTTATTATATTACTCATTTTTATCCTAGTTGACACATTTTTTCTTTAATAAAATGTGTTTCGCATATTTTCCCCAATAACGTGATGCGAAATGAGCTATCCCTTTCATGTTAAAACAAAAAAACTAATTATTCATGAAATATTTTGAAATTTTAAAAACTCCATATTACAACCAAATGCATGATTTGCAATGTCACAAAATCTTATTAAAAAAATGAGGCTTTTTTTTTTTTGTTTAAAAATTGCTTCGCGTTAAGTTGACGCTCTCGTACACATGACGAAAACAATTTTAATAAGATAGAATGTAATGATTATTTCAAATCGCATCTATTTGACAGAATAATAGCAAAATCAATATTTAATACAATTCTGTAAGCAATAATGTTTCTAGGCACAAATCTCTAAAAATTTCTAAATTAAAACTTTAAATGTATAAGGTCTGCCAAAATGAAAAGTAGACAAGTTGAAAATAAAAGAATATCTTTATCGGAATTTAAAACAAATTACCTTGGGCGTTGTAACACAGGTCCCATTGTTTCGACTGTAGGTCTATATCTTCGCTGTAGGAAGAATGTGGTTGATTCTCGAGGAAGTCCTGCATCGCTTCCTTCACCTCATCGTCCGAATGGAAACGTAATGCTCTCTTCTGTGGAAAAAAGTGTGGAAAGTGTCAGGGAAATAAATCTGAATTGCACGGTGGGTGTTCCAACACTTTTCAATGAAATTTTTTGAGGTTGTTTGTTTCGGCATTGTCATGAAGATCTGGTGTCGTTTGCCACAATTCACGAAAACTTTTGCACCAATTGTTCGAACTAAGCAGTACTCGCTACAGACTGACCCCATTCGCTGATAATTGTCCGCATTCAGCTCACCTTCCGCAATTAAAAACCATACTACCATGCATTGCTCCGATATGGAAGCATCCATAAATAGCACGACTTTACTTTTGATCTTTTTCCTCTACAGAGAACATTTTACATCATTGCACGTGGTATGAGGTACACACCTCCTACCGCCCTTTATATTCATGTTTGGTAGGGCTGCTATAGATGTAATCATTTTGACACAATTGCACCTGACCGCTTTTCATTTGGGCAACCCTTATAAAAACAATAAATACGTATAACTCTAATAATGAAAACAAATTGTTTTGACATTTAAAACTTAGAGAAGAGACTTTAAATCAACATAATGTGTATGAATATAAAATTTTTATTGGAAGTGCTGCAAATGAATTGTAGTACATGCATCAAAACTGTTGAATAATTGATAAAAATTAATAACTATTTGACAAGAGAGAAATATTTCTCAGTATTTTGTTTTTAGTGTGAATTTTTAAATAAATCAAAATTATTTTTTTAACTATGATGTCTGTAATATTGAAGTCGGTATTTAATATGTACAACAAAATATAATTTTAGTACGAAAATTTTGAAAAAAAAAATATGTTTTAAAACACAAATATTTATTTGAAAAACGCAGAAAATTTTGTAAGTCATTTCAGAATGAAAATTATCTGTATGAGTAGTCATAATAAAAAAAAAGTTCTCTAGAAAAGGAAAATGATAGTACTTAGCTTTCATGTGGTAAATTTTATGACTCATTTTTCTGTCATCTATTTGCATTTCATATTACAGTTGAATCTCGCTAATTCAAACCTTCTATAATACGAACCTCTCACTAATTCGAAGCATATGCTCAGCCTCTAGAAAAACTCTTGATATTTCGAACAAAACAAATGCGTTTGGGTATACTCAATATTTCGAAGTAAAATCTGTAGCCAGCCATGCGATAATTCGAAGTGACCTAATAAAACTTCGACAATTTAAACACTCACTATCGCGTAGATTCCTGTAGTAAACAAGTTGGGACTTACATGTTTTGTGTTGCACTGTCTCTGCTTGTGTCCCGTGTAACATAGTCCCTTTGATGACCATCGGAGCTGACTCCGAGAACTCTAATAGAAGCTTAAGTGACACTAAACAAACTACGCAACTTTTCCTTCAAAATCATGTTGATGGGAAAGTTTTTCAAGCTTCACTTATTCAAGAAAAATCTATTAATAAAATTAGATTGAATGCCATAAAACAAAAAGGATAACAGATTTTTTCGTCAAAAAATTAATATGTACAGTATGTATTCTTTTAATAGTTGTTTTTAATACATATATACATTTTTTAATACAGCACTTTTAACTTCTGTTTAATATTTATACTGTATAATATGTACTTTTAAAAAATACATTAAAATAATTTTATACATATGTACAATTGTTGTTTTATAATATAGTTTCAAATTTAAATGTGTTAGAAAAAAATTTTCTTCGTGTATTTTGGGAATTTTTTCCTACCCTCTTGATAATTCGAAGTTTTTCATTGGTCCCTTGAACTTCAGATTAACGAGAGTCAACTGTATATCCAGAAATTTATTCGGAATGTCATAAAATTATGGTAATCCACTTCCGATTTAAATTTCCTTCCTATGAATCATATGCTAAATATTTATTTAAAAGTATTATACAATTAAATAAAACAGGAATTATGTATTTGAATTTTGATATTTTTTTTACGAAATTGATTGCAAATAAAATCAAATTCAATACATCCGTTAATACGTTTTGCACTATAAAATATCTATGGAATATATTTTTGCTTTCCGAAAAAAAAATACTTTATTAAAAAGGCAATTATGAATATTAGATATGAATTTTCAAAACATTTATCATTGATCTCAATTTTGAAAGCACCGTATATATTACTTGCTGATTCTATGTAAGAATTCTTAGCCAAAAAGAAGTATTTATATTTTATTTCAACTGCTTTTAAATTATCTTAAAATATATTACTGAAACAAATACCCTTCAAAGATATTTGCTTAACTTCTCTTTAACGATAAATGATGCCAATTATGCATGATAAATGATGTAGTATTATTTAATCTTCGATATTTAAATTTTTATGGTTTTGCATCGGAATATTGAATATAAACTCTGATATTTAAAATTATCCAGACTGAATTCATTAGATTTTTATAAAATATTACTTACTAGATTTCATTTTTCACTAAAAGGGAAACTTTCAAATGTATCATTAAATTCTTCACCTAAAAACCTTTTATTTTTGCGTTCTTTCCGTATAACGTGCACCGCCGTATAACGCTCACCTATACTTTCAAGCTGCATTTTTTTATTTCTTGATATATTCGCTATATAACGTGCACCCCCTTTTTTAAGAAAAACCCTGGCATATGCGTGTGCAATTCTCTTTTGTTTTGAAGTCATTTATTCGAGGTATTATTCTAAGCTTAAAAACTTGTATACTTTTAGAGCTAGTTCATAAGGAATGTCATTTATTTTAAATAAAAAGTATTTTAATGTATTAGAAGTCTAATTTTTTCTATGCACCTTTTTTTAAAATTTTTAAAGCTCTCATTTTTATACCTGGCAAAAGTTTTAACGAGCACCCGTAAGTTTCGATCTTATTTTTTATGTTAAAGGTGCACGTTTTACGTCGGATTTTATGATAATTAAAACATTTTTTAACTAAAAATCTCACACACTTTTTTTTTCTTTCAATTCCTTATTTATAAAATAATTTTTAACATGGACGAATTCGTTCCCAAAATATTCATGTTAATATTTTAGATTTAAAATTCCTGTTTATATTGGGTTTAGAGAAAAGTATTTGAAAATGTTTTCAAACAATTGCTAGTTTTAACACAAAACTTGTGGTCTGATAGTTTTTACTCTACGCATGAATGGACAACCACGAGAAATTAACTTCCCCATAAATGGTATAAATTATTAGAGCTAATATACTTATTTTAATAAGTATTTACTCTAATACTTTTTTAATCTAATTTTTGGTACTTTTCCGTTTTGCAGGCGCAAATCTCACCAAGCAGGTATTATTGATGACAATACACATAAAAAAAATGTTATAAATGTTAGTTTGCTTTGGTTTTTCATCTGTTTTTGATGTATGATGAAAAAAGATGCTACTGATAAGAAAAGACCACGACTCGTTTTGAAAATGGGGTGGTAAAAGGTTAGTAGCATGAATATTCCTTTTGGCGTCGATTGTATCATTTTTGGCGACTTATCCCTTGCTCCGGCGAAACGAAAAAGTACCCAATTTTTATATAAATTCAATGAAACATGTTATTAAATGATAATCAAGGATTTCGAAATTCGCGGAAAATACCCTTCTCAAGGGATGCATAGTTTGGTTGTTAAATAATTTGACTAAAAGTTTAATTATATTACCTTCAATTCTTTTTCATATTTACACAATTGCATATTTCTTTTTATTATCTGAAATAAAGATAAAATTCTTAAGAGCATTAAAATTGAAACTCTTTAAAGAAAAAATCTTGTATATTTTGCGTATTTCCGCTGCTCACTACGTATATTCACAATATTTTAACATTTTTAAATTAGTAAAATCTCCATTAATAAAGAACCTTACAAAAAATAGTTAAATGCGTAGAATATTTCAATTTTATTAAAGTCTCAGTCTTCTCTTGTATAGAAAGAATTCATATTGTTTAGAAAAGTCACTAAATAACTGCATCATTATTTTGAGCCACGATTTGGTAACAATGATAATGCAGGGGGGTAAAAGTCACATTCAGTAGATTTTCACATCATGCAAATAGAAGTTTGTAAAGTCTTCATTTTTACACGCGCAGTGCTAGTAGTGAATCTAGAAAAAATATGACAATTTAACTATAACATAGTATTCTGCCAAACAACTACCTCTCCTTCACCTTTAAATGTATAGAAGGTTAAGAAAATTATATTTTAGGTTAAGTATTTCTCTTCAGAGACAATTTTTATAGTGAGAAAAAAATGACCGGTTTTTTGTGTTTATTTTGATGTTTTCATTTCGTATTGATAGGAATTCGAAAAGAAAATGAAGGGGGGGGATATTACTAAAAAAGCCCATGACATCCTCATTTGTAGCCACTGAGCATTAATAATACGTAATGTATAAATGAAATTATTTCGTAAATTCCGGATTTACCATTCTTCGTATTTCTCACAAATCTAACGAGTTCGTCTTGCGCAATAAAATTAGTAAAAACACCACCTAGAATGATAATTGTTCACATAGGTGCATACTTTTAAATTTCTTATAAAATAAAAAAATAGGTGGATATTTATTTTTTAAATATCTATAAATTGTTGAAACCGAGTATATTTAATACAGATCTGGTATATTACTTTTATCAAACAATAATTATTTGTTGAAGTAATCCAAATACTACAGGTAAAATACTACTTAACATTATTTTTTTATTCTCAAGTACACAATGTAAACATTGTTATCAGTGCAACCAAATAAAAAGATTTGTATTTTTCTTGTTAAAAGATCTGATTTCTGATAGTGAATAATTTACTAACAATTTTTTGTTATTTTTATTGCTGGTAGTAAATATTTAATCATAAAAAAATATATGTCCACATATTTGGCCATGGCTATCAAGAGATTAATATAGTCCCTTGCCAATAAAATAGAGTCAAAGAAGAGTTATCTAATTATTGCAATTTAATTAAGATAATTTTCATGTATTAATTGAGGAAGAAATTAGCTTAGTTTTCCTGATAGAAACTTCAGGTACTTTGTGAGGTTAGCATAACATTTACTTTTCACTAATGTTTTATAACATGTAGGCATGTCCCACAAACCAAATATAAACTAAAATTAGAGCACATATTTAAATGTTTTTACATGAGCTATTCAGAGTAAATCTACATGCAAAATCTCCGCTTGCTAGATAATTTAAAAATTCAATGCATTTTGAATGAATTTAAAATAGCCTAAACTCTACTGGGCTAACAATTGTACATTTCCTTGGTTTCACATCTGCTTTTGGAAGATACAGAAAAGAAACCCCAAAACAGACTTTTTCTTCTGTTTGGAATACATGTCGAAAAATCGAACAAAAGATTTTGGAAAGGACTTCATTACTTGAACCACGGTTCTAGTGTCCAGGGTATTGTAATAGATGGAGTCACATCCGCCTTCATGCCATGTGAAGATTTTAAGTGAAGAAATAATTATCTAAATCCTTTACTATTGCATTAGATGGTTTTTCATGAAGTCAAGAAAGAGTGAAGCAATCTAAATTCTGAATCTTATTAAACTATAAGAATGATATTCTATCAACCTAAGTCCCTTTATTTCATTTTACTTTATATATACTGAACCTTTTACGAATGTATATTTATTTAAAGTTAAGCATATATATCGCGCTATCTAAATATAATGAGATAAAGTTTAGTAGAATTAATTCAATTATTTAATAAAATCACGTTTAATTAAATTTACATTGTGTTAGTTTAAAATTATATACACTCAAATACTATAGATATTTTCTATTCTATTAATAAGTTTTTTATTTATTTATTTTTGTGTATTTTTCAAAATTCTTAAAAGATTGTAATCATTATTTCACTAGATTCAAAGAATTTAGGCCTAGATCCTAATTAAACTATTTCCATGTTTTTGGATCAATAAGGTAATTTTAATCATACACTCACAATTCTCGTGTTTATGTAATGAATATACTGGCGTGACTGATGAAGAACTTTTTAATTATACTTACTTTCGTTACACAAAAGAAAAATTTATAACGTTATTAGTTGCTCTTTTTGTGTGTAAAATACCTTCCGACTTATTTAGCGAAATTGCTTTTTGCGTTTTTCATTTAATCTTTTTTTGTTACGCTGGAATGAGTGAGAAACTTGTTTATATATTTTTCGCAAATAATGTAGAATGCATTCTTTAGAGTGCAAAAAATATCAAATTAGAAAATTAGCACTATTCAGGGATGGAGAAATATTTCAAATGCAGCACTTCGAATATTCTAGACTGTAACAAATAGCTTTCACAAAAATAATTCATTATTCTTTTGAATAATAAATCATTGATTAGATCTTAAAATAGTGTGGTACATACTATTGAAGAAAAATGGTTTGAGGAGTCAGATTTCTTAGAAATAAAGATTATGATGTACAGTTTCGCTAAATATCATCTTGTGAAACATTGAAAAAATTATGCAAATTTAAAGCTATATAAAAGCCTTGAATGAGCATGGAATAAAAGGTACAAGAATGAGATACCAGTTCAAGTATTAGTACATGTGATCCTCTTATAACGTGCTGTTTTATTAAAAAGAGAAAAAGTATAAAAAGTAAGAGTTTATTTCAGAAACTTCATATAAAATTTCAAGTGATACATATAAAAAACCTAACTTTGCGTTATAGTGAAGAGCAATCGAAGGAAGAAACATATCTAAAAATTAGCTAAGTTTATTATTTTCAATTCCAAATCCAATATGATCGCAAAAAACTAATGGGAGCGAGTTATCCTTGAATACAGGTAAAAATTACTTATCGTGAATATATGAAGAAATGCAGACACATAGGTTAGTTTTCTGAATACTGATAACAAGACATTTTGCCATATGCCAAGATACATTTGTTACGGGTAGTTCTTCAAATATATATAATTATCTTGAGGAAACTATTCTTTAACTGTTATTTTTTAGTTTAAAAACTACTTCCCGTATAGATGACTTGATTTTATATAAACGTAAATGCTATTTAAATCCTGAAGTTAATCATGAAATCTTTTAAAGTGAATTCCGACTGAGAAGTCACGTGGCCTAAAATTAATATTCATCTTAGAAACCACCTGAAGTTGTGGAAGGAAATAGCATTGGAACTGTACCGAGCTATTAAGGTTCGAGAAGGAGAGGTATAAGTAGCTCCGACTTCAGTTAAGTCATTTTAAATACTCTTACAAATTAGATTAAGGATTAGTATTTAAGACTGCTCCCAAGAATAGGTAATAAAGTTGTATATCATTCATAAAATGTTAGATGATATAAAAATAAACATATCTATTTTTAAGATCATGTCTGCTCCTTCTCCGAACCCCCCCCCTACACCTGCAACCTCCGGATCACGACACATTGATAATTCAAAATATAAATCTCATAGATATACATATAACCCAAACTAACACTAGTAGTAGCTAGTCTTGAGTGGTCCATCTATCAAAATTTCTTGGACGCCCTTTTGAGGGACCCCTTACCATGTTACGTTTTTTTGCGTACACAGGTTGTGACCCCTGTTGTTTGGGGGCCCCATATATCATTCTTACGGCTGATACGGTGGCACAGATACGCCCCTGACTAGCACTAGCACAGGCACTAATACTAGTACATGCACCAGTACTAGTACTAGCACAGGCACTAGTACTAGCACAGGCACTAGTACTAACACTATCTTTAACATCATCTTTCTGCTGTCTTTCTCACCGAACTCGATTCATTTAACTTCAAATGGCAACCTTCATTTGCATGGCTCATATTTCCTTCACAAAAGAATTTCTCATATCAAATGATTTATTAAGAGAATTTACCCTTGAGGGTATGTAGAAGGATCCGAAGAGAATCCGTTACAGAGATTCCAAGCTCATATTTGAATAATAAACTACTGCTAAGAAGTTTTTTTATTATTAGGCATTATGTTCTTGGTTTTAATTAGAATTTGAGGAACTGTAGTAGAAGATACATATTAGATATTCCTGGTGAGAATGAAGATTTTGATAATGTATTGGTAAATGTTTCAAACTCCGTGACTAGACTAGTCCCATCATGGAATCGTGGTTACTCTAACACTGATTTTATGAAAGCTGTTTTACTCAATATTCAAAAGGATCTTTTATTTATTTATTTTGTATAATCGTTTTGATATAGTTAGAATGTGTGAGTAACAGCTAAAATATCATCCTCGGGAATCCAGATGTTATTATTAATACATTATGACACACGTCGTTCAAATATTTTCATGAAATTCTTAAATGATATCAAAATTAACCTAAGTTTGCTATCGCAATGGATTAATGTTATTTTCAAATGTGCAAAGTAAGAGATTTATTTATTCAGTTCAGTCTTTCTTTCTGTACAAAACTGTTTCTAAGAACTTCGAATACAGTATTGAGAGAGTATTGATATTTTTCTCAAAATTGATTGATATACAAATTCCATTTGACTAATTGTTTTTTAAAGTCACATTTGATGCAATACAAAGGTTATCAGCCATGAATCTCGTTATTTAGAGTCACTACCAAGGAATAAATACAGCCAGAGCTTAAAAGCTATACTTTTCACTTAAGTATCTTATTAACTTGGGGTTTTAAAATAGACAAATATAACGATCCATCAGCTCGCTAAATGAAGGTTCCTGAAGAACGTGACCTTTAGTTTAATATTTGGTTATGCTCCCAATATGTTCTATGTGGCCTCCTTTTAAATAAAAGGCTTTATAAGAGAAAAAAATTTGTCATAACATTAGCAAAATTAAGGTAAAACTACCCTAAAATTGTGAAATTTGCCAAAAATTGACAATTTTCTTCAATGATTTCAATTTATAGGTCATCTTATTAGCTTTATAAAAATACCAAGTTTATCATTTTCCGTTCACTTGAAAAAAAGACTATAAGTGTTTTAGTGAAAGCAGATTCCATTACTTTGAGCAAGATATACTTTAAAAAGCGTTTTATTCAAAATGTTTTTTTTTTTAAATGCTCAAACAGGGACAGCGATTGTTCAAAAAGTTTTGAAAATAATTAACTGAAATTTTCAAAAAAGAGTAAATTTTCAAAAATCTGTATAATAGTAGAAGTGTTTCAACCTTCAGATTTATCAATCACTGTTTTATTACAAAATTTAGTCTCTTATGTGAATATAATCCCTATTTTTTAAGCAATTTCATGTAATAACTAAGATAAAGTGCTTTAGTTTTTGTAAAAATTAAAATATCTCTTATCTTGAAGGTCATTTCATAATTGAACAACATAGCAACACATCAGAATTGAAAAATTGAAAGTTTTTTTTATAAACTTTTGGTACAGAATGGGCCCCGTTTATGTTATTTTTTGAATAACAATTTTTTCCCCTTTTAGTAATAATAATTTCTTTTTCTCCTTTTAATTTTAGCATATTTTTCTTAAAATGTACTAAATAAATCTAAAAACCACAAAAAAAATCCCTATATCTCCATTGTTTTTTTTTTTAAAAAGTTGTCACAAGAAATCGGATACTTTAAGTCATATTGTAAGCAAAATTATTTAGTGTACTTCAGAATTTTTTGATCATTTATTATTGATTCAATTTTTTTATTAAAATAATTATTATTTTAAAATGAAAAAAAATCATTCTGATTTACAAATATATTTTAAAATACAAAAAAGTAATGTTTTAATAGCTTAATTATATCTTGATATTGGATTGTGAAACTATTGTAAAAAACGTAACATATGAAATAAGGATTACTGCTTATTTTAAGAACTAATCATTTTACTTTGACAATTTCTTTAGTGACCGCTGTAGCCAAGTGGTCAAGGTATCTGATCATGGCTGGCTTGTCATGAGTTCGAAGCCCTGTGCCACTGAAGATTTACCGTATACTAGAGCGATGCGCATTAAATCTGTCGAGAGCTCAAACGTCCTCTCGTTGGTATGATAGTTAGGAGAGGGACTGCCAGCTCATGTGCTGTCCTCGTCACTTGACCATGGTTCAAAATTACGAGGTCTGTCGCCAAAAACCGTCGTGTAGCTTACTAGTGCGACGTTAATATTCACTCACTCACTTGACAATATTTCTTAACATAGAGATATCATAATTTTTAAATATAAAATAAATATTGATATGCATTTAATTATATTTTATTACCTATTTTTAACTCATATCTGCAAAATATTATTGCATTAAACACTATTGAATTTTGCACTAAAAAAATTTAAATTGTAAGTTTTACTAAACTTCTTAAGCTTTATTGAAATTTGAGTTAATTTTCTACAAAATTCTTAAAATTTACATTACTCACGTAAATGCTTCAAAATTAGTTCTGGGATATAATTTTGAAAGTTCACTCTATATGTAATAAAGATAATTTTATGGCAAGTAGTGCAATGTTTCTGTAATCCTTAAAAAAACTAATTTAAAGATATCTGTAAGGAATACGAAGGACATATAAAAACATTACAAAATAATTGATACTATAAAGTTTTTTGAGAGATCCAATCCATATATTTGTCCATCTAAAGACGATTTCAAAATGCAAGAACTGTCTGAAAACTTTGTTGGATATTTGGAATGCACACAAAAAGTAGAAAAAAATCTCAATACTTTTATGATTCTCTGCTCATTCGATTGCAACTTATAAGATAGCGTTTCGAATACATTCATTTTCATTTTCAAATGGCCCAGAAAAAAAAAAGCTAAAAATAAAAAAATCATACTTGGAGGGAAAAGAGAAGAAAGGATGTGCTAGAACAGAAAAATATTCTGCTTGAACTTTTCTGGAAATATTTCAAAGCACACCAAAACAAAAGATTTTGGCTATCATCTATTTCCCTAATGTTGTTTGACCGTAGAGGGAAAAAAATGTTTCGTTTTCTGCATGTGTTAGCAAAAGACATAACTCAGGTTCACTGTGGAAAAAAAACACATTTTGAAGATTTGTGTTTGCTCCAATGGCATCATTTCTCCAAGTATTTTTCTTGTATCTGAATGTTTGCGTTACGGAAGGAGAAATGTAGGATCAAGAGACAAATGTTTTATAATAAATAATTACCAATATCCTTATGGCATCGTAAACATAAATGCAAGTAAATATTTAAGGGGAAAAGATAAAGTATCCTATATATTACTTGACAGCGGAATGAAATATTTTTGCATACAATTTTCTCTCTTTTTATAAAACAATATGCTGGAAAGAAAAACTATTAACCTTTTCTATTTAAAACGTTATTGAACATGAATAGTGTAGATATTGCATTTAAGAAAATAAAAATCTTGTTAAAATAAAATGAAATTAACTTACTCTACCAATTTATATTTATGAGATTTATATTTTATCCACAGAAACTGCACCATAACTAATGTATTCAAAAAATGAAGATTTGTGTTATTGGCAATAAATTGATTATTACGTATTTTTAAGGAGATGTGATGCATTACACAAAATTGTTTAATTTAAGGATTTTGTTTTTTTATTGACTCTCTATGTGTATGTATTATGTAAAACAGATTTTTTTTTTTCAAAATTTCATAAAAAATTAACACATTTAGTTTTCAGAGAGAAAAGATTTAATGAAGTGATTTTAAAATGCTACTCTCCTACAAAGACTGACGTACACACATGGAATTTAATTTACTAGTACATCAAACTATGCGTAATCAAAGTTGGTATAGGTTTTATGATAACATGACAGGTATTCGTACAATACTTCTTTTTATGAATGCTTAACTGGCCGTGGGTAGCCTAGTGGTTAGAGCATTGGACTCCAGACCAAATGCCCAAATACCACCGAGTTTATATACGGAGAACGTGCTCGATAAAATCAGTGGGTCTGAATGTGTCGCCATCTATCGTATTGCTACCGAGCAAATTCTCACTGTCACTCAGGGGGGCTCAAACGCTTAGGATAACGACAAGTGTAAAATTCTGGCCCTTAGCCGCGATGAATTTCGTGGACCTTGATCTGATGTTATTGTCATCAGGTGGCATAAGCAACAACAACATGAATGCTTATTAAAAATTCCTTAAAAAGTGTATAAATTCTAAATTCAATTATTTTTTAAGAAAATAAGTATTTTTTTGCTTTGATTTAAATTTGCATACCAACTTTTGTTACATGCATTATTAGCAATAGTTAGAGAAAAAAATAAAGCGTTTGACACAATGGAAAAAAAGCCTTAGCATTTTAAATCAAGGCAAACTAGTTATTTTATCTTTCTGAGATAAGTCAGTTTGAAGTTTTGATTTGCTATTGGATTGGAATAAAAACGAATGTAGAAAAGATATCATAACTCAGCGTTTTTAAACTTGGAGCTTGTGAGATTTTAAAAAATATATAAAAAAAGATAATTTAAACTAAACAAATTAAATTGATTTCTTGTCAGTTAAATCGTCTTGGTCCCTTTAATTTTAAAAAAAAATCCTTCGTAAAAATTTTATTTTACTCTCCATGCCCTTTCATTTCCACACG